>CAHIKZ030000064.1:567500-977500 GCA_903632075.3 Acanthosepion pharaonis | reverse complement strand
ATGCACAATATATTTCTTTCTTTCTTTTTTTTTTTTTTTAATCTGCTGAGGACCTAGAAGGGTAAAAGATGTAATCAAATCTAGTTTCAATGAAACAGTTTTCCATTTATCAAATTTCTTCAAAACTCTGTCGGGATTCTGTATCCTACCTTCCTCAAACACATACACACAGAGATACACCTGAGAACGTCTTGTATCAGACAAGGAAGTATGGAGAAATATGGCACCGCCACTTGTACAGATTTGTCTTGATTGACAAGGAGAAAATGAAACCCGCACTCATTTTGGCTACAATCTATCTTTGTAAACCATTTCCGATTGATCACCCTGTCTGCCACTTAACAGGTCTGTGGGGCCATTACAATCTGTTTATTTCCCAAACTAACTTATTGGTAGGCGATTTTGGTCATCTATTTGAACCTTTCAGCTCACTTGAATATGTTATTGATTAAATAAGAAATCAATTCCACTTTCCCACCCACCTACAATAATTTCGGCCATTATTAGTTAATCAAGCACACAGCACAAAAGTCTGCGTAGGAGACTTAAAATAACTTCACACACCATCTCACTAAAAGTACTGTAAAAGTGGGACATTGGTGGTTTTTGCTTAGCAACATATCAACCTCTATTGGTTATTTACTGCTGAAAACTAAATATTTTGTATGCAATTTTTTTTGGTGGGGAGGTGGTAATGCTTTTATTGATACAAGTCTTAATAAATTAACTCATAAGTGAATATAACAAACCCAACTTGAATTGGAACTCCGCTCTCCAATTAACAATTCCAAGCCATTATCCATTATACCAACCGCATAATTTACAGCACCTGGTATTTAGAAGTGGTCACTCATCTAGATACTGACTAGGCTCAACATTACTTAATTTTGGTGATTGTACAGGTACCAGTGTTTCAATACAATGTGATCCTAAACCAAAAGTGTAATTATGGCAAATATTCTACAATAGGACATTGAGAAAGAGACATGAATTCAGAGTAATAATTCATTTATTTACAAAGAGGAATATTCTTTAGGTTTTCCAGTTGGAATCCTAAAATCTTTAATATCTTGTCTGTTGTTCTGTCGAGAAAAAAAATCAGGATTTAGTAGTCCTCGAAATGTAGTAATTGTTTGCACTTACCTACAAGTCTCATCTAAACACAACCCTTATTAGTCCAATAAAAGAACACTAATTTGGATAATAGGGGGATTCTTGCTTCTTAATGGGAGAAGAAAGAAAATGAGAAAATCTGTAGTCAATTGCTGAAACCTCCTGATGAGTGGACCAAATGATTACAAAAAGGTTTGTTGACAAAACTCTTGAGTTGGAGTGCTGAATATAACATTAATCAGCTAAATGACAAATTTTATATTCATATGATTACACACACACACACACACACACACATATATATATATATATATATATATATATATATAATTGATACAAGTTTGTTTTGGTTTTTTTGTTTTTTTTTATTCATAGTGTGTATGTACATATACATGTAGAATGTTATGGTTATTTGTCCTTTGTTTTTTTTTTTTGTTTTTTTCTGTTTTTGTTTTTTTTTGTCTTTCTATCTCTTTTTTTACCCCTTTCCTTCTTTTTTTTCTTCTACCTCCTACTTTTCTATCTCTTTTTCTTTTACCAGCCTTTCCGTCTTTTTTTTTTTTTTTTTTTTTTACCAGCCTTTCCTCTTTTTCTTTTACCCCTGCCTTTCCGTCTCTTTTTCTTTTCTTTTTTTCTTTTCTTTTTTTTTTTTCCCTGTCTTTCCGGCTCGTTTCCTTTTTTTTACCCTCCCTTTCCGGCTCTTTTTCTTCTTTTTTTTAACCCCCCCACCACTTTTTGTCTCTTTTTCTTTTACTCCCTTTCCGTTTCATCTTCTTTTATTCTCTAAAATGCATGCTCCCTCTCTCTCACTCTTTTCTTTTGTTGCTTTGACTTCATTTTTTACTCTCTTTTGGCTTGTTTCCTTCATATTAATTTTGTCTTTTTCTCCTTTTTATTTTCAACTGAAAAGTTCTTTGAGTAAATCCAACTTTGCAGGTGATTTCTTTTGATTCTACTGCACTTCAAAATCTGGATTATTTATTTTTATCCCATCCCGCCATTCCTTCACATCCTCCTGACCCTGTAAAGTGGGACACTCGTTGCTATTAGGCCAGCCAGAAGCATGTTTTCATCTCTTTGTAAAAAGAAATGCAAGAATTTCATAATCATCTCTTACATTCCAAATTATCATTTTTCCCTCTCTTGTGCAGTGATTGTTAGGACATTGGAATCACTCAGCAGAAATCAATCTACATTCACCTACAATTTTATTTATTTGTTTCATTTTCACCTACATTGCAAAAGTGCTTTGGATGATCTTAAAATATAAATTATTTTCTTAAAAATTAGATAACAAAAGGTCTAAAGGATCCTTTGCACATCCAATCCCCTCCAAGTTTTGCCAACTGTGCAGGTTTAATTATAAATCGTTATAATTTGGAGAAACTAGAAAAAAAACTTGAATTAATTTATTTTTTTTAATAAATTTGAAAAAGCTTAGTCATTTCACATTGAAACCCTGGTTTCTGTACAATCACTGAAGTTAAGCAATGTCAAGCATGATCAGTACTTCTCCCCCCTCCTCACTATGGTTTAATTAGTACAACTTGTATCAGTAGATCCTTATTATCCATAACTCTTAAAATCAAAAAACATTTTCTGGCTTTAAATGAACTGTAAAGATTGGTAAGTCATAAAAAAAAACAAACAAATCAATCAGTAATAAATTAAAAATATTTACACTATTTACATCATTCGGACTGTTGTTCTCAACTTTATTGTCATATTTATAACTTTTCAGCCATTGTATGCTTCGGCTTTCTTCGAGTGATATACATTGGAATTTTGAACCAAACAATATGGTAATAAAGATTAGGACTACAGTTCAAACAATATAAATAGTTACAATACCTCATCTCAGAAACAGACAGATCCTGAAGATGGTCAGAGTGTACAACGGCCGAAATGTGAATATGACAATAAAGATTAGGACAACAGTCCGAACTATGTAAATAGTGTAAGTAGTTACAATAGAAATATAGATAAATTAAAAATGTTGCTCATTCATATGAATGCATTAATCTTATATACTTGATTTTATGGAAAAAGTTAAAAAAGATATTAAATCTTTGAAATTATTATTGTTGAATTCTTGTCATTCCTTTAAAAAGAGAAGTATGGTTATCTGTGTACCTTTAACCCTTTGAGTCCTGTGTTCCTGAACAATTTTAACCCTTCTGCCTGAGCTCCTGAGTTCAAATTCACAAATAATTGGTATATAATGTTTCATGGTAGATATAAAAATAGTCGCAAGTGTTTACCCATTGTTCAACCAGTAGCTAGGCATTATGTCATTTTTCTCTACCAAAGTAAAGTGGTGGTCATGGCTCAAAGGGTTGAGAGACTTCTTTTTTTTTTATTGATACCAGCGAATAGATGGCAGTGGGTTGCCCACACTCAGAGAAAGAATGATGGCTGGGAACATGTTGTCAGCCATGGATTCTAATGTATAGTGAGTTTTAAGCATCCGTTCCTTTAAACCAAATTAAACAGAATTTTAAAGCTTCATTAAAAGTGAGTAAGCTACTCAACAAATTTGAGTGACTGGATGGCAGAACAAAGTAGGATGGTAAAAGCACAAAAGTTACAAAATAATAGGGAACCATAATCACCTACATTGTGAAAGGACATGGAGCATAAAGGATGATGATCTTCATCTTTATTTTTATCACAACATTTCAGTTGATATGCTCTTCAGCCTTCCTCGGTCATATGCAACACCTAATAGCCTTGTGATGCCACTCTATAGTCTATTGTATGATATTGTAGAGATACAGAAGGCCCTTATTTCCCTTTGGTGGAGATAAGTCACATGGATCACATGACAGACCGCTTAGTGACGTCACTTCATACAGTGACGAAAGCAGCAGTTAATTTCAGTCAGACTGCACACTTGAGTGAGCAAACAGATACTCCACTGATCTGCAGCAATGTACAGATACACTGTTCCTTCGTAGAAAGGCTGAATCATAGAAAAACCTTCCCCCCATCAGTCATGACTGGTACAGGCATTTTTGTTTATTCATGTAAAGGCGAAAAATATATGATTAGTGAATTATTCAACATATTGTTAGAAAGGGCAGGGAACTCACAATAATGAAAATAACAAAGGTGAGGATACTAGTCTTATTTTATTCTAGAATATTAAGAGTACTCCACCTTGGAGCTTCAGGCAAGTTTTCACTTTGCTCTCATCTCCTTTAAAATGGATCTTACACAGATATTGATGACACTTGGTACAAACGATTTTTCCACTGTTATTTATTGGGTATTTCACTGTAGTGGGAAGGAAAGGGAGGGAATGAAGTGTCAGGTAAGAGACTATAAATACAGCATCCATTGTAATGGATGTTGCTCCACTCTTTATGAGCAAGGTTAAAAATAATTTTGGCCACTTGACATTTTGGCACAGCCAAACAAGCCTCAGATACATGGCAACTGTTCTACCACCTCTGCTCTGCTTTGTGTGTGTGTGTGTGTGTATATATATATATATATATATATATATAAGCCCAGGTAACTTCCTGATCAGAAGCAAAACTGGAGATAAAAATTTTGGCTTCAGACTTACCTTCTTTTTTTTTTTTTATTATTTTATTTATTTTTTAACAACTGCCTTGAGTTAATCATCAAATTATTCATTCACAATGCTATTTTTGAGATCAACATGTTTTTGATCAATGGGCACTTTGCTCTTCAATTCAAATTGGAGATGGAGGCTTTTAAATATTATATCTAAAATTATGTCTCTCTCTCTCTCTCTCTCTATATATATATATATATATATATATATATATATATATATATATATATATATAAAATATGATTATCTATCTCAAAATATTTTTTTTTTTTTCTACTTTTTTTAAAAATATATAAGTAATTCTGCTATTTATTTAGGTTCATCTGAAATTTTGGGAGTGAAGTGATTCAGCATTATTTTTCAGTTTTTTAAATTCTATATTTGTTTTCATGTTTAATTTTTTTTAAATATTAGCTTAGTTCAAGTCTGTCAAACTATGCTAATATTTCAGATTAAACAGATAACATATAACTTGAAATATACACATGCACTAATGAAGACAAAATATAGAATTTAAAAAGTTAAGTATAACTTGGAATCTTTCCACTCTTAAACTTTTTGATGAAGCTAAAGAAATAGCAGAATTTTCTACTTGGTCCTTAGTTAACCATTTTGTTGGATTTCATCCATATTTTCAAATATATATATATATATATATATATATATTTTTAATAATGTGTGTATTTATATATAGGCATTTGATTTTAGTTTTCAATTTTTGTGTATAATGTAGTAAAATATGTTTTGTGTCTTCATTTATATATATATATATCTATATCATTTATTTAGTAATTTATATTGGTCTATATATATGAATATATATATTTATATATATCGAGACATATATTTATAGTTTTGGGATTTATTATTTTAGGCTGAGGCTGTTTTCTTTATTTTATATATATGTTTATAAAGGGTTGTATATATTTATGCATTTACTATTTGAAAAGGATGCTTTTTGTATATATAGTTTCTGTTTATGGTCCATCTATTACTCTTATGCCTATTTTTCTTATTATCTACTGATTTAACAGTGGTTTGGTATAATATATATTTATTTTTAATAGCTTTTATACTAATATTTACATATGCTCTATCCCTCATATTGAGCACTTTTTACCTATAAATATAAAGCATAGCTTAAAAATATGTTTTATCATACATATATATATACTGTCAAAAAATTTTAAGAGATAAAATAGTTATTTTGATGATATTAAGCAAACCAGTAGAACTAGCTATTGCTGTCTTTTGTTTGAAGAAAATTCTTAAAAGGATGTCGGTGAAGAATTGCTAGCCATACTGTTACTGAGATCTTTGGTTTCTTTGGATAGTGATTTAATGTCCAACTTCTATGTGGCTTTATTTAAGATAATACCTGATTTCTCACATTGACCCTCAACCTCCTTTTTTCCATATGATGTCATTTCTGTTTATGAACTGCTGAGTCATGGCTTTTCTCACGGTAGGGGACTGAGAATGAGTCAGGATTAGCAGCAGAGTGCAGGAGACCAAGGGTTAACAGGGAATATCCAAATGAAATGTATAAAAAGATTTCAGAGAAACATTTTCTGAGGTACAATAGGGAAGAAATACCAACACAAAATTTAATTTATTCTAAGAAAAATATACAAACATTAAATACTATTTTCAGTAATGCATTTTTTTAATACTATTATTCACCCAATACAAAACCCAAGAGAGTTGTAAAAAGTTAGACAAGCTACTTTTGCTGGTTTCCAAACTGTATGAATTTAAGCATGCTACTAGGTTGGCATCTTGGTCCCACCCTTTCACTATCGGAATAGTTAAATATAGGTCTTTTTATACTCCAACACTTCCAGTCTATGGAACTCCCTTCCCTTACTTGTTTGCTTCCCTGATAATATAAACTTCAAATATTCAAGAGTAATATCAATCAATATCTTCTGATGCCTGATCTTGTTCTCTGTCCTTCTATTTATACTTTCCTCAAACCACACCTATTTACTTTTATGCTCTTAACCTATGTAAGCCCTTGCATATATATATGGCACCCCACTGTTGGGGTGAAATGCTTAAAAAAAGAAAAAAAAAAAGGTTATTTAAATATATATAAAGGAAGGAAGTAAGATATATATATATTATATATGAGGATATGTGGGATAGATAACACTGACTTGAAGTAGTTAAGATCATAGTGATTGGGAAGCATTCTCACAGGAATCTGTTCCTCAAAGTAACATTTTTAGGAAGAAGCTGTCTGAGTGAAACTTCCTCCTTACCAAGGGAATGAAGATGAGTTAAACCTGTGTACATGGCATGGCAAGTAAGACTAATAAAACCAGTGAGATTTATTCTATCACTATAACCATTCTAAGGAAAAAATATTATTTATGGACAACCTTCATTCATATCTAAGATAATTGCATATTTCTAATTGATACCAGAGACTCCCTTGATGGATGCTTCCTGTACAAGTGGATATTAACTTTTAAAACCTAGAGGAAAACCATAATCTATCCCTCCATATTCTCATAATCTTCACTTCCCTACTTCCTCAACACACCTTCTTTATAGGTGACCTCTATCTTGAGTGGCTCTTAGTACTTGTATTGGGTGAATGTATAACAAAAAAATCCCAAATAAAAAAACAGTATTTCAAATGCCAATTTTTAAGGCAAGCTTTTCTCCACAATTATTTATTCTTTCTCTTCCTTTTTTTACTAGATGAGTAAATATAAAAAAAATTGATTTATAGATTCAATGATTATTTAGAAAGAATTGTCTTAAAAATAACTTTAACTGGATAAAAATACTGATAGATTGCATGATGTACAAAAGAAATTTTTACAGGAATATAAGAATACATTTTAAAGGCAATAGTTGACAAATTTCTTGGAGTAGTATCATCAGTATTATTTAAAAACAATTTGTATTTTTCTGTCTTTCATCATATTTTATGTAGTCCTGACTTTTATTTGAAATGCAAAAATCTCAAACCCAATATTCTACAACAGTTAATCAAACATTATCAGTCTTTACCTGGTATCTTGACTTCAGAAGAATCTGCTTTCCCACCACTATAACATGGTTCCTTTATAACATGGCTTCTGTAATTATTTTCTATAATAACTGTTCTGATGAGCTTTCCTTAATGGTACCTTGACTTCATGAATTTAAGCAAAGTCTTAGACTGGCAGCTAGACCTCAGGTCTCATTGAATTTCAATGTAACCATAAGTTCTATGCTAACAGTTTTTTTCTTTCACACTTCTCACTTGTTGAACCCTCCTTCAGCTTCTTGCTTTCCAATTATATTTGGTCATCAAAAATTTAAATGCAATGTCAATCATCATCTTTGATTTTTTTTTTATTGTCTTCTCTCTTTAATAATGTTTCTTTTCTCAGATTTTTTCATGCTCAGTAACTCCTTGTCTTGAAACAGTGTAAATTTATAAAAAGATTTATCAAGCTAAATTGCATTATTTTTTTTTTTTTTCTGAAAATTGAAACTTAATATTAAAAAAAATATATATTTTTAAGCTGACCTCTATCCATTGTTTCTTCTTTGATTAAAATTGCTTTCTATTCTAACTGCAATCCTGATGGACAATCGAACTGTTGCACTCAGTTTTGTCATCAAATACTTAATTTTTCTCTTTCTTCTTGTGGATGTGTGGGTGGTGTAATAAATAGTGACTTGGAATGAGAAATCAGAGAATCATGTTCAAATTCAAGTTGGGTTCAGTATATTCATTTTTGTACTAATACTGTCGGGAAATGTATGAATCCATTTCCTCCCTGCTCCAGGTATGGGTCAAATATTATGTCCTTTATCTGGGTTAATGTTAATGCAATATTCATTTAGAAAAAGAAAAATTATTCTTAAAATCCAGAATGTGTTTCAGCTTCAAATAACCCATAAGAGTTGTTAGGCTGTAAAAAAAAAAAAAAAAAAGGAGATCGCCAATCAACAAATCCCTTTCTTCACCACAAGATTTTGTCAGTATGAAAATATTGAATATCAGTGCAGACAACAAGGAATTAAAGGCAGAATATATTTCAAAACTTGGCTTCTTTAGACATTAAGCTTTCTAAAACATCCAAGGTATGAGTTACAAATTACAGATGTCAGCATCAAGCAGGTGCAGATGTTCAAATTTCTAGAAAGCATTTTAACAAAGGATGGAAAATGCAGCCAAGATCCAAATGCATATTGGACTAGTGAAAGAAGTATTCCAAAAAGCTAAACAAGGTGCCGAGAAATAGAAAAATTTTCATTAGAAACAAAGAAAAGAATTCTGGATTGCTATATGATATCCATCTTCTTATATGGCAATGAATGCTGGACAATCTCTCCACGGATGAGGAGAAAACTAGAGCAGCAAATGTGGTTCTCTAGAACAATAATGAAAATTCCATGGATGGAGAGGTAAACAACATGGAAGTCTTAAAGAAAATGGAAATGAAAGAGCGCTTCTACTCAGGAAAAAGGCAGCTGAAATTCCTTGGACACATAATGAGGAAGGAAGGCTTGGAAAATTTAACCTTTAGGGAGCATATTGAAAGCAATGGAAATAGGAGAAAACTGTGAGCCACTTCCTAGACAAGCTTATGTGAATGGATGCAGAATGGGGGAGAGTAAAACTGCTAAAAGATGGGATGTTGTGGAGGGCCATGATCCTGCCTGTGTCCTATAATTTACATGACACATAGAAGAAGTCATCTTTCTCTTGGGAATTTACTTGTAGTGATTGTTATTGTTTTGTTTTTCTCATAATTGTCATGTTTGCATTAATATTTCCATCTCTCTCTTGTCTAATATATTTATCCACCATAAAAATAAACTCTTTGTTGTGTTTATTTGACAAATCTGCAATTATTTTAAAATAAAATTACACAAGTGAAAATAACTTAATCCTATTAAATTTGAAAGCAAATAATTCATTTTAAGTGTTTTATTTTCAATGAACAAAGCATTCTTCACTTAAGACAAATGGCCAATCATTAGATTTCAATTTAAGGAATGGAGGTTTTTCTTTTAGTCTTCTTCTTTCTTTTTTTTCTTTTTTTTTTCTTCTTTTTTTTTACATTTCTATCTTCATTTTTGTCGATGTTCTTTGTCTCAATGCTTTTGACACATTTTTTTTGTAAATTGTAGGATTTTTGATGGCGTTGTACAATTGGCACTATGACCAGGAATAATCCTTTTTTGAAACCTAAACTGAACAAAATTAATTATGAAATCTCCACAAATACCCTGAAATGCCTATAATTTATAACAGAAGCCATTTGTTTCACTACAGCCACCAACGGCTTCCCATACTTAATACTTCTTGTTTTTCACTCTTGCGTGGTCATATGTGACGTCACGAGCTGCGACGCAATTTTTGCTTCCGCATCTCGTATATACGGGTTCGTCATTACTTTGAAATTTTTCATGCAGCAAGGGCGGACTATCATTGTTGTTTCATCCGTATGTTGTTTGATTTATTGAAATTGTCATCTTTGATAATGGTTTATGTAAGCCAAAAGCTTAGATTGGATTTAAACATGTATCAATATGGTGTTTTCCTTTCTTCTTTCAATGATAATGAGATTAAGCTTATCAGACAATATGAAAGGAACTTACTTAAAATAAATAAACTTGTCTATATTATTTAATGAAACGTGCATTAATAAATATATATATATATATATAGGTCATCATCATATCATTTCCCTTCTATGCTTATTTTTTTCCTTTTAATGTTTGCTTGTTTTTGGGGGGGGGTTGGGTTTTTTTTTTTAATCATTTCACCCCCAATCAAGGCAATGAAAGCCACTAGGATGCAAGGAGTTACTCAGAGTAAAAGAAACAGGGGACATTAAAAAGAGACAAAAAATGACAATTGATATTGCATTTAATTTTTTTTAAACCTGCAATTGGCAGGAAAGCAGGAAGTGAGTTCCACAGGTGAGAAGTACGAGAGAAGAAACTATTAGTATAGAACTTACAATTACAGCTATCAATTTCAACAGCATAATGATGAAACCTAACTGCCAATTAGTGAGGAAATCTCATCAGAACAATTACCTTAAAAATGTTTATAGAAAAGGCACAGGGATCCTATGCTATATTATGATAGTAGATAAGTAACTGAAGCTATGGTGCCAGTTCAGGACCAATAGCATTGCAGATTCTTCTTTGTATGTTATCAAGAATCTCTACATATATAGCAAAAGCACCAGACCAGATGTGGCAATGATATTCAAGACACAGCTGAATAACAGACTTTTAAATGTGAAAGATAAATTCTGGCAAGAAAAAATGTCTAGAAGAAGACAATGAACCAATTTTTCTAGCAGCAGATCTAGCAATTGATTCAATATAATCACTCCAGTTCATGTTAGTGGAATACGTGAAATCAATAAGGCACTGTGAATTGCTTACCTTATGGTTAGCATCAGCCATAGTGATGGAAGGCAAAAAAAAATTTCTTTCTTAGTTTATTGATTTATCAACCCAGGGATGCAGAGAATTATTATTGCTATTGGATTGGCTGGAATACGTGTGAAATATAAAAAAGACTGTCTTTAATCATTTTTTAATTATATTTTATGTCGATGTTTTTTTGTTTTTTTACTCTTTCTTAATATTATTATTAACTTTCAGTTATAATTTTAAATTATTTTTTTATATTATTTAGTCAGAAAAATGTTTTAAAACCAATGTTCTTTCAAATTAAACAGTTTGTTGTTATGAGTGGAAAGAAAATCTTTTTGATTGCTGTCAAGTAGATTGAGCTAATCAAATTGATCCATGGTTCACTGATCAATTGTTTTTTCTGGCCTGTGTTTTGGTACAGAGTATTCAAACGGATATGCGAGCATGCTGCCTCGATCAGCTTGAATGAAGTTCTTTTTCATATTGTGGATTTATTAAAAGTGGTATTTTATTTGAATCATTTTAAGAACAAATAGTCATTAATACATTGTGTTATTTCAAAGGTTATTTTAATGAAGATGTGGCTGGAATAAATACAGTGTTTTTTTTTGTTTTTTGTTTTTTTAAACAATGTGTATTACATCTATCAATAGAGGTAAAATAAAAACTGGTCTTCTATTTCAAACATGGGTATCCAGTAAAATAAGGTTTGAAGTAATAAAAATATATGATTAAAAATAAATCAATTACATCTTTAGAAGTTGGGTTTTTTTATATTTTGGATATAAAACGGAGCAAGGACAAGACGTGTGCATTCCGCAAAATGGTAACTAGAACCTTCCTAAACTGTGATTCTCTCTGTGGTGGAGTGGTCTAAAGCATACCGGATCAAACAATGGTGTCTCCTACATAAACCTTTAAACTCTGCCCCCCCCCCAAACTTTTTTCTTTAAGATTTCTCAAATACAGCGAACTACATCCAGCAGCAAGGCCTCTGATCAGGTGTTTGGAAGTTTTGAGATGTGTCAATCCACCTCATAATTGCTGTTGGTCCCAGGTTCACCCTAACCCAGGTTGGTAGTACCTTTTAGGGTCCCAGCTATAGGCAAATAATGACCCCCACCCCCACAAAAAAAAACAACAGTCGCAATACATTTTTGTAGGGAAATTACTACCAATACATTTCATAGTATAATTGAAAACTATTGTCAAAATGAAAAAAAATTAAAAGCAATTTGCTATGATTAATTTTAAAATACTACCAATCAACCAACATGAAAGAACTCTTTCATAACATTAGTTTATATAATATTCTACAATTTCTTAAAGAAATCAAACTGTATTCCAAAATATAACTTCAACAAAACTACAACATAAAACACGTATCACTGCCTCTAGTAATTATGTCCACACAGACATGTATATGCACATTGCACAAAAGCTGTATTCAATTGTGAAAGCAGAATAACATATATCTTATTTTTATTACTTCAAAGCTCCCAAGAAAATTAAATTTCAGCATTAAATGACCCATAAGGAGTTTATATGCCATTAAACAAACAATTAATCATATGCAGACTGATAGATGTAATACATACTGTCTAAAATAAAAATGTAGCATCTATTTCAAACATGGGTATCCATTAAAATGTTTAAAATAATAAAAATTCCTGATTAAAAATTGATCCATTAATTCTATAGAAATTCAATGCCATACAATTTAATGAACATCCCCTTTTTGAAATTTTCACCTTGTCTTCAGGCTCATGGCCACATCATGTTGAAACACCGTTTCCTGTACAATCAACAAAGTTAAGCAATGTTGAGCCAGATCCATACCTAGATGGGTGACCGCTTGGGAATACCAGGTGCTGTAAGCTTAGATGTGCGGGTGGTATGGCTTACGACTATATCAGGTTGAAACACCAGTTATCGTATGATAACTAAAGTTAAGCAACATCAAGCATGGTCAGTACCTAGATTGGTGACCACTTGGAAATATCAGGTGCTGTACATTTTAATGGTATAATGGATAATGGCTCATAATTGTTAATTGGAGAGCCAAGTTGTAATTTCAGTTGGGTTTATTATATTCACTTGGGAGAGGTATGAATCCACTTATCTCCCCAGCTATGGGTTAATTAGTAGGATGTATCACTAAAACCATTATTGCCTCCAAGAAAAAATAATAAATTGCATACAAATTAGATTTTGGCATTAAATAATCCATAGTGGTTGATATGCCGCTAAACAACCAACCAACCTTGTCTTCATTTTGTCTTCTGCATACTGCACTGACTAATGCCTGCTTTCCAACAATGCTATTTAGTCTCTGGAGATCCCCACCTCCCAATGTTCTAATCTTGGCTTATGCATGCTTGTACCGATTTCTCCATGTTGGTGCTGATACTAGAAAACAATTCAAAATATTATGACATTTTTGAGGAAGCTGTCATCACTGCCATCTTTTTCCTTTTTCCATTGGATGACAGCAAAATGTTATTTTCAACCAGAACAGCTATTGAGGTATCCAAGAAGAAAAGGAGTTAAATTTGATTCAATTTGGTTGAAGCACAAAGGAAAGTTGATTAAAAAAAACTTAAGCCCAGTTATGTAAGGGTTCAGGTAAAAATAGCTTTTCTTTTTTTCAAGCTAGAAATATAATTATCAAATTTAAAAAAAAAAAAAAAAATATTCTCCTAAAAATCATATTTACACAATTCATAATTGAAAAACTAGATTTTTTTTTTTTATTTCTTCCTTTCAAACCTGGAATCAGATATGTTCACAATTCTTGCATTTCAATATCTTAAACAATGCCCACAAAATATATAAAGTCGGGGAAGTTTGTTGGCTCTTCAGTATCTAATACAAGGAGTATGTCTTAATCAATGGTTTTGGTTTTTTTTTTTTTTTATCAATGTGCAATAAATGGGGACAGGGAGGGGGTAATAAAAGATAGGAATTGGAAAATCATTAGATAGTCAAATAGTGTAAAATTAATTAAAAAAAAAAATCCCTCCCGTCTTCCCACCCTGTCTATTAGACACCTAAACATATGGCCAAATAGTTTCATGTAGAATCCTCAAATTTGGTATGTATAATTATTGAACTCAGGAGGTGGAGATTTTTAATTTTTCTTTTTTCTTTTTCTTTTTTCTAAGTTTCTCATGGATTTTTTTTTTATCGAGTTCACCCCAAGCAAGGCAGTAAAGCCACTAAGACAGAAGGGGTTACTGGGTATGAAAGAATTTGAAAACAGAAACCTTGCTAAGGAACAAGAACAAATGAGTAATTACGAGGACAGTAGATAGCGATTGACATTGCAGTGAAATCTTTGAAGATTAAAGTTGGCTGGAAAGCATGGAGCCGAAAGAAAGTTCAACAAGCTAGAAGTGTGAGAAAAGAAACTATTAGTATAGAACTTATGGTTACAGCTCGTTAACTCAACTGTAAATTGATGAGACCTTGTCACCAGTCTAGTACTGCGCTTAAATTCATAAAGTTGAGGTACCATAGTGAAGAGATTGTCCGAACAATTACCATGAAAGTATTTATGGAAAAGTTACAAGGAAGCAACTTTATGGCAGTGGAAATGTGGCAGAAGCCGAGATGCCAGGTCAGGGCCAATAATATTACTGTTTCTTTGGATTTTATCAAGGAGCTCTAGATAAATAGCAGGAGCACCAAACCATATGTGACAGCAATATTCTAAGCATGGACGAATAGTAGACTTATAGATATGCAAGATAGATTCTGGAGAGAAAAATTGTCTAGCATGACACAGTGCACTTCTAGCTTCCTGCATAACATTAGACAGTCTTTGTGAGCAGACTCACAATGCTGTTTCAGTATACATAGTTGTTATCACTGAAAATAACTAATTCTTTTACTGTTTTTTCTTCTTGAGATAAGTGGTCATCAGCGGCATTGAGCCTCCCTATCTTTGGACAGCAGACAACTGGTGAATCACAAGTATTTATCTTGTTAGGAATGGAAGGCTGGTCAATAGAGATAGTAAGAGCCTGTTTTTTGCAGAAATTTCCACAAATTATATTTGTCTTTTTATTGAAATTCTTTCATTTTTTTTATTGAAATTCTTTAATGCCTATTAGAGTGGCAAATCACAACCTCCAGGCTGTGGGCTGGTACTAGGTCATGGACCATTTGTTACTGGGCTGGACAGAAAGAATAAACCTTTTTTTTTTTTCCATTTTATTAACTATCATGGTCTTGTTTGTTGTATAACCAACACTGACCCTCCCGACCACTACCTCCAGTCTGTGGAAACATTGGCTTGCATGACACTTGTCCACGGTTCATAAAAGTTGGGGACTGCTGTATTCAAGCTTTTGGCTAATTTTCAGTATTGTAGAATAATCATTGTTTTGCTCACTTTTGATGAAAGCAGATGGCGGTGTTGTCCCGGCTTCCAAGGACAACCTGAGTAAAGTGGATAATGGCCTGAATGGTGTCTTTGATTAATTAAGCATTCGCACAAAGACCTTCTTTGTTAAACAAAGAACTTTCTATTAGCACTGCGTGTGACCCATGCATCTAAAATAATCAAGACCAGACATTTTAGAAAACTATCCACATAATTTTGATAGGTTTTTTTTTTTTTTTTTTAATAAAATTTCCCAATTCTTGTTTGGGTTTCACAGAATTTTGACAAACACATTAATCATGTCTTCATTAAGGCTGTGGGTCTGTATTCCCTGCCCCAGAGATTGAATTCACAAACGCTCACTTTAAGCCACTGGGTTTTTGTCCCATTGGTTTGTGAATTTTGTGACATAGTATTTGTGAGTTCAATCCCTGGGCTAGGTAGACTCAGTTAAACAGGGCAAGCAATACCAAATAAGAACAAGACAAGATATCCCTAGGCATGGACGGCTGTACAAGAAAGATCTACACTTGTACAAAATTACCAAAAGATTTCTTCTTTTTTTTTTCTTTTTTTTCCTGTAAGGTTCACCCTGTACAAGTCCCAAGGGCCACTTGAGGTAGTGGGTTAGCAAAGATTAAGATTGTAGTGATCGGGGGAATATCCACTTAGGAGTGTGTTCCACAAAGCAGTGGTTCACAGGAAGAAGCTGTTTGAGTGGAACTTATCGCTGATGAAATACATAGGGAATTGGGTGATTTGCTACTATATAAGTGGCATGGCAGCTCCTAGCTGTGAAGGTTAGACCTAGTGGAAGTTTGTCTGATCACTTTCCATAGAAGTAGTGATAGAGCAGTGAGAGACTTGCCACATCCCACCTGTAAGAGAGGTTGGAGGGTTGAAAATAATTCTTTTCCAACAGATTCAGAGACGCTTTTGAATTCTGTCAAGACTGAAATGTGAAGACTGGGCAGCTCCTGCCCATATATGACAACAGGTCTATTTTCAGCCTGTTCTGGCTCTTATAAAGGTAGAGGATAGCATGTGGAGTCAGGTACTTACTGGAGCGGTACAGGGAGCCAATCATTTTACCTGCATCTTTAGCAATGGATTATATATACAAGTTCCACTTGAGGTCAATTGTGAGTTTGAGGCCCAATATTCTCTCAAAGCGTGGTGCCTCCTTGAAGGGACATTCATTCATCACGAACCTGAAGAAAGCCGAAGAGCACAATGGTGTGACAATAACAACAAAGATGAGGATAATTATCCAAATCTAAAATAATGTAAATTATGGCAAAGTCAAACAAGTACAAAAATTTTAATATCTGGGAAGTGTTCTAACAAAGGACAGAAAATGCGAAAACCGAAATCCAAATGTATATTGGGATAGCCAGATGCATTCTAAAAGCTAAGCAGAGTATTAAGAAACAGAAAAAACTTTGTTAGAAACAAAGAAAAAAAGTACTTATCTGTTATGTAATATAAGCCCTTCTCTATGGCAGTGAATCCTGGACAGTATCCTCAAAGATGAAGAAGAGACTTGAAGTAACAGAAATGCAGTTCTATAGAAGGATGCTGAGGATACCATGGACCAAATATGTTAGCAACAATGAAGTTTTTGAGAAAATGGAAACAAAATGTACACTTATACTTAACATCAAGAAGAGATAGTTGAAATTTCTAGGGCACATAATGAGGAAAGAGAACTTGGAAAATTTGATACTCAAAAGAGATATTGAAGCAAGAAGAAAACAACACACAACATATATAGTGAGCTTCAGTAAATGGACAGTGGAACAGGAATTGTAGAGAGCCATGATTGCCTACATCCTACAGGGATACTGTACATAAAGAAGAAATGAAAGTTTGAACAAAATTAAATTTGATAATCAATAGCAACAAAACTAAACCAGAGAAGCCATTCAACAATATTGCAACAAAAGTGATTCTGATGATCATCATCATCAGTTTTTTCCTCCATCTTTTAAAGGAAATCATGATTTAAGTAATAACCATAGTAATCAAATTAACAATTAAACATTCAAGTTGTCTAAATGATAGTGATTTTACTACTAGTAATAGTAATAACATTTATATGCTTAGTGACTTTTTGATTTGAACAAAACACATTGGTTCTTTATAGAGAAATTAAAGTTGCCATTAGGAGAAAAAAATAATAAAAACCCATGAAGGCAGGAAAAAAATTATCTGTGAATAGAAAGAAAAAATTGAAAACTTTTTGTAAAAATGCACAAAAAGCTAGTAACCATTTTCATGATGTCGTCCACAAGAGATTGCAATTAACTTTTTTGCTTTTCAAAGAAAACAAATTTCGAAAGAAAAGAAGTTAAAAAAAACAAAATAGTAGTTAACTGTGCAAGAGAGTAAAGAGATAAAGAATGACAGAAAGGAGACTAGGGAAGGCAAAGTAATGAGAAAAAATAGGAATAGAAAAAGAGGGGAAGAAAGAAAGATATAGTACATAGAAAGAGAAAATAAGGAATCAAGAGAAAGACCAGGAAAAGCAAAGGGACCAATGAGAGGAATGGGGGGGGGATAAAAGAAGGAGAGATAGAAAGAAAGAAATAGATATGAGATGAGTAAGGAGAAAAATGAGAAATCCAAGAAAGGCAAAGAATAAAAGAAGAAAGAAAAAAGTTAAGCAGAAGAAGAAAAGAAAAAAAGAAATAGAAGCCAAGCTTGTCTTTTTTTTTCTTTTCTCTTTTTTTTTTCTTTTCTCTTTTTTTTTCTTTTCTTTTTTTTCTTTTCTTTTTTCTTTTCTCTTTTTTTTTTCTTTTCTCTTTTTTTTTTTTTTTTTTTTTTCCATAAGCATAATGTTATCAATTGAAAATGCATTACCAGGCATTCATTTTCTGTCATCCCAAAAGTCAAGAGACATAAAATATGTAAATAAATCAATAAAGAAATGTTTTGGTAAATGAATTGCATCCATGTGCACACTTGTCTAAAAATAGCCAAGTTCTCCCTTGCTAATAAGCGAGGCAACAATCAACATCTTCTCATTACGTTCACTTCATCAGATTACTTTTTAGCTCCACACTTTGCCTCCTTGTGTCGTTTTATTGTCTTTACTTCTGATGAGGCATTTATAGACTCCATTAGACATAGCATCAAAATAAAAATCAGACAAGTTTTATTTGTCATCAAGACAAAAAGCAAACCAAAGATTCAAAGAATTTCTTTAGCTCTCGTCTTTGGCAAGTGTCATATGATTCTCATCACCATTGTCATCATGTTAAACTGATAAATATCTGAATGATGAGTTATTCCAATATTCTGCTGGTTGTCTGGACTAATATTCACTAGGGCAGGTCAGTTTAGGAACTGTGGCATTGCACTCAATATGAAAGTTGGGGTTTGATATGATAAATAATGACACAAAATATTTTTTTCCAAATAGTTAACCGTTTTTTGATGAAACCATTTTAAAGATTAATTTTAGGTTCGAAACCATAGCATTGGAATTTCATTCCTGTGATCAGCAAAAACCTCATAGCACAGCCTCATAAAATGTATAATTTACTGAAGCTTTACAAATTGTATATGGACAAGATACATGGCATAAGCACATTATTACTAAATCATTGTGCCATCAAATAAGACCTTCATTTAATTCAAAGGGAAATTATACTGAACAATTCAATGTAATATACACTGCAGTAGTTTATTGTGATTTTCATTAAACAATTTAAATTTAAAACATTTTCTCTAATAATTTGTGCCTAGCAGTATTATGGTATTATATACACTTGTATCCATTTTTTGTTTTAATTAATTATGATCAAATAAATCTTATTCATTGAGTAGCCTTTTTAAATGTTTTTTACACAGTTTTTACTTATTGAATACAGTGAAAAAAAACTGCATATTTTGCTTGTGGTGATTCATAATTAAAATTTGGTTTTAATATATTTTCCATTCAATGTATCTAATACAAAAGATATTGACTTTATTTGGATTTATTCTTGAAATGGTAAAATTTTGAAGTCAGTTTGGAAGCAAAAAAAACCTACAGAAATTAAGTATTTCTGTACATTTTTTTTTCAGATGATCTTTAAAACTAAATACTCAAAAATTGATAAAAGATATGAATCTAATTTTTGGTGTCAATACTTATCACATCAAACCCTAGCTTTCGCATTTTTTTTTTTTTTTTTTTTTTTAAGTAAAAAGTCAACCTGCCCTCATATGATATCTATACCTTTGCAGTTATCATGATGTGTGGGTGGTGCAATGGATAGCAGCTCAGAATGAGAATCTGAGAGTCAAGTTCAAATTCCAATTGAATTTGTTACATTCACTCATGCACAAATAGGAAAAGGTATCACTCCATCTCTTCTCTCCCCCATCTGCAGGTTAAATAGTTGACCTCGTATAAGGAAACCTCAGTGTTATCTTCAAAAAATTGTTCATGCAATATTCACTCACAAGAAAAAAAAGAATTATTCTTACAATCCAAAATGTTTCAGCTTAAAATAACCCGCAAAGGTTTGATAAACCATGAAAAAATCAGTCAAAATTCTTGCTTTTATCACCACTATATTTCAACCAATATGTTCTATTTCTTACCTATGTCAGATTCAGGTAATGAGATGATGACCAAACAAAAAAGGGAAAAACTAAATATTGTGATAAAAACAAAAATGAGGTAACTGGTTCTTTTTGGATCAGTGTATAATGATAATACTACCTTATTTTCCAAAACTCGATCAGGGAAATAAGAAAAAAAAAAAAGAATAGAGTACTCCCTGGAAGTTATGAGTTGCCAGGTGAAGTAGTATACACCTTTTTAATTTTTAAATTCACTTGGAAGTGAATGCACAACAGGTAACAGAACAAGAACAGCATAACCAGGAAATGAAAGGCTTTCACCCAAGATTTCCTGATTCTCAAACCTAAAAGGAATGGCAGACCAGAATGTTGTGACATCGTATGAATGGCACAAATGTCTATGCTTATTTTAAGATCAAAACAGTATTGTGCACTTTTACTGAACTTTTATATACCAGTTAGCATTGAATAACTGAGTTCATTTAAATATATTTATTTATATATATATATATATATATATATATATATATATGAACAGTATTCAGGAACTATGTAAACAAAATGAAAAAGAACAAGATTTAAACCAGTTGGATGAAACATTACAAATAAACTTTTTCCATTTTGTCTTACAAACACAATTACACACACACACACACATATATATATATATATATATATATATATATATATATATATATATATATAAAAGATCAATATTGGGTGAAAATGAATGGTGATATGTAAAAGTTTTTTTTGCATTATGGTTAATCTTGTTGCTCACTGTAATGAGACTGACCACTTTTTTGACACAAAAAATGCTACCCTGATGAAAGGAAAAAAAAACAATTCACTAAGACAAAAATGTTTAGAGTGCCTTTATGATCACAAGTAAATTTGCTTCCTTTGCTCTTATCCCTGGTAGATCTTCTATTATCACAGTGTGCGACATCTAATAACAAAAGTGATGGAAACAAAAAAAAAAAAACTGGAGGCACAATGTGTGTTTTATGTTATGATTTGGTTGAAGTTTATATTTTGGAATACTGTTTGATTTCATTAAGGAATTGTAGGAGATTAATTTTCTTTCATGTTAGTTGTTTGGTAGTATTTTAAAATTCATCACAGCAATTTGCTTTTAATTTTTATATTCCCAAGTCATCACCTTTCTATATACTGACCAGGCTTAATGATGCTTAACTTCTGCAATTGTGTTTCAATATGATATGGCTGTAATACCTTAACATTAGTTTGGGACAGTTGGTTAGGTTTTATGGTGGTGATGCAAAATTTTTAATTATATTTATTCTAAAAGCAATTAGTTTCCTAAAATAAAAAAAGAAAGTCTTCTCACTAAGAGGGTAGGCTTTAATAAATGGAACACACACACAACTTAAGCAATTCTTTTTAAACCAGTTAATGAAACCTGAATGAGGGTTGACGGTCTTAAATTTAGATACTTGCATTATTTATCTCTAAGTGTGAAAAACATTTGGATCTAATTGTGAAAACTAATTTTGCTTTTAATAAACAAAGTAAGAAAATTATATATATTCTGTCACTTTTTCATTAACATGAATGAATGAATGATTAAAAATACAACTTTTATATTTTCTGCTTATTATAAATTAAAGTGAAAATATGAAAGGGGAATTTAAAATATGACAAATATGGAAAATCTAGTCCCAATCAAGATAGGAATTGTAAATGGATTTTTTTTTTTTATATAAAAATGTTTTTGATTGAATAGTTGAAATCTCTATCTATAAAAGGCTGGTTGTGTGTGTGTGTGTGTGTGTGTGTAATGAATGCACGGCCGCAATTTTCGACGGATTTGAACCAAAATTTACATGCACATGCTCCAAGATAGCAAAAAGGCCAAGACTGACTTTGCATTTCCCAACTCCCATCAATAGTGGAAATAATCGATTTTTTTCATACTTCTATGGCAGTTTTCATGTAGTTTGCGCCCATTTAGTACTGGCCAGAGTGAGAGCCAATAAGGACTGCCACAAATAGGCAGGAAGATTCTATTATCCAGCGTGAGAGCCAACAGCTGACTGACAAAATGTTAACTAGCATGCAAAAAAATATCGATAGCTGCATTCGTCACAAGTGGGAAAAAATTTAAATCTTCATGGCACTTTACTCCAATTGGCTCATTAAAGGTTTAAACCAACGTTGATTCTGATTCCGCAGAACTGGGTTGGGTGTGAAAAAAAAGTATTTGTTCTTAACATCCATTTTCATTCGGTTTTTCCAGTTACGAGTCCTTTTTTTTAAAGCTGATCATTTTGTGTTCATTTTGTTTAGTTCTTTTTTTTCGTCACCGATTTAATGTTTAGTATAGAGCTTAGAAAAAATTCACAGTGGGAGATAGGCAAGAAGTAAGGCATGTAACAACATCAGCACAGCAAAGGGCACTCCTTTAAAGGCAAGGAAGGGCAAAAATATTTAAGTCAAGTGATAGCGATTGCTGTATGAGTCGTACGATTTTTGAATCAAGCATGGGCAACGCCGGGTCATGCTGCTAGTGTGCTAATATTCTTTTCATAGAAGCTGAATGCATAGAACACAATTCTTAGAATATGATAAATGTAGTTATTCAGACTGTTGTCCTCATCTTTACTGTTGCATTCACAATGTTTTGGTTGTTGTACACTGCAGCCTTTTATCTACTGTGCCATACGTCCTTGGCCACACATGGCCTAATGGAAAAAAGTGTTGGGTGATTTATCCAAAAAAGTGACTTGACCCAAAGAGTTGTGAGTTCAATTCCTGGCATCAGTGGAGAGAACAACAACATTGAGAGTTATCAAGGCGTATTAAATAAAACTGACATATCCAAATATTTGGAATTAGAACGATCTACCACTGTGGACTAAATAGAGGATTTAGTTTGAAATTCCAAAAATATTCCCTGAAGGAGGCCGGAGTGTACAACAGCCGCAACATTGTGAATGTGACAGTAAAGTTGAGGATAACAGTCCAAACAATGTAAATTGTGTGAATGATTAGATTGAGGGGTGGGGATGATGGTAAAAAAAGTTAATCTGGAACCCTGGTTCATACTTCTTTATGAGAAGCTATAAAAATATTTTTTTTCCTTTTCTAATACCACTACCTTTGTATTTTTTAATACTAGAACTGATGCATGTTGAAATCATCACAGTATTTAATATTGTTAATATTAAGAAAATTCTACGTTTCATTCAATTTCACAAACCAATCAATAAAATTTAAACAAGCTGATTTGTTTGGAAAAATACTTTGCCAAAAAAATCCTACTTCATGGTTTAATAATTTCTTTAATTTAATTTTATAGGACATCATGATAAAAAATATATTTTTAAGAAATTTTTTCTTTTTAACAGTGAAGAATAAATTCTTAGGATTTCTTACTCTTGAGCATGCAATATTTCTTCCTAGAGCCAAATTTCAACTTTTTGAAGCATTTAATCCTTTTGATTTGTTTCTAGTTGTCACAAACGCAAGGTGAACTGGAAGCTGGATTCTTATAAAAACTTAAGATATACAAAATAACAATATTGCATTTTTATTAAATTTATTAAATAAGTATTTATTTTAATCACTAAATTGTTTTTAAAATAGTAGAAGTATTTTGTATATTTTAACATAAAAAATACTCCTAATAAATAAAGCATTTAATTTTGCCAAAAATTTAATGAAAATTTATTGTACTAAGCTATGCACCCTAGTAAAATCAATTGTACTTTGTACCCACTTACCTGTTTTCATTTCTCCCCAAAGTTTAGTTTTGATCAGTTAATGTATGGCTATTTTAGTAGGTGTGTTGGACGGTCTAACAGAAGTCACAGAATTTTATATATATATATATATATATATATATATATATAAAATACTCACAAGGTAAACTCTAGTATAATAATGTAAAGACATTCTGTGGTGATATATCTATTATTCTGTGTTACTTTTTTTTTTTGTTATGGTTTAACTGTATGAAAAGTTATATAAATTAAAAAAAGGAATGATTTAAAGCTTTTTACCCATATTATTTCATCACAGAACCAGAAGAATAAAAACAGTAAAGTCTCTTTTTGAAGTACTGTCATGTCTTTGAGAAGAAAATTTGGTCAGTTCTTCATATTCTGACAGAAGTATTCAGACAAAAGATTCAAGATGTGGGGGAGAGAAATTAATCTTGAATAATAATCAGATTTAATCAAAATTGAGCAAAAAAAAAAAGATTTTTTTTTTTTTTTTTTTTTTTTGAAAGAATGATAAAAAGACAGAAAATTTGAAATACCAAAGATTAGTTTAAACAAAGGAAAATAAAAGCAATCATTGAAACCTGGTCACTGATTAAACTGATGAAAAATTGTGGATGGAGGATGGAGGAAATGTCTCCCAAATCAATAGGAATTGGAAATTTGATGGAATGAAGCAGGTGCTTGTTGAATGGAAAGAAAATGAATTAATGCTTAAAGTTTCCAGGAAGAATTTTTTTTTTTTTTTTCCGTAATTTCAATCTCAAAATTCAAATCTTAGAAAACACTTTAAACAAACTCTGCCCGTTTCCTTAAAATATTACTAAATATTTTAATGACTTTTTTCTTTTCTTTCCATTTTTCACCTACTGTGTAATCTAATAAATGTTAATCTTGTATTTTCAGTTTTATTCCTTTTTAATCAATTAATTCCATATTTCTAATCCTTATTGTCGCGTAATGTTTTCTTTGATTATGTCTGCTGACATCATCTTTGGTAGCCATTTCTTTCTATTGTTTTACAAACTATTCAAAATGAACATTTCTTTAATGGGAATAAAATCCTCATTTTAACTCGTACAATGGCACATTACTATAATTCACACACTCAAAAAAAAAAAAAAATTATTTTGCTCACCAGATTTCAGATTTGGCAATCTCCAACCTTCTTCACGTTGCCTAATCATGACATAAAACACTGTCAGTCATCATTAAATTATTTTGATTTTCTTCTGTTTCTTTTCTTCTGTTTTCAGTGGGTGGGTATACTAATGTTCACCCAATACAAGGCCCAAGAACCACTCAAGATAGAGGATTAACTGAATAAGGTTGTTGTATATGCATAAGTGGAGGAGGAGGAGGTAAAAAGTGTAGTTTATGAGGATATGTAGGAAAGATTTGCAATTTAGGTAGAGATGGTCAAAACAACAAATAAGAAGATACCAGCTTGAATAATTTGCTGGATAAAATTTGCACTTTAAGAAAAAATGCAATGAATTAAAAGAAAAATTTAGATTTTTTTTTTTTTTTTTTTTTTTGCAAAGGACTAAAAAACCAAGTTTTTTTTTTTATGTTGATTATTTTACCAAAATGTCAGTTCTTATAAAGATATTTATTATTTCAATTTAATACATGTGCTTGGACACCACTCATTCATTGCAACTGTTTGTGGTTGGTGATTGAAGTATTTTTATTCATTTTATTGTAAGCTAAATATTAGAGTGCACCAACTGATGAATCTGCTATGATTGTTGGCTGTTGTCCAGAAATTAATTTTCTTTTTCAACTGCTAATAATGAGGTAATAAAAATGGTGATCATGGTTCTCCATTTAATAGGGGTAGAAGGTTCACCTATTGTCCAGTTCACACTCCTCCTCTGTCTTTTGAACAGGATTGGGTTTCTGGTTCCTTCTAAGGTCTACTTCCACACTACCTGACTCCTTGTACTATCCTTTTTCCTTTTACAAGAGCCAGATCAGGCCAAAAATAGAGCCCTGCTGTTATATTTTGTCCCTGCCCTCACTTTCCAGTCTTTGCAGAGTTCAAAAGTATCTTAGCATCCTTATGGGTATTTCCTCTCCTGCATCCCTCTCTCACAGACAAGATGTTGCAAGGCTCTCACTGCTTTGTAGAACCAACTCCCAAGACGATGTTTTTCCAATAACTATAATTTCAAACTTTCAAATCTAAGGTTAATCATTATCTCCCCTTATCCTCAAAAACTGTGCCTCTTACTCTGTAACCCTCTACCTTGAGTGGCTCCCAGTCCTTGTACAGGATGAACATACATTACTGTAAAAAAAAAAATATACTTCTAATGTCACTGACTGAACTATGTAATGTTATTCACAAAGGGAGGATGGTGGGTTAATTAAATATCATGTCTTAAAGTTTCTCAATCCTTCTCCCAAAAATAGCTATAAAATTTATTTTGTTTAGCAGAAATAGTTTTTAACTCCTTTTCTTTTTTGTTCATTTCAGGTTAAGAGACTTTCAATGACTGACGATAGCACAGACCAACCAATTGTAGCGGTCTGCGTTGTTTCTGACCGTTTAAGTTGTCCACAAGACTATTTCCTGGTAAGTAAGCAATGAACTTCTTTTTTTCTTTTTTTTTTTATCATGCCCTTCTTTCATTTGTATGTATCTTCTGATGATGTAGAAATCATAATCAATGTTGAAAAGAATGTTATTTGTTTAGATTCAATATTAACACATTGGCTCCTGCACAACCCTCCATTGGCTCGTTTTCCAATTTCTTTTCTATAATGATTATTGGGAATGTGATGCTAGGATTGATTGCTTATAAGATCATGGGACACCAGAACCACATTTTTTTTTTTTTTTTTTTTAGAAAAAAGAAAATTAAATATTTTTGAATTTTATCTTTAATTTTGGTTTCCTTTTGGAATTTCTACTGTTTGGTTTTGGTTTTTTTTGGGGGGGGGGTACATAGAGCTGTGCCTTGCATTCAGGTAAACTAAAAGATTGAGTAAACAGAAAATTTAATTGGCATGAAATTATGAAAATTTTTTTAAAAAAAGGTGTTTTATTTTAGTTAGGAAATCAAAATAATAATGCCTACAACCAGTAAAATAAGCCCAAGAATTCTAATTTAATAGAAACCAATATTACTAATAAACAAAAAAAAAAAAATATTACTAAATTTGGATTTCTTGAAAAGATACAAAAGAAAAAAAATATGAAAGCACATATTGCTACACCACAAAGAAATGTTGAATTGGTTCTTATTTTATATGTCTCTTATTGAAACACTCACAGCATCAGGAAGGATTACTTTCACATTCAGCACTAAATGGATTTACTTTTTTGTTTTTTTGTTTTTTTATCATCTTCCTTTGCACTCATTGTTTTCCTCATTTCGCTTTAATAGGATTTAAGATATAGTGTTGGGATCCTGGGACAACAATGGAAACGTGGCTTGGAAGCCAACATGGTAAAAAAGAAAATGCAAAATGATGTAAGGTGTTTGATGTTGCATAAAATACAATGTAATTACTAAATTACTTAAAGATTAAACCTTTTTTTCATGGTATTGGTAAATTAGTATTATATTGAATTCTGTGGTTTTGTAAATTGTTTAATTTTAACAGTAAAAAACTTCTTTATATATATATTCCATACTTCATACTTCTCCAATTCACTCTCGTGTGGTCATGTGTGACGTCATGAGATGCGGTGCGATTTTCACTTCTAGCGTCTTATATGCACGTGTTTATCGTTGCTTAGAAATCATCTATGTAAACATTGACAGACTATCATCACTGTCTTGTCCGTATATTGCTTAGTATGTTGTAATTGACATCTTTGATAACGGCTTAAGTAAGTTTAAAGCCAGATTGTATTAAAAAAAATATGGATCAATATTGTGAATTTCTTTCTTCGTTCAACGATAACGTTATTAAACTTATCAGATGTTACGAAAAAAATTTACATAAAATAAATAGACAACACTTGTCTATATTATTTAATGAAACGTGTATATATATATATATATATATATATAATCAAGATGAGGAATTCTATTAAAATCTATTGCAAGGTTATTGGACACAGCATACTCTTAAGGAAACCTGGAGCATGTACAAGCCAAAATATGAAATAATTTATCAGCAATTATTGTTACAAGCATATTGAAGGGGGAGAAAATTTGTCACACTCAGTAGAAAAACAAGAATAATCTACATCTATGAATTTAATAAAGTGTTCAGCTTTAAATTCCCAGTACGTCAGAGTGTATACAATTGCCAAAATTTTGCGACTTTAAAAAAGATGAGAATTCTAGTCTGAGTAAATCCACATATCAGAAGGATAATTCCACATATCAAAAATTCAGACAAAAATTTTGACCAATTGAGTTGCTTTGAGGTTATTTAGCAATACCTATCTCCTTTCTAAAGACTCTTCAATAGGTGAAGAACGTAATAAATTTTATCTTTGGAGGAAAAAAAGATACAGGGAAAATATTCCTTTTAATGTCTTATCTTTGCTTTTCAAAATTTGTTTGTTTTCAAATCTGTAAACACTATTGAACTTGTACATTTTTTTTTTTTTTTTTTTTTTTTACCCCAAGGAGCAATTTTGGTTAATGACTTTCAGCCTCATTATTGTCACTGAAAGAAAAATTATTTGAGAAAAATTCTCCATATCTTGTAAAAATTTTATAAAAATAATTCTATTGATTATGTATTTAATGTAAGAATAGACAGGATTTTTTTTAGACTCTAAAATACTAAAAAAGCTTCAAGAGAAATTTCATGGAATATTCTATAGTTATTGACTTTGTGTAAAAAAAAAAAAAAAAAAGTATCTTTTTTATATTAATATGAACACTTAAATAACAAAAAAATTATCTTAAATTGAATTAAAATTATACTTTGATTTCTGATAATAAAAAAAATAAAAACAGGAAAGTATTTTGTTCTGCCATGATAAATTGAATGTCAAATAAAATGATTGCTTTTTTCAATTATACAGTGCGTTCTCCTTGTTGGTTCAAAACCCGATAAAATCACTTAGCAACAATGGTCTCTAAGGCAAACATTGACCTTATAACAATGAAAATCTTGATCAACAATCAACCAGTCCACATGGCTGCCAAGCTCAGCAATAGCATTTTTTTATAGCTTTTTATTTTTAATTAAAAAAAATTTTTTTATACAGTACTTATAGATATTTTTTTTTATTTTCATTTTATTAAGACCAAATTGGATAGTGAGGTAGGGAGAAGATGTGATTACTTTCCAAGTGAAAAGACTCCAATCCACAGTCTTATATCTGAAGCTGAAGTATCTAGTCAACTAAACCTATCTTATCTCTAACTGTAATGTTAAATTTAAATGAGTTCTGGGTTTATATATGTTACATGGAGTTTTGATGTTCTGGCACTAATTTGACTGAAGTTAATCTTCACTCTCTTTTAGCCAGATAAGTGAAAAAGAGTTGAAAAAATATTTTTTAAAATACAGCTGACTGTATTTTAGTGTATAGTATGGCTCATTATAGTGAAAATTGATCATTAAGGTTCATTGTGCTAAAACTGGAAACTGGGTGTTAAATTAGATGTTGCAGAAGGGTAGGCTAATCAGATGTTAAGTCTTAAAGCTTCCTTGATTCCATATTTTTACCTGATCTTTTCATGAACTGGACATTTTAAAGATGTATTATGCAACTTTAAACATTTTTTTTAAATAGACTTTTTTTCTTAACTTATTTTTGCCCTATATTTTACTATGGTCAAATTGATTAAGGAGGATTATTGCACGCTTCACTTGGGCTGGGTGCATCTTTTATTCACAGATAAAGGATTATGATTTTTTTGTATCTAATGTTAAAACATTTTGATAAAAAAATAATTCTCTTGCTGCATGATGTTTAAGTTGAATTCATAGTAGGCTTTCTGCTTGACTAAATTATTAGGTTAGGTCAAGAGTAATATTTGTTTTGCAAAACCAATTGTAACAACAAAATGTATCATCCTAACTATGAAGCTCTAATTGCAACTTCTCGGGATAACATTCTCAGATGATATGAAGTGGAAAGATCATATTGAATTCATTGCTAGGTCTGTTGCTCAGAAAGATGGTTCACTGTGTTGTTCTAGACAATTTTTCTCTTACATATTTATAAGTCTATCATTCATCACTGTTTAGGATATTGCTGCCATATCTGGTCTGGTGCTCTTGCTATATATTTAGAAAGTCTTGATAAAATCCAAAGAAAAATCATCAATATTATTGGTCCTGACCTGACATCTCGGTTCAGACACTTTCCAACAACCATAATATATCTTCTCTGTGCCTTTTCTATAAATACTTTTATGGTAATTGTTCAGATGAACTCTTTGCTATGGTACCTGGATATTATGAATTTAAGTGCAGTACTAGATTGGTGGCAAGATCTCATCATTTTAAAGTTGAAATAATTAAATGTAACCATCAGTTTTATGCTAACATTTTCTTTTCTCATTTGTGTAACTCTCTTCCCGCCAGCTTTAACCTTCAAAAATTTAAATAAATGCAATGTCATTCGTTATCTTCTGTCTTGATAACTCTTCTATTGTTCTCGTTCCTTAATAATGTTTTTTTTTTTTATTCTTTCACATTAAGTAACCCTTTGTGTTTTAGTGGCACTAATGCCCTGCATGGGTTAATATGATGAAAAAGAAAATCATTTTTCAAATATTGAAACATTTTTCATATAATATAAAAGAACATGATCTTAGTCTTAATTTCCATTTCAGTAGTTTTTATTCAATAAAGTAACATTATGTCTATAATAGTAACAAAATACATAAGAATGAAAATATTAGGGGAAGTTAATTTCTTTCCTCTATAAAGGACAATCTTCTCCAAACACAATTGCATTACTTCCCTTCTCTTGAAGTCAAGCACAACACTTCTGAATTGAAGATGGTGACAAGCTGACATGCATGTGGAATTCATGGTTTCAATCTAAATAAATCCTTGCTATTTTCAGACATTTCAGTTCATTTGTTTTGTTCATCCCAACAACCTGGGATATAACAGAAATTATTCATATGTTTCAATACTAATAATAGATAATAGTCAAGGGTATGGACATTTTTGATCCCTGACTTAACCTATATCCTCCTGGCATCAGCTTAAACTGACACATACTTTTGTCCCATATATTTTAACTATTTTGCTTAAAGTTTGTATTTTCTTGATTTCACATGAAAACTTGGAAATTTCCAACATATTTCAATGAAATTTTCAATTTCCAAAATTATAGTTTATAATTATATAAGGAAAAAAGAAGGCATCAGTTTCAATTGATGCCAGAAGGATTTTTTTTTTACAGTAAACTTCACACTGTACAAGTTCCAGGGTACATTTGAGGTAGAAGGTTATATTAAGGGGTAGTTTATATGGATAGGAGAGGAAGATAATGATTGACTTGAGACTTGAACAGGTTAAGATTGTAGTGATCAGGGAAACATCCTTTTGGAAGTCTGTTCCACAGAGCAGTAGTTTGCAGAAAGAAGCTGTTTGAGTAGAACTTACTTCTTACCGATGGAATATGTAGGGAATGTGGCTGGTTTGCTACAATGTAAATGGCATGGCAGGTCCCGGCTGTGAAGTGGAAACAGGAGATGCAGTTTGTCTGAGCACTTTCGATGGTAGTAGTGATAAAGCAGTGAGAGACTCACCACATCCCACCTGTGAAAGAGATAGTTTGGAGGCTGGGAAATAATTCTTCTCCAACAACGACTCAGAGATGCTTTTGAATTCTATCAAGACAAAAAAGTGAGGACTGGGCAGCTCCTGCTCATATATGGCAACAGTACTCCATTTTCAGTCTAATCTGGCTCTTGAAGGTAGAGGATAACATAACATTTTCTATAGTTAGTATTTGATCTACTACAAATTTCTTTTGGCATATAGTTGTATTATTCAAAAACAAATAACTCTACTAAATCCCAAAGTCTATTTTAACAAACCCTAACTTCAAGTCTTTACCATCATTGCAGGCCAAGGTAAAATACTGATCTTGTTTTCAAGACAATTTTTTTTCCAGTGTATTTATGTGTTTAGGACCATTATCATGTTGGAAAGTGATATGTCCCAAAAAAGGGATATATTTGTTCAAAGTAGCAAAGTGGTGGTTGACTACTGTAACTGGGTAGGACAATCTAGCATGTAGCCGTAATGGACTGGTCCTCATCGTAGTGGTAGGCAATAGGTGTAGACAATAGGCATCGTCCATATAACTCCACCTCAGTCTGTATTTATGGCTGACACCAGCCAATCATATTACTGTGAGGGGGGACCCAGGTGTATGCATATTCATTACATAAGAAAGTGAAATGCTAGCTCCCAAAAAAAGGGTGCCTCATAGAATCTTTGAAATTTTACTTTAACATATGGTATTCTTCTTTTTTTTATATATATGGTTCCAACAATTTTAAGCAAACAGCCCATTACATTTCTACTAAAACATCCCATAGTCACTCACATTTTTTTACTGGGGATAGTGTTCCTCAAGTCTATGGCTTATCCTCTTTTTCTCTACACTTACGGTACCTGACCAAACAATTCAATTTTTGTCTCATCACTCCATAAAACAGAGTTCCAAAAATCCCTATCTTTTTCCAAATTGGCATACAATTCCAGTCAAGCCTTACATACTTCCCACACAGATTGAAAGCAAGAGGGACAGAGGAAAACAATACATAACCCACCTAGCAGAACAAGGTTAAGGAGAAGTAGCAAAAAGACAAAATTTATTAAGAGCTACAAAGGGCAGGAAATTGTGGAGAGTCATGATCACCAACATCCTGAAGAGATATGGCACATAGAAGATTTAATAGTTGTAATAGCAACACATACTGGAACACTGTCATGCATAAACAGAAAAACGTTTGGCACTATTTAAATAATTGTTCCAATCAAAAAATGAAAATCTTTTCAGGGAATATTTTTTGTTGATTAGTCTATATTAGATGTTCCTCAATCCACATTTTTTTAAATTTTTTCTACTTATTCATAAGATCTATAAATTTATCCATATTAACAGATCTGTCAACACAAAATATTTATTTTTATTAAAAAGATCTTCCAGAAATATACATTTATGAAATGTTATTTGAGGAAAATTAGCAAATTTAAAGTTTAATTAATCTGAATTGAAACAAATATTACTTACTTTCCATTTAAAATACATGATGCAACAGAAATACCTCCCACATGATAGTAAGACATTATTGCTATTAATGTCTTACTATTATGTGAGAGGTATTTCTGCCTCACTCTGTATCACAGGAAGGCATCTTTTTTTTTTTTTTTTAACACACAGTGGGTGTTTTACTGACGTGTTGAGTGGTTTATTGACAACCTGATGTTTGGTAAATTATAAGTAAGGCAGATATAATTGAAAACTTATTTGTGGAATACAATGTGAACACCTTTTTTCATGTCACACAGTCATCTTAAAAATTTAAGAATATATTAAGCAATCTAATATTTTATTGAATTTTAGGTAATGTGGCTTTTATCATCTTATAAAAATGCTTGTTGAGAAAATGCCTAATTCATTATAGGTACTTTTCTTAATCTCTGATAATATTGTGTATGGATATTTTTATTTTCAAAAATTGATACATTTATACAAACAAATATTCTTTTCAAAACACTGGGGTTCATTGATTTGTACTAAATCTTTCCATTTATACAGTTTTAATTTAATAATAATATCACTTGACTGCAATAATTAATACAGAATTTTAAAAGATTTAAAAGATGAATTATTCTAATTAATTTTTTTGTAAAAATGAAAACAGTTCTTGTTAAAATTTTATTATTCATCGAAAAAAAATTTTTCTCAAGACTATGCTGCCCATAATAAATTTTATTCATAAAAGCAGTTAAAACCTTTTCTAATTAAATAATGTCTTAGTTTTGTTTCATTTTACTATTCAACATAGATTTTCTACAATTGGTAAGTCCTGTTTGATCAAAAAAAAATTTGAGAATTTAAATTATCCAAGTACTTGTTCTTACAACTAATATAAACCTTAAGTGCCACAAAAAAGAATTTCACAATATTCCACAAAATTAACAGATGTAAAAAAAAAATATATTTTATCAAGATTTTCTAAAAAAAAAAAAAATGTTTAAAAAATAATTTAATTCATTTGTGAAAGTTTCATTAAAATCTGAAAATATCCGATTTTTGTAAGAATGTCTCACTCCGTGTGTTTTCACTGCAAAAGAACACTAAGATCTGTACAAATTTAAGGTCCCGTGTTGATGCCAGAAAAACAAAATTTTCAAGTTTCGAAAAAGGACATATTACATCAAAAAAATCTTTGATCTTTCCTCTTATTAATAATACAAAGATTTTGATAAAATTTTGTTTGGGGCATTTTTTCATGATGTAGTCTCCATTTTTGGCAGTACCTATGCAACAATGTTTGATCCTCATGGAAAGTTTTAAACTAGTAACTAGGCTGCCTTATTATGTTAGTTAGCAAATTAATCTTTCAATTCATTGCAACTGTAGTGGGTTTAATCATCACTTATTACACTATGCTGGTGGCCTTGTACCACACTAAAATTTCAATAAATATCACCATATTTACATTTTCAGCTATTGAGGCCTACAGGAAAAATAAATTTACTATCAATTCAAAGATCCACAGGGTTCTTTGAATTGATCAATTGATTTGTTTTATTTTGTTTTTTCTTCTATCTTATCAAACTTTTAAAGTTGTCTAAAGCGAGAAAATATTTTTAGGTTATAAGAGTTCATTCTTTGAGATAATAATGGTTTAGTGAATAAAGGAGGAGGAGAGGTGAATTCATACATAATCAGAATTTGATAAACAAGAAATTAGATTGTGGATGTAAAGTGGGGGATCAATTCTATATTACAATCAACATATAAACTGATCCTTCACTTTGTAACCATGGCAATTTGTCGACATTTATATCCCAGAGAATGTAAATAAATCTAAAATACATACCTGTGTAGCTAATCAGTATTTCAGTAATTGATTGATTTGTTTTCTACGGCTTATCAACCCTTTGCAAGTTATTTAGAGCCAGAAAATATTTTTAGATTGTAAGAATTTTTTAGATGATAAAAATGATTTACTGATACAAGTTCTACTAATTAACCCATAGCTGGTGGAGGAAAAGAGGTGGAGTCATACCCTTTCCCAAGGGTATTTGCACACTGGGGAATATCATAAACCTGAATGGAATTAGAACTCGTCTCTCTGATTTCCAATTCTGTGTCATTATTCTTTATACCACCTGCGCACCCAAGCTTACAGCACCTATTCCCAATTGGTCACCTAGCTAGGTACTGACCAGGTTCAATGTTGCTTAACTTTGGTGATCATACAAAAACCAGTGTTTGAACGAGATATGGCTCTAAGCCGGATCTTTGAATCCGACTTTGTTTAAAGGCTAAAAATCAATTATCAATACCTTGTCATCTTTACTGATGCATTGGAAATCAGTCCAAATATTGATTTCAACACTTTCTTTAAGCCCCACCCATCACTTTTTGCTCCCTACTTTTGTATTTATAAAAGGAAATGTACAGAAAGAGTTGAGTGAACATTAAGATAATCTCTTTCTTGTTCTGCTGTCAATAAAAAGTTTGGAGAGTGAAACGGGGATGGAATTATGCATTTGCTTCACCAACTCAAGGGATTATCCAGTCAAAGATGAAACAGTTAATCAATAGGGTTTAATTGTAATTTATATTTGTAAGTTCAATCTGATCCCCCCCACCCACAACCATGCTCCAACACCTCCATTTTCATTTCATTGCAAACAGTCAGCTTATAGAACTATCAAATGAAAATTAATTAGCTAGAAAGAAAATCAATGAATTGAAGTGACATTTGTTTTCGATGACATTAATGAAGCTACAAGTATTACAAGTAGTATTTTTGCAATATGCTGTCATTTAACTTTTCATACTAAAATCCACTGGCTGTGGGGAATGTATTTTCCCAATTTCTTTCAAGATTGCAAAAAAATATTCCAAAAGTTCAAAAAATAGCTTATTTGAAAAAGAAATTTGCTGAGAGCGTATACAATAATAGTGGCATCAAGAAAAGCTGTCCTTTTGACATACAGTTATTTTTTGTTTTGTTTTGTTTTTGTTTTGTTTTTTGTTTTGTTTTTTTTTTTTTTGGTGGGTAAGGCACATTTGTTAAACTTAGCTCTAAATTCAATGGTTGAGTTAGATTTTTAGGAAATGGGTCAGGTTGAGAATTTTTTCAGCACCCCCTCCAGACTTTTCAAAATGAATAAGTCGCATTAAGTCTTTTCAGAATTTTCTTGTTGATTCTCTTTTAGGTTAAGTCGTATTAAATCAGAATTCCTTGGTTCTATTGCAGGCAAATTAATATTAAATCTTTTCCATTATACATAAATAATATTTTGATCATTTTATTTATTTGCATTCATTATGTAATTGCTATGTCCAATGGTTAAATTCTAAAACAGCTGCTCTTATAAAGTAAACCTGTATAAGCATCAAGTTTTGTTTTTTTGTTTGAATACCTTCCACTGTTAATTTGCAACTTATGAATGGCCATCCCATAATAATACCTCAATCTTAGTTTTTATAGCTACTCCACCTCCCCACAATAAAATTTTTCAGAGTATTAAGAGACAGAAAAATTTCATTAGAAACAAAGAAGAGTATTGAACTGTTATGTGATATCTGTCCTCTTGTATGGCAGCGAATGCTGGACAATCTCCTCAAAGATGAAGAGACTTGAAACAACAGAAATATGTGATTCTACAGAAAGATGCCAAGGATACCATGGAGCAAACATGTGAGCAAGAAAACAACCATAACATCAGGAAAAAGCAGTTGAAATTTCTGAGGCACATAATGAGGAAGGAGGGCTTGGAAAAATCTGATATTTGCAGGCCAGGTTGCGGAAAAGAAGGACAGAGGAAAGTAAAAGGATAATAGCACAGGGTTTCGGAGGAATAGCAAAAACGACAAAACTTATTAAGAGTTACTGGGGACAGGAAGATGTGGAGTGCTGTAATCACCTACATCCTGAAGGGACACAGCACAAAAATAGAAGCCACCACCAAAGATAGCCAAGTCCAGAATTAGTACAAGATTGTCTCTCATCATGAGTTTACAATTTGAAAGTTGATCCTTTAACATCTTTTATTGGTATGGGATCATATTATTTCTATTTTTTTATTTTAATCATTTCACTCCAAGCAAGGCAATAATGCCACTAGAATGCAGGTGGTTACAGGGAGTGAGAAAATTTTAGTGGGGATGATTGAGGAAAGGACTACAAAGAAACAAGGTTCAAGATAAAAGATGGCGATTGATGTTGCATTTAAATTTTTGAAGATTGCAGTTACCAGTGAAGCAAGAAATCAGAAGGGAGTTCCACAGGCAAGTAATGAAAGAAAAGCAAATGTTAGAACTGAAGTGGCAATTACATCTAGCTAGTTCAACAGTAAAATAGGTGAGACCTAGTTGCCAATCTAGTAGTAGGCTTCAATTCACGTAACCATGGCACCAGGGGAAAAAAGCTCATCAGAGCAGTTATATCCACAAAAAATAAAATATATTCTTGCTTTTTTAGCGAACAAAAATACTGGCTTATATAATACATTTGAATCTGTGCCAAACGATTTCAAAGGACTTTAATGCCTCACCACTTAACTAATAACAGAATAATAACAAAAATTCTGTCTTGATTTTAGCAATGCCATTAATTAAATATGTGCAAAAGTTCCAAGCACTTTTTAAGCTAAAACCAGTTTTTTTTTTGTTTGTTTTTTTTTCTGCTCTAATTTTTTATACATAGCTAATATTTCTAAATGTTGTCATAGCTGGGGGTGATAGTGGAAACAAGCTCCTATTGTCTCTAAAATGCTTCCATGACATGCATCTCAAATAGCCTCAAATTCAGCTCCAAGCTGTAATGGGTGAAAGCGAAAAATTAGTGCCTCATAACCAGCTACTTTGGGTAGATGGAGCTCAACAACCCTGGAAGGAAAAAGGAAAAACCCTGATTTTAAATCTCCGCTGCCTTGTGATCATATCCAAAACACAAAAAAGGCTACGGAAGTATATCCAGACAGAAAATCCAGATTGGAACCCTAAAGGTGGTTGGATATCAACACTGACAACTTTCTGGAAACTCCTGTAGCCAAGCCATCCCCAAATGTAATTCTCTGTATTCTTTTGGATCTTGTTGATATCGTTGAGAGTGTGTGTGTATGTGTGGAGCAGGCGGGGTGAGGGGGCATGTAACCTGGGCAATACAGAGCCTCCGTATACCATCACCGGTCTAGCAGAAGGAAATCTCTGAATTCAAACCACCTGCTGCCTTGTAAGTCTTACCTCTTTAACTTCTGACAGGAAGGACAGGATAACCTCAACATCTCTGGTGCAAAACGAACCAGCAAGTCATTGTACTATTCTGCCATTGATTGTCACTATAAACCACAATTGTGAGTTGGAGGAGAGTGGTGACCACGGTGGTGCAAAATGCATTAACTGAATACATGAATGAATGTTTCTAAATGTCTTTTTCTTTCTTTTTTTTGACAGAGGTTAAAGGTAAAAAAAAAATGTAATGTTAACCTGTTATTGCTTGATTCTACAGACATAATCAAATTGGGATTCCTGTTCAAACATGTTAATTAGATTGATATGACATTTGAGACATGACTGATTATTAAATCATTAATGACCTTGTACGTTTGTTTTGTATTTCACTCTACCTGCTATTATATTTTATTCTCAGACCTATTTTTTTTTAATCCCGTATTGTCTAAGGCTTTACTTTTATAGCAGTACTAATCTCTTTAATATTTATTATTTATAAGTAAAGAATTAAACTTGTAGTTTACATGTTACCAAATTCCTAGAAAGGGGTTCTTGAAATTACTAAAATATAACCAAATAATTTTTTAAAATTAAAATTATTGGTTTATATTTCTGAGATGAGGTATTGTAACTATTTACACTATTCGAACTGTTGTTTGAAATCCCTACATGTATCACCTGAAGAAAATTGGAGCATACAACTGAAATGTTGTGAATATGACAATAAAAATGAGGACAACAGTGTGAACAATGTAAATAGTGTAAATAAATTCATACACAGATGTCCTCAAGAACACATGGCACAGTGGATAAAGGCATTAGTTAGATCCAATGACAGGACCCAAAGAGTCTGAGTTCAATACCCGGTGAAGGCAGTGGAGAACTTTCAAAGGGCAATTAACAGGAGATAACTGGCATCCATTAAACATGGCATGTGAAACTAGAACAGTCTACCCCAGTGAGCGAAATAAAGGGTTCAGTTCGACATTCCAACCACCTGAAGAAATGTTGTAATAAATATGGCAACAAAGATGAGGACAATAGTCCGAATAATGTAAATAGTGTACATAATACCTCATCTCAGAAATATAGACAGATACTAAAATTATTGGGTTGTGTCATATGACAGAAATTTTTATTTTTAATTTATTTTTGATACAATTCCTTTATAATTAGTAGCTTTCCTGCACCTTTTCTTTAAATACTTTCATGGGAATTGTTCTGATGAACTTTCCTCTACGGTACATAGACTTTATGAATTTAACTACATTACTAGATTGGCGGCAAGGTCTCATTTTACAGTTGAAGTGGCTAGATGTAACCATAAGTTCTATACTAATAGTTTTTTCTATCTCACTTAACACTTGTGGAAATTTCTTCTGGCCTCTTGCTCCCTAGTTAAGTTTCATCTACAAAAATTTAAATGCAGTGTTTTTTTTTCTCATATTCTCTAACACTCAGTAACCCCTTGTCATTGCCTTTCTTGGGGTGAAATGATAAAAGAAACTAAATAAGTAAAATAATTTAGATTTAAAATCTTTCCAAATATATTTCCATTCAAGATGTAAAATGTCAGCAAAGTATTGAGAGATTAAAAAGTAAATTGAGAAACAAAGGAAGAAGTGTTGACTCTGTTTTGTAACTAAATGAAGGCAAAAGCACTTGTGATGTGGCTTCTACTGACAAATACTGTGAATACCATAGACAGTATGTCACAAATGAGGAAGTTCTAAAGAATAGGAACTATTATTTGCCATTTTGGAGACACAAACTGTGAAAAGAAATTGCAGAGAGCCATGATTTTGTCTCTTAAGGATATGGGTGATCATGGGTCTCCACTGCTTCCCATCTTTTGTTGTTCTCAGTAATACTTGGTCCTTCACAGCCCCACTTTGTCTTTGTGGTACTTCCTTCACCATTCGAATTCAAAACCATGACATGGCCAATGGGAAACCATTCCATTCTCTTTTCCAAGAAGTCATGGTAATTCACAGATAATAAAGAAAGGGAATCGCTAGAGTACTATGCTCACCTACATTCTAAAGGGATAAAGCATTTACAAAATAAAAGCTAGGAAGGCTTGGAAAATTTAACACTCACAGGACACATTGAAAGCAAGAGAAGAAGAGCAAAGCATTAAATAATAAGTTGAGCAATTGATGGAGAATCAAATACCACAAAGAGTAAAGCCATAAAGGATTGGGTATTACTGAAAGCAACAAAAGGTGTGGAGAGCCATGATAGTTCACCTCCTGAAAAGACATAGCACATAGATTATATCACAAAAATACATTGCTATAATTTAAAACATTTTGGCATGCAAACAAAATTTCAAATAACCACTGAGACTAAAATCAAAATTAATAAAGATGTTTGCTTTTCACAGTTTTGAGGCAAGCAAAACCATGAAATGCATTATTTCTGAAACTGAAAGATCATGTTTTTTTATATTAGTCTTATTATTATTATTGATACACTTTCACATGTCCATGTTTCTTTCAGTCTTTCCTCTCTTTCTCTTTTCTCCATCTCTCTCTCATTTCAGTTCCTTCTTCCTTTCCCTTTCCGCTCTCTTCCTCCTCTTCCCTTCCGCTCTCTTCCTCCTCTTCCCTTCCCGCTCTCTTCCTCCTCCCCTTCCCTTCCCCGCTCTCCTCCTCCTCTTCCTTCCCCGCTTCTCTTCCTCCTCCCTTCCTTTCCCTTTCCCTTCCCGCTCTCTTTCTTTCCTTCCCTTCCTTCCTTCTTCCCTCTCTCTTTCTCCTCTTCCTTCCCTTCCCGCTCTTTCTCTCTTCCTTCCCTTCCCGCTCTCTTTCTCCTCTTCCTTCCCTTCCCTCTCTTTCTCCTCTTCCTTCCCTTCCCGCTCTCTTCCTCCTCTTCCCTTCCCGCTCTCTTCCTCCTTTCCCTTCCCTTCCCGCTCTCTTTCTCCTCTTCCTTCCCTTCCCGCTCTCTTTCTCCTCTCCCTTCCCTTCCCGCTCTCTTTCTCCTCTTCCTTCCCTTCCCTCCCCGCTCTCTTTCTCCTCTTCCTTCCCTTCCCTTCCCGCTCTCTTCCTCCTCTTCCTTCCCTTCCCTTCCCGCTCTCTTCCTCCTCTTCCCTTCATCTTCCTCTATCCTTTTTTCCTCTCTCCACCATTAGACATAGCCTGCAATCACATTTCCTTGCACTGCACTGATGCCTGTAAGAACCTTTTATATATTAGGAATCCATAAAGAACAAATGTTTACATCCTGAGACATCAACAGTCCACCCTTGGCCATTGCAGTCTTTTCTCTCTAAGCCAATGCTTCCTTACTACAAGGTCGCTACAACCTTTTTAATACTGTTCCAGAAGAAACTGATTTCTAGAAATATTTGCAATATCAGTCTTAAATTTGTCTTATGAAATAATCCTTTGGAAAAAAGACTATGGGAAAAGCTGCTTTAACTCTTGCAACTTAAATCCTTTTCTACTCTTGAACAAATGGAAGAGATTTGTCTAAGAACATCAATGAACTCAATCTGTATGACATTGAAAGGAATAATTCTCTTGATTTTTGGCCAAGACAAAATCAGATCCACTATATCAGTCAGTAAAATATACTATTTTATATATATATATATATATATATAAAGAAAGAATAGTAAGATATATAATCCAGTGTTCTTATTGGTATTTTTATTTTTACAAAATAGTGCTCAATGTAAATTTAGAGAGTAAAATAATTATAATTATAAATTAAGTGATTTAAAATGTTTTTTTTCGCTACACAGTATTAATCATGTTTCAAAAATGGAAGCTGAAAACTTCAAATTTAATTTTGTAATTAAATTAAAAACATTAGTTCCATTTCATTCTCAAGCGAATTTTGGAGTAACTTATTTTTTAAAATTTACTGAGTTTTAAAGGCACAGAAAAATTCATAATTCAGTGTTTCCAAGGATACAGGGAAATCCAATCATTCAGACAAGGGGTGGTAGCGTGTTTATTTAGAAAAAAATATTAAGAGACATAATGCTAATATCTTAAATAAACACTTATACCAAAACCAAAAAATTTTAGACAATATGAAAATAAAAACAGATGAAGATAAACAAAAATTATGTAACTGTCGAAACCCTCACAACTGTCCTCTACAAAATAAATGTCACACGGATCCAATGCAATATCTCTTCTATTGAAAATCCTGAAAACAAAAATCTATATAAGTTGTATTTACTTGTTTTAAAAAATATTTTAAATCAGTTAATTTATAAAATATACACACACACACACATTTTTACCTAACCTCATGTTCTGAAAACAAATTCCTGAAAGAGTCTCAACATTTTTTCAGAACTGGAATTTTTTTTTTTTTTAAGAAATTAAAAAAAATAGCTATGAGTCTGTCAGATCTTCTTTTTGTCATGAAATCTCTGCAGTGTTTATATATAATGTATCTCCTTGCATAGTCTGGGGACTTGTTAATTTCATTTTGCACTTTTAAAACCAATTTCTTGAACCAAGACTAAATTAAAATTTAAGATCTCTCTTCTCTCTCTCTTTTTTTCTATACACTGTTTCTTTTAATCCTCAACAATACTCTCTCTCTCACTATATATATATATATATATATATATATATATATATATATATATATTATTATATAATTTTATTACTTAAGCATTATTTTGAGTAGATACTGTTTATTTATTAAATAGTATATTATATATATTTATTTTCATCTACCAGCCTTAATATTCGAGATATTAGAGAAAAATATCCTAGGAGAAACCTGTCATTAGATCTGACATGCTTTGATCTCTCTAATAAGATTTATCGAATATTCAGGCCCAGCTTGTGTTAACAAGGAAAAAGAAAGGTGAAATTAATGTCACAGCTGGAAATGAAAACAAAAATCCTGTTTCGAATATATATTATTTACTTATTCAGGGATTCACTTGGCACAGTCGTCTACTATTTCAATCACAACAGTCTAAAAGATCAGTTCTTCCCTTTAGCCAGTGAGAACTTTCTCTTACCACATTTCTACCCATCGTTACATCATGACATATGCAGTCTGCAACGTATGTCACGATGGGAAACCTGGAACTCTCTACCCATTCTAACTGTGGTTCTGTTAATATAAGCTTGTGACTGGAAATTCATGACTTCCAGCTAAGTGGCACTTGTTCCCAAAAGTTATTTATCTATCTATTCATTGTATTCCATTTTGGTCAAATCGGTAGCCATTTTGAAGATCCTACTTCATAGACTTTACTGCTGGTCATCAAAAACACCAAACACTTCAGACTCATATAAAATAATTTACCATCCATTTCTATGCTGGTGTTCTGATTCACTCGTATAGTGTCTTAGTGTTGTAGCTCCTATTGCAACATTTTCCAACAAAGTATGACTGTTTCAAAAAGTACACACAAAATGTCACAATAATGTAATTTTTATGAATTGGTGTTAAAACAATAAAAAAAATTCCTAAATAAAATCTGTTAACTTTCTTTTTTGCTATTTTTATTATTATTTTGATTGATTGTGCAGTATATCATAAAGCAGGGCAGAAGACACATTGGCATAGATTGTCCTTTTCTGTCCTTACAATTTTACTCTCTACAAAGTGACTGATATTGTTTACCCTTCCACGATTCCATGTTTACAATACGGTTGAAAAATATAGCAGAAACTGTTGAATTGGATATCAAAATAATGAGTAACAGCTGCAAAATTCCCCAGCAGGTGGAAAGTACAGACCAGCAAACAGAACATTTGTATAAGATTCAATTACAGTGACAAATAGGGCAGCATTAAAAATTTGAGTATCATTGCACACAGCAGTGAAATTGTTAAAAATTGTTGCTGTAGTTACATGATTAGATGTGTGTTGGTATACTGATGCAAGTTTTATTAAATAGCAGTGAAAGTTCTTGGTTTCTCCTCCTTCTGATGAAATGCTTAATATAAGGATTGAAGCTATATATATATATATATATATATATATATATATATATATATATATATATATATATATATATATATATATATATATAAAAATTTCAAGAGGATAGAATCCAGATAGAACCCAATGTCCAGGACAAAGTAAGAATATAATAAAAAAGGCTCAAACATTAATATTCCATGGTTATAATTTATTACATTGGAATCATAATCAGATTATAACCATGGAATATTAGTGTTTTTGCCTTTTTATATATATATATATATATATATATATATATATATGCATGTGTATTTAGGTAGCAATCCCTCTTTTATACAAGTTTAATTAAAGATGATTGACAAGGTAATATGATTAAGCTTTTTGTTTAATTCTTCTTGTGTTCATACATTGTATTCTTTTCTGGGCATAAAGTGTGTAAAAACTGTCTGAATGTTCTATATATCCGAGCACTTTCAGCTATTCTATTAGTCATTATCAAGGATGCTTTTTATTTTTTATTTTTAACCAAATGTGTAGATTTTTATATTTGTTTCTAGAGTGTGAAAATATTTTATTTATTTTCCAAACATGGCCAGCATGTTGTGGCCATGTTCATAGTTGATGCTGTTGTGTTGGCTTCTTTTTTATTATTATTGCTTCCATTATTTTTAGTCGTTCTTTTTTTACATGTGGATGAGGCTATTATACTTGTATTTTCTACAAGTCTGTTTGAGATGGAATTTGTTAGGCTTCTTTGTGTGTTTTTAAATGAGTCCTAATTGAACTATGGTCAGAGAGGTGTAACGTGAGTCTTCTTGCTAGACATGTAGTGGTATGTCCAATATATTTATTCATGAATGTAGTTTGATCAGGAAAGCAGTTCCTTAAAGGACATGTGGATCACCATGGCAATTTCTTTACTCTTATAATCACCCAACAGGGTGGGAATCTAAATAATAAAGTAATTATGTGAAACATATAATAATTATCAAATTTCACAAGTGTGTTCCTGCTGCAAAATATGAATAAATGTTTAAAAAAGAACTGATAAATACAGTATATAAAACCAATCAGTAATGCCTTTATGTAAACCAGTTCTTGCATTGACCAATCACAGGCAATATGATGGATTCCTCAGATGAAGAGTGCCGTCTGCTAGACTCAAGAAAAAGGTGTTTCATGTGCATTTTTCTTGCCTAGAAATAAACTAGTTTACCGTTTAAGGATAAGACATGGGCATAATTCTTGAAATTTGTAAACAAATTAAAGAAGTTGAAAAGGGAAATTGGAAGAAAGTTCCTTTTAGAAAATGAAGACTGCATAAAATAATCCCTGTAAATGTGGATCTTCATTCAGTCAACTGTCTTGGCAATTTCTTCCATTTAGTGCCCCATCAAAGTTTCTTTTTTTTTTTTTGGGGGTAAAATAACTTAATTATGTCTTATCATGTGATTATTTTTTAAGCACATGAAATTTCTTTTGTTTTACATGGCACTTTTGGCTGAACTGAAACAACTGTTAAGCAAGAATTTAAAAAATTAGTCTTGAAGAAAAAAAGCTTTGTAGAGAACATGGCCATGGTTAAATGTAAACAGCAGACCTGCCAAACAAACAGAATTGACAAAGTTTGTAATAAGCAATAACAAGAGAAAAAAAAGAACAAGGCAAAAAAATATATGTAAAGCAAAGCAACAGTAGTAATAAGGCAAAAAAGGTTCAAAAACTAAGAACTGGTGTTGACACAAGAGGGATTTGGATTAACGAACGTAGCATTCTGACTTAGGCCATGTCTTGGTCTCATCTGACTCCGTTTCAGTCTCTTATTAGCTAGGAAAAATCCCAACATGCATTTGTGTGGTTCCACCTATAAATTGGGGAGGGGAAAGTGTTTTGCCGTTATTCCGATTTACAATTAGAACCTTATTCAAATATCTTAAAACAGGGAAAAAACAAATGGGAGGCAAAAGTATTTGTTTGGCAAACTGATTGCCTTTTGATCTACTCAGGTAGAAGGTTGTGTACAATTTTAATTTTTAAAAATTGTCTTTCTATGAGTTTTCAAAATTTAGCATATCTTCAATGAAGGCTGATGATTTGAGGTCAACAGTCCTCGTTTATCAGTAGGATTTAGACATAGGGGAAAAGAATACATTGTTTCTATGGCCAGACATTAAGTATATGAAAATAACTATATTCCGAGATGGTGGTCATGAAATCAAAAAATCCACAAACATTATCCATATGGCCTGCTGTCTACTGGAAATAATCATGGATTCTTACTGTAAAGTAATTGGCAGAAATGTCCAACAGAATTGACAAAATTAGTCAAAGCAACAGTTATGAGGCAAAAAGGTTCACAAACTAAGAATAGTGTTAACACACAAAAGGGATACAGACAAGTGATCACAGCATTCTGACTTCAAGGCAAGAAAGAACAAGAATTTGGCAGATGAAAATAAAAAGTGGTCTATATTGTTGACTAGGAAGAAACTCGAGCATGCAGCTGTGTTGTAATGAGTCTATTACTTAGTCGAGTTCAGTTCACTCTTAGAGTAAGTCCAGCTGCAGATTACTATTGTATTTTCTCAGATAGCTGCTAAATTATGGCTTTTGCTGTCTCCCCTAGTCCTACATTCTGTTCTTACATTTATACACATACAGGTGAGTTCACCTAATCACTCAGTCTTTAACACTTTAATAAAAGGGAAACATGTTAGATCAGCTGTGTTGTAATGAGTCTATTACTTAGTTGATTTCACCTCACTCTTAGAGTAAGTCCAGCTGCAGATTACTACTGTATTGTCTCAGACGGCCGCTAAACATGGCTTTTGCTGTCTTTCTCTAGTCTCACGTTCTGTTCTCCCATTTATACATGTGTAGTCGAGCCCACCTCATCACTCGGGGTATAACAATCTGTATGTTTTTTTGTTTTTTTTTTTATAAATTTGAGGAGGGGGATGTTTTTACAGTCATTCCTACTTGGATTGGAACCAAAACTTAACACTAAGCTTAACTGTTATCATGCAAAACATGGAATGATTTTGAGGGTTACATTTTGTGTAGTGGTGAATTTTTATATACTGAAAAATACTCTGTGTGTGCGTGCATTGCTGCAATGAAGAATTTATGACTCTAACCTCTTAACTTTTGAATTTCTGTGTCACTTTGAAAGCAGAGCAATTAATGAAATCAATTTGTGTTGTCTGGAAATCTATTTCTAAATTGCCAACCTTATTCTGAAGAATTTATGAATTTTATTGGTTTATTTGCAATCAAGTCAGCAAAGAAATCATTTCCACTTGGGTTACGTTTTGCAATGACAACGAACTAATTAAAAGAATCACAGTTATGAGAAACTCTGGAAGGTTTCACCATACTTTGAAGGCAATGCTCTGCTCCTGTCCTACCAATATTTATTTAATACTCAGTTCAAGGCCAGCTAAGATGGTATGCATGCTACTTGAGAGCCTAGCTATTAAGAAGCATTGACAATTGGCTCAAAAGATGCTCACTTGCAAGATTCAAAGACTGATCAGTTGAAGATTATATATTTTTATTATTTCAAACTTTTTTTTTTTTTTTTGTGAATTCCCATATTTGTGAGTAGACACTTTGCTTTCTTATTTATTTAAAATTGTATATATTTATATCTACTGGCCTGCACACTTGAGTAAACTTATTAAAAAGAATGTGTCCTCTGTTATGATTTAGACCTATGATCCCTTTGCAGGAAAAACCTACAGAAGAGGAGGCTAAGAATGGCTAAATTGTTTATTAGCATAAAAAAAAACGTTTAAAAATATCTAAAAATGGCTAAATTTATAAATTTGGAAGTTTTAAAAAGAGTAATGCTCAAAGTCAAAACAAAATCTTTAACATATTAAAATTAAAATATATAAAATAAGTTTTCTTGAAAACTGCAACCAAATATTTTAAACTTGAATTTTTATTTTTTTTTCTTACATTCCAGCTTGACCGAACAGAGGATGGCAAAGAAGATGCTGATTTGTGGAGAGACAGTATATTTGGACGTCGTTGCTACAGATACTTATGCTACAAGAAGGCGAATCCTAAGCCGGTGGGTTTGTTTATATCTATTATTTTTTTACGTTTTTTTTTTTTTTTTTTAGAATAGAAATATTTTCAATTCATCAATTCCACAGAGCAAAGAACAGGAGCCTGTCAAGTCTAAAAAGATATGCATATATACGTCACAGTATCAAGAATAATAAAGAAAATCATAGATTTGAAAATATAAAGATTTACAATGTACGGGCATTTGACGAAAGAATTAAAAATATATATGACAGCTCGGAGATTAAAAGAGTAAAATACTCTTAGACACAGATACATTTGAATGCTATCCTCATGGGGGATTCATAGAGACAAGCAACCATATTGGTAAGTATCTAAATGACAATATTCAATGAATTATTCATTTATATTTATTTTATTATTTATTTATATTATTTTATTTATAAAATATTTTAGATATTAAAATTATTTTTTAAATATTAAAAAAAAATATTTTTAATTTATTACAAATTGCAATCACGGTGCAGATTGTTCTAATAATTCCATGTACTGTGCCTATTTTAGATATCTCAATTTCTGTTAATTCTCTTTAGTAACTCAACTCTCCAAGTATTTGCTCCTTCTACTGTCGCCAGGTATTGAACTCAGAACTCTTTGGGTCAAGTCATATTTTAGATCACTCGAGATACTAAAGGGAAATAACTGAAACTGAGATTTCCAAAAAGGCATGGCATGTGGAAGTAGAACAACCTACCCCTGTTGACTAAATAAAGGTTTCAGTTTGAAATTCTGATGTATATCACCTGAAGGAGGCTGTAGCATACAACAGGCAAAACATTGTGAATATGGCAATAAAGATGAGGACAATGGTCCAAACGATGTAAATAATTACAATACCTCATCTCAGAAATATAGACAGATCTTTTTTTTTTTTTTTTTTAAGTTTTTTCAGGAAAACAGACTTCTTGAGTCCACTCAATGTTCTAGCTCTTTCAAATAATGATAGAACTTTCCTTCCTAACCTTTTATTTAAGATAGTGTGGAAAGTCAACATGTTCATTATATCATTATTTTCCCTTCTAGTTACATGTTGAACAAAATTGGTTCTAGGACAGTTGCATACTGAACATTTGAGTCCCTGGACAAATGCATCCCTGGATAATTGTGCACCTCTGACAATTTTTCAAAGCTTTTAAAGGCAATTACCATAAATTTTGAAAAAAAGCATAGGTTGTAATCATAAATTTAAAAAAAATTAAATTAAAAATTTAAGTTTATTTTTTGTTTAAAATGCAATGACAGATTAACAGTGTTGCAAGATCACTCAACACATTGCCAGTATGTTTTTGTTTCATTGGCATTTTTCTTATGATAGTGGTAGCTGTAATTTTCCTCATCCACAAATTTTTTTCCACCAGTGATTGATTTTCGGAACTTACCCATGGGTTCCAAATAAAAATATAATCTATAAAATCCAGAATCTATTCGATGTTTGTGGTACACACTGCTGTAATGAACTGTAGCTGCTAGCTTAATTTGCTCTTGCTTTAAAAGAAATTTTTCTCTCTTTTTTTTTTGTTTATGGTAAATAGTCTTTTGCTTGATTAGTGTTATTAAAGGTATTGGTGTGCAAATTTTTATACAAAACAACTCTTAAAAAAAAACAAAATGGTAACTTCAAAAAATTATCAGAGGTACACAATTACCCAGGGACACATTTGTCTAGGACGCAAATGTCCAGGGATGCAACTGTCCATTCACCAACAAAGGTACCCCTAGTAATACCTATCATTATCTGTCTATATTTCTGAGATGAGGTGTTATGTACACTATTTACACTATTCGGACTATTGTCCTCATCTTTGTCACCATATTTATCACAACATTTCAGCCATTGTACGCTCCGGCCTTCTTCAGGTAGTTGGAATTTCGAACTGAACCCTTTATTTTGCTCACTGGAGTAGACTGTTCTAGTTCCATATGCCAGGTCTAATAGATGTCAGTTGTCAGTTATCTCCTGTTAATTCCCCTCTCCAAGTTCTCCACTATTGAACTCACACTCTTTAGATCATGTCATTCTATCTAACACCTTTATCCACTGTGCCATGTGTCCTCAACAACTGATAACTGACATCCATTAGACATGGCACGTGGAACTAGATCAGTGTACCCCAGCTAGCGGAATAAAGGGTTCAGTTTGACATTCCAACCACCTGAAGAAGGCTGGAATGTACAGCAGCTGAAACTTGATAAATATGCCAACAAAGATGAGAACAATAGTACAAATAATGTAAATAGTGTAAATACCTATCATGTATTGAATTTCCTAGCAGTAATAAAAACAAAAGCAGAAAATTTAGGCCTGTTTTTAATGCTTACAAAGGAAGATTCAGTTCGCAAAACTGTTTATAAGTAGTAAAGGTAGCAACAGATAAATCTTTTACAAAATTTCACCTAACACAAGGCTCAAGAGCCACTCAAAGTAAAGGAATTACAGTCAAAGTGGTAATGATTGAGGTCCTGTGTATTTTATTAGATGAAGCATTGTCAGCCATTGTTATTAATTTTTGACTAGGATTTACTTTCATCTTCAATTTTTATTAGATGAAGCATTGTCAACCATTATTATTAATTATTTTACAAATATTTACTTTCTTCATGCAAAAATCTTTATCTCAAGTCCACACTGTCTATTCACTACCACAGATTGACAGTCTGCATAAAGTAGAAATGAAGAGGAACTAAAAAATGCTTCCTGTATTAAAATAATACTGCTGCTATAAATACTACTTGTATAAAAACTGACAAATATGATTCTGAGATATGAAATGGAGTGATAAGTTCAATTTGATCTTCTACAAAGCTGTCAAGTTGAAGCTACTGACATTCACCAGAACCATCTGAGGCAAAAGAGAAGAGTTCAAAGTTCATCCAAAAGTTGATCCTTTATTTACAAATGTAAACTTTTTACTCATTGCATAGATTAACAGTTTCAGTAAAAGTTGTAATAAAAAGCAAATGGAAAAAATCAAGACAAGTGTAAATAGCTCTCAAAAATTCATAAAGTCAGCCATATTTGAGCATTTTATAATGCAAGATGCAAAAAGATTTTGTGCTCCAGCATCAGACTTAGAATATTATTGATGTGATTCTACAGGACAATTCTGAGAATATCATAGAACATGTGAATGATTATGAAGAAACTTTAAGGAAAATAGAAACAAAAAGCACATTTGCAATCAGAAAAAGATAGTTGAAATTTCTGGGATACATGTGATAAGAGGGCTTGGAGAAGTTAACACTCACAGGACCTATTGAAGCAAGGAGGACTGTTAAAAACCTGCCTACCAAGCTTGTGTAAATGAATGTCAGAATGGGAAGTGGGAGGGATAGTAAAAAGACAATGCTAAGAGTTACAAATGGATAGGAAGTTGTAGAGAGCCATGATCACCCACATCCTGAAATGAATAATAATGTAAAAAAGTCAGAATACAAATGGATAGGAAATTGTAAAAGCCATGATCAATCCTGAAGGGTTACAAATGGATAAAAAAGTATGCTAAGAGTTACCAATGGATAGGAAGTTGTAGAGAGCCATGACACCACATCCTGAAGGGGCATGGCACAATAATAATAATAATTGTAAAAAAGGCAATGCTAAGAGTTACAAATGGATAGGAAGTTGTAGAGAGCCATGGTCACCCACATCCTGAAGGGGCATGGCACAATAATAATTGTAAAAAAAGCTATGCTAAGAGTTACAAATGGATAGGAAGTTGTAGAGAGCCATGATCACCCACATCCTGAAGGGGCATGGCACAATAATAATAATAATTGTAAAAAAGGCAATGCTAAGAGTTACTAATGGATAGGAAGTTGTAGAGAGCCATGGTCACCCGCATCCTGAAGAAACATGACATATAGTAGTAATAATATATTCTCCACATTTAAAAAGGAGTCTGTCAAACAGTAAAAAAATAGCCAATAGTAGCAACTCTACCCCTCCCCCACCACCGGCACCTTTGCAGGCATTTTATCTGAGAATGTGTACATTGTATCTTTTCTGTAATCTCCCACATTTTTCATTTACCCCATTTATTTCCTCCCCTCCCCCACCACCACATACCGTGTGTTTCCCGTGTATCTCACCTGTTGTTTGTTTGTTTATTCCAGGATGAAGATGTACTTGTAGATGTTGCAATTATCAATGAGAAAGATTCAGTGCCAGCCGGTTTCACAGTACTTGAACAAACAGACGATACACGTGAGTACATTTCCCACTTGTTGGTAGCAGTCATTATATTTAATGTTGTACTTCTTTTGCAAAACGAAACTGAGGTGTTAACCTGACTTAAGCAATGCAGTATCTTTATCTAGAAATGATTTGTGAACTCATTCTTGCTACAAGTGAAATTATCACACCTTGTTGAGTATTGTTTTCAAAAAGGTAATTTCCTGAACTCATTAAACCTACAAAAATGTAATTGTATGACTCTACTTGCACCATCCAAAAATGATTGCAGCATTTAAATAATTCTACAATTGCTTTGTACTTATAAAATTTCCAAAGATTTATGTTCAGTATTTTCTAAGTATTAAAGTATTTTTTTATTTACCATTGAATAATTGTTTTCTATGCAAAAAAAAAAAAAAAAAAAATAAGTGTAATGTGGATTTCTGATGTAGAAAAGTGTGTGTAACTCATGATAAATTGACAGATGAAACAAATTATATAAGAGGTAATTGGTGAAAACCAATTGGATGTTTCAAATTTCTTTATTGTCAATGTTTCACTCTGTACATGCATCCTGAAAACAACAACTCACTGCTTACAGAGCAAAATTTTGTTTTTTAATCATTTCTCCCCAAGCAAGGCAATAATGCCGCTAAGACACAAGGGGGTTACCGAGTGCGAGAGAATATGAGAAAAAAATCACTATTAAGCAGGGTGAACAATAAAAGAACAGGAATCAAGAAGACAGAAGATAACAATTGATGTTGTATTTAAATTTTTGAAGATCAAATTTGATTGGAAAGAAAAAAACTGGAAGAGAGTTCCAGAAGTGTGAGAGAAGAAATTGTTAGCATAGAAGACAGAAGGTAACAATTGACAATGCATTTAAATTTAAATAAAAGTTATTATAAAAATTAATAAAAGTTCAGGTAGTGCAATGGTTAATGGATTACAAACAGAAATTGCTTACCTGAGTTCAAATTCCAGACGGATTTGTTATATTCACTTTTGCACAAGTACTCTTGAAGCAGAATTCACCACCTTTCCACAATTGGGGTTAGACCAACCTTTCCAAAAGCGGAGTGGAGAGAGGGATGGACCATGTCTGGGTAATTGAAGGATGAGTGTCAGTGGTTATGAAGGAGTAATTGAAAAAAAGTGGGGGACAGTCAGGGGAGCTGAAATTATCAAAATCTCTAATCATTCCTTTCACCTCATAGCTTCAGACTTGACATTTGCAAATAAAAACAGCATAAAGATTACTCTTTAAAAAAATCCAGGATTGAATTGACACTATACAGGAGGGTCTTCCTTCTGTTCCTACAATGAATCGTAATGCAACTTTTAGTATAAGTCAGAATGTACCCACAATTTTCTCTGAATAAGCACTTACGTCACTCACTTATGCTAATGCAATAGTAAAGTAATAATCTCTGAGATAAAAAAAAAAAAAAACTTTTCTATGACATATGTTAACATAATTAGGACTAAAAAACACATGGAGGACATATAATACATATATAATGAAATTGTTTTATGCTGCTTGTATATCTATTGCTAGTAATGTCTTTGGTTCTCAGTAGATGAGATGAAAAAGGGTAAGATCTTGTCTCTCTTGCAGTACTCAGAAACAACACCAAATCTGAGGCAAAAAGAAAAACTTAATTTTCTGCCATACTGTTTGTATGGATGAGCAAAACAGCATAAGTTGAAACAAGATTAATGGAGAATGTCCTGTAACCACAAATTGTTGTAGGTTGAGACTGTTGTAAACCAGGGACATACCCGTATTTATTTTATGAACAAGACCCCACCCTCCCACTGCTAAAATGATAAAGAATTAATATTTTTAATTTCAGACAAATGTCCCAGGTAGAGGAATGTATGCAAATCAACAAAAATTACTCACACAAAAACATTTTCACTATTTTTTTTTTTTTTTCACAAGCGGGCAATTTCCCTCAGTAGTACCAGTAATTGTTGCGATAGAATCTATTTCTGCATAACAAGAAAGTGATAGTGACATTTTTCCTGTAATGAACAAAATTATTCTTTAAAATTTTTTCCTGGGTCCAATGAGTGAATCATCCTGAGTATGATGATAAACTACTTTTGGCAACAAGGAGATTATAAGTTTTGAGGAACGTGGAACCACCTGTTAATTGCTGATGTTCCCAGGTCCACAAACAACTTGGGGTGGTAATACCTGTTAGAGTTCCAGCTATGGGAAAATAGTGAACCCTCGAAAGAAAAATAAACAGTACATTTTTTATAGTAAAATTACCAACAATGCATTTTTATAGTAAAATGACAATCAATACAACACTAAAACTAGTATGAAAATACATCTTTATGGTATAATAAGCAGCAATAGATTTTGTCGTCTACAAACTATATGTCTAAATGACATACATATATTCTGAAAGTATAAAATTATGTACAAGGCATAAAATTGCATTCAAAATATTTAGATTTCAGCATTAAATAACTCATAGCAGTTGATATGCTGCTAAACAAAATCAACCAACCAATAAGTCAAGATTCTGCATGAAATGGTTCAGTTGTGTTTAGCAATTTATTTCTTGCCAAATTAATATTGATTTAATTAATACCTTGTGGGTGAAGACTTATTTTTCTACTCTTCAACTGTCACTCCCACATAAATGCATCATTGCAAGCCTATCACTACTCGGTTACTATTTCCATGGCAAATGTTGTTTAGTCATAATAAATACTACAATGTCACAAGTATAAAAACATTGTTTAAAGATGTTGTCCCTGGTCAGATAATAGGGTTTCTAAAAGAAATAGGAATTTTTAATTTCCTTTAAACCTTTGAGCCCTGACCAACGCTTTACCAGTGGTAGAGAAAAATGACTTAATGCCAAGCTACCGGTTGAACGGTGGTAGAGAAAAATGACTTAATGCCCAGCCACTGGTTGGGTTGGTAAACACTTGTAACTATTTTTATATCTACCATGAAACATTACATACCAATTATTTGTAAATTTTGACTCAGGAGCTCAGGCAGAAGGGTTAAAATTGTTCAGGAACGCAAGGATCAAAGGGTTAAAAATTGTTTATATAAGAACTTGTTTAAACGGATTTAAATTGACAGATTAAGAAATCTAATTAAAACAAATTGTAACTGCAAAACTGAACCTCTCCAAGTATATGTGTGTATATATATATATATATATATATATATATATATATATATGTATTCACCTGGTTGGCATAAGATGACCCATCAGAGTTGAGATGCCATTAAACGAAATCTAACAAAACCAAACTAGAGAATCTGATTGAATGTAAAAGCCATCAGCTTAAAATGTAATAATTACTACATTGACACAAGTATAAAAACTTTGTTTAAAGATGTTACCCCTGGCCAGATAAATAAGGTTTCTAAAAGAAATAGGACTTTTAAATTCCTTTTAAAAATTGTTTATGCATGCGTATGTAGGAAGGACTGGTTTAAACAGTTCAAATTGACAGATTAAGCAATCTGTTTAAAATGAATTGTAGCTACCGAACTGAGTCCCTACAACTACTAAAAAAAAGAAAAATATATTTGATATATGCATTCATCTGGTTGGCATAAAATGACTCATCAGGGTTGACAAGCAGTTAAACAAAATCTCCTCAAACCAAACCAATACATTGTTTAGTTTCACCAGTTCAAACCTTTACAGCTAGGCCACTTCCACAAAATTAAATCACCATCCATATTCAAAATGTAAAAAGTAAGTTCCACTTGGACAGAACTACCACTTCGTGGAACAAACTCCTGCATGTGTGCTTCCCAGAACACTTCAATCGTGACCTCTTTAAGTTAAGGGTCAATCATCATCTTTCCCTCCTTATCTTCATAATCTATCAGCTTCTTTTGTGTTCATATCACACACCCCCTACAATATTATCATTGCTCTCCCTTGAGTGGCTCTCGAACCATTTATTAGGTAAAATTTAGAAAAAAAAGAAACATGCTTAACATTATTATTATTAGAGATGCTCAGTGTTGCTCAGGAACTAATTCACTCTCTAAATAAAAAGACAGATGCTTCATTTTATTTGCGCAACAAATTATGTGGTACTTGTTTTGATTAACCACGTTACTTAGGATGATTTCTTCACTACTTATGTAGGTATTTACTCATCTCCTCACGGTGACACAAGGTTGGGTTTAATATAGGGCACCGAGTGTGTAACCCTGATCCAGGGTCCAAAAGATGGTTTTAGTTGACAGTAAGTGACAGATGACTGTAAAAAGTTTCTGTTGATTATTTACAGCTTTAGAAACAATGGGAACAAAAGGGACAATGGTACTTAAAATCAGGAAAAGACATTTGAAATTTCTAAGGCACATAATGAAGAAAGACAGCTTGGAAAATTTAATACTCATAGGACAGATCAAAGGCAAGAGAGAGAGAGAGGAAAACAATGCATAAACCTACCTGGCGAGCTTAAGTGAATGAATCGCAGAGTAGGGCTTGGGAGTGATGGCAAAAAAACAACATTTATTGACAGCTACAAAGAACAGGAAGTTATGGAGAGCCATGACTGTCAACATCCTGAAGGGACATTTGTTTAAATAATAGACTGACTATTGTTTGGTCATGCAGCAATAATTGTAAGTAAAATGATGCAATAAATAAGTTCTCTGAATATTGGTGCCTTTTATTTGTTGAAGTAACCCTGTATTAATTTCCTACTAAAAGCTAAATTACCTCCCTTACCACTAGATATGGGAATAAATATTCAACTCCCATGAAAAATGGCTTTATTTACCTTATTTCTGTACTTTCATGACCTTCAAAGTTGACCACATCACCTATGACACTCCCTAGGTTATAGCCCATCTGCATGCCAAGTTTAGTTGAAAATCCATCCAATAGTTTCTGACTGAATCGCAGGTCAACAGACACTTCATTTTATTTGTATAGATTATTAACTTTTTATCTAGTATTTCTTTCATTTTTTTTTTTTTGTCATTTTCTACACAACTCTCAGATGGTCAGTTTACAGTCATTAATTTATGATTTATCACAGCAACACACACTCTGCCTCTGTATTTATCTGCACATTTGTGTATTCCTTGTTTTAACACTGTTATTTTTGTTTTTTGTTTGTTTGTTTTTTTTGGGGGGGGGTAATCAAATTCATCCCATGCAAGACAATAAAGCCAATAAGATACAAAGGTTTACTGAGGGTGAAAGAATAAAAAAGAGAAACATTATTAAAGAGCCAAAACAAACGAATAATCATGAGGACTGTAGATAATGATTGACATTGAAAGATCAAAGTTAGCTAGAAATCATGGGGCCGGAAGAGTATTCCTCAAGCAAGAAGTATGAGGTAAAAAAACTGTTAGCATAGAACTTATGGTTGCATCTAGCCACTCCAACTGTAAATTGATGAGACCCAGCTGCCAATCTAGTTAATCTGCGCTTAAATTCATAAAGTCTAGGTACCATAGAGGTAAGTTCATCCAAATTATTACCATGAAATTATTTATGGAAAAGGCACAAGGAAGCAACCTTACGACAGTGGGAAAGTGACTGAAACCGATACACCAGGTGAGGACCAGTAATATTGCTGATTCATCTTTATTTCCAGTTATCTCTATCCAAGTGTATTTTGTTATGTATTCCTATCGTTCTCATGTTAATATTTGGTGTTTCTTTTTAGGTGAAAAGTCTCTCAAGAAGAAGAGTTTGTGCTTTCGTTGGATGAGTTACCGGTTGACCAATGCTGCTATTTCAAAACTGATTCTTCTTAGTAAGGCAATGCGAAGATCACCAACTGGATTTACCATTATTGGGTTAGTTTTTGTTTTAAGTATTTTCATCTCAATCTTTACACCAAACTTGAAACCCTTCAATTTAAGTCTCTCTTTCATTGACATTGTCATATAGACAGGTTACTGATGAATTTCCCATAAATTCAAATGAGTATCCTCACCTTGGTTGTTATAGTCACATTTCAGCCATTGTATTTTCCAGCCTTCTTTAAATGTATGGTAAATTCAGTAATTTTCTTGGAATCTCGAATAACCCTTTACTCAATCAACAGGAGTAGACTGTTCTCATTCATTTGTCTTTGGGTTGCTGTTTTTGCTACTTCACGTATTTCATTGATTGGCATAGGGATTGAACTCAAGACGACCAGATAAATTGCTACACTTAATCAATGTTTCAAAATTCCAAGAATATGTTGCAGGCTGCTAATAATAAATATTTTGTCACCATTATGTTGTGAGAATCAACACTTTGGATAGTAAATACTTATGGGCTCCTAGAAAATTTTTCCCACAAACAATATGAGAGTCCAAGTAATGAGTAACAAAAAATAATATAAAACAAACAAGTAATTGCATGTATTAGGAATTATGATTATAGTCAAAGAAAACAACATTTAAATCTAGTTGCATAGCAAACATTTAAATTCTTAAGAATTTGCAACAAAAATATTAAACACTTTATTTATTAAATTGTTTATTTACAAGAATAATTTTATAATTACAGTTTTCAAAAACTAATAAATTTGTATTAAGACTAATGCAATATTTATCATTTACCAATTTATAAAGAAATAAAACAATTTATTATTCATAATTTTATAAACATTTACCAAATTATTAAAATATGTGAACCAACTTTTTTTTTAATCAGTATCACCTCCTTGCAAGGCAGTAACACCACTAAGACACAAGAGGATACAGGGTTTGGAAGAATTAGGAACAGAAACATTAATAATGTGCAGAAAGAGTAATCAGGTGGACAGCAGATAGCGATTGACATTACATTTAATTTTTTTTTTAAAGTTAACTGGAAATCATAGATTCAGAAGGGAATTCCACAAGCTAGAAGTGCAAGAAAAAGAAACTGTTAGCATAGAACTTATGTCTACATCTAGCCAGCTCAACTGTAAATTGATGAGATCTTGATGCCAGTCAAGTACTGCACTTAAATTCAAAATGTTTGTACATTTACCATTTTATAAAGTTTGAATTGATGGCCATTAAACAGTGTTTTGCCAACCATTCCAATAAACAATCTAATAGTGTAAATACGTTTTTTGTCACTTTTATATAAAGTTAAAAAAAATAATTTTAATTCACTTGTCAAAAATTATAACACAATTTATTTCAAACTCAGTCAAATTGTATACATATGTGTGTGTACATTAAATGATACAAGCATATGTAAGTCACACACACACACATACATATATACATTACATATGCGCATGTAAAGTCACACAAATTATGACGGATAGAGAATCAACACTTTTATAATATTAATTTGGTGCGGTCGAAAGTTCAAGGGAGAGAACTCTGATTTTTTTCGCTTCTGTGCAAACCCGCTTTTTTGTATTATAGTTTAATGTATGATGTTTAATAGTCTGCAAATAGCTTAATTGAAGTGATTGATTTTTTTTTAATTATTGATTTCATTAGAAATGGGTAATTTCCACATGCTGTACTCAAAAAAATATGTAATGGATTCAATAGAAATAATACCAAAATTAACAAATAAACTGAAGTATCCAAAATTTCTACATACAATCGTTGCCATTTCTATAGATATGCACCTCCCCAAGAAATAATAAATTTTTCAAACTTTCATTTCATATCACTATTGAATAAATGAATATATATATAGGCAGCATATCTTCATTAAAGCATGTTTGATTGAATAATCTAGACATATTATGTCTGTTTATTTTAATCCTCTCAAATTCACAGATCAATTTCTTAATGTTGTTGTTAAACTTATTAAGGAAGACACTGTAGTTTTCGTCTTTTATTTTATTTTCCCAAGTATTCATCCAAGATAATCTTCAGGCGTGAATTGGTAAGACAAAAAAAATTAATGTAATTGATAGTTGTGATTTTTTTTTTCTTTGTAAATGTGCTCTGTTATAATTATGAACACACACTCCATTATAGCCAATTTAAAAATTAATTGTTAAGAATATGAATGTAAGGGAGGTAACTTAATCTACATTTTTTTTTTTTATTACTCAACTTGAAGCTGTTGTAATAAGAGAGAAGCAGCCAACATTAAATAATGTATTTTTCTCCATAGGGGACCATACAATTATAATATAAAGTGAAAATAAACATGAAGTTTGTCAAATTTACCAATACCATAAAACAACTAATTCAGAAATTTGATAAAGAGAACTTGTCAATATTACTTGTTTGAATAAAAATTATATATATATATATATATATATATATATATATATATATATATATATATATATATATATTTATCCTCCTTAGGTTTACCCATACGGATTACTTAGTTTTCATAAACTAAATATATATATAAAATTTATCCTCCTTAGGTTTACCCATACGGATTACTTAGTTTTCATAAACTAAATATATATATATATATATATATATATATATATATTTATCCTATTAGGTTTACCCAAATTTATTACCTAGTTTTCCCATAAACTATATATATATATATATATATATATATATATATATGAATTAGTGTATTTATTTTTAATTCAACATTTTTATTGCTTGTTCTGTTATTATAGTTGATTCTCATATTTGAAATAGATGCACCATTTTTATTTTTACTTTAAACAATGTATATTACATCTAGTCTATCAGCCTATTCCAAGAAATAGGGTATCTGTTTCAAATACAACTATCCGCTAATTATTTGTACTAATGAGTATTAGTATCTACTAATACACTTTTTATATATATATATATATATATATATGGTGCTATGGATAAATTGTTGTCTAAATTATGCAAAAATGAAAATAACACTGACATCTCATTTTAACATATATTAACCAAACTTACACAAAAATATCTTGAAATACTAAAGAGTAAATTTATTCAATAAAATCGCCATTGGCTTCAACCACAGCCTCCAGAAGACTTCGGAATCTCCTGCATCTCTTCTGAGCAGTCTTCGTGTTTAAGTTGGTGAATATTGCCATAATCCTTGCCTTCAGTTCATATTTGGTGCTACAAGGAGTTTTTTTGGCCTCTTGCTCAACTGCACCCCCACATATAATATTCAAGAGGATTTCAGTTTGGGGAGTTAGGTGGCCAGATGTAAGGGATGATGTGGTTGCAGAAATTGCCTGACAGCCATGACTGGGTTCTGCATGTTTTGCATTGTACAGAGTTCTGTTGCCAGACATAGGGTCTTCCAGCAGCCACCCTCTTGACCCAGGGCAGCTCTGCCTCCTCAAGACACTTGATGTAGCCCCCCCCAACCAACCAACAAATTCAGGAGTTCTTATCAGAACGATCAGAGTGAGTTTTCTGATCTTCCATACCTTTGTAATCACCATTAGACTCATCCAACTCTTTCCAAATCCTCTGCACTTTTCTCAGATTGACACCCAAACACTTTGAAATGTTTGTATTGGAGATTTCGGCATGAATGCCAAGCAGTACAATGTGCCGTTTCCAAATTTCTGATGGAATGAATTATGTCATGGTGCTCTTTTTCTCACAGATGGTGCCCAACTGACCCTACTATACTGTGCAGTTGACAAAATCCAAAACAATGTGCATGCATGAAATTAAAAATACAAAATAGTGACAATTTACCATCACACCCTCCTATCAATTTTAATTTTTTAAATTTTAAGAAGTGGGGTTTCAGTTTATGTAAATTTATTCCTCTACACAGGAACCCCAAAAGTAAAGGTAAGAGAAAATAAAAATAATAAAGGAAAAAAGGAAGAATTATTTAAGTTCATTAACTTTTGTGGCTGTTTTGAAATTATGTTTGTAGTCATTATTTTAACACAATACTGGAAAAAGGTAAGAATTTGCTTTAAATAACTTTTTATTTTAAAATGAAATTATTTAAAATTTTATAAGAGATGCTTTACCAGGTGGCAGGAGCCTCTTATTTATTTTATTTTTTTTTTGCGGACAGGATCAATTTACAATTAAAAGACAAATATTCTTGATATTCATAATTTGGAAAGCTTGACAAAGTAATATAAAAATAAATTCTGAAAAAAATTATTATTTCTTGGAGAGGTGTGTTTCAGTAGAGATGAACAATAGTTAATATTTTCAGACTGATCATAATGTCCCGTGATAAGAATTATCAATCTTCATGATTTGGTCATTTTGCAGAATTACATATCAATTGATGATTTCTATTACAGAAATTAAATTAGAATTTAAATTTTTTAGATGCTAAAACTTATTTTGCTGAAATTCACAAATATTTCTGGTTAATTTTTTTTTTTTTTTTTTTTTTTTTTTTTTTAAATCACAATTTATAATTTTATGCCTCTGACATGATTCTGCTTTTATTTATATTTTCCAAAGGTGCAAATCATCTGCTGTTTTTTTTATTTTTTTCTGAGTGCAAACAATTATTTAATTCATAATGTAGAACACAACCTGTTCAACCCTATTTACTGATGAGGTATCCCATTGCAATGATAATAGAAGGTATTACTTAACACTATTAAACAACCTCCTTATGTTACTATAAGAATGGAATACCTCATTAGTAAGTAGTGAGAACAACTTACTAAAATGTGTGTGTGTTAGCTATCTTTTTATACTTTTACATTTTACTGATTTCAAATGCAGAATTATTTATTTTATGCTACAATAGAGTTAATTCTCAAAAGTCCTACCTTTGTTCATGCAGGAAATATAAACAATGTAATTGTAGTATTGCTTAAATATGGCCGTCTTTTTTCTTTTTTTTTATTGGACAGGGTACGGTATTGGTAAACTATATTTAGTATCTAATCATATATTTTAGTACATCATGGGAAAAAATTTTAAAAGGTAAATCTCCCAAATTCTGCACTAAAAGTATGAAATTGATTTTCTCCACTTTTTTTTTCTCTCAATTTCAGTGATGTAAATAACATGTTTCTTTGCTTCAAAATGGTCGGTTTGTCCAAATCCACTTACGTCGGAGCAGATGACCTTTGCTCACAAAACGCACCGTCCTCAAGGACAGCCGAAACAAGGTTAAGCATGTAAGTTAAAACTTTTCTGTCTTCTTTTTATATATATATATATATATATATATATTTTTTTTTTTTTTAACATCAGGGAGAAAATTCAGCTTCAAATGAATCACTCTAAACAAAGTATGCAAATTCATACAAAAAAGTTAATCGTTATATGAAATAAAGCTTTTTTTTTATTATTATTATTTTTTATATTGTAAACTTTATCAAACCAAGCATCAAAACTGACGCTCAGGGTCAATAACTCTTGTTGGCTAATTTTATTCATCTCTATTTTAAATATATTTATAAATTATAACATATGCATGTTATAACATCACTACAAAAGTTGCAATTTTATTTCAACACTACTGGTATCATATCAAGTGATGGTGTTGATTGCAAAATAAAGGGTTTTAAGAGTTCAAAAACAGGATATTTTTAATATAATAAAAAAAACTAAAAGTGACATTTTTAATCAAGGAAAGCTGTTCATTTTATTATGCTAAAATAATTTTTTCCTTGACTTTTTTTATTGGAATTCATAAGTATAAAGAAATTTGTTTTTACTCTATAATTCTTAATGTGACAAGCAGAAAATATTATGGGATATATGAAAGTAAACTGGTTTAGCAAACCAAAAATATTATATAGGTACCTCTCCAAAATTTGTTTAAAAATAATGATAGATGAAAAAAATGCCCAAAACATAATAAAAAAATGAATTTTTCTCAATCTTATTATTAAAGGAAAAAGTAAAGGATTTTTTTTATACAAAAATTATTTTTCTATTTTTTACAGAACCTTGGTAATTTTGGTTAAAACAGTCTTTTTCTTTCTGTCAATACAAGACATTGGAATTGTTTGGGAAATTTGAATATTTCTTTTTTGGTTTGGTGGTGAAAAATGTATTGATTTGATGTACTGATTTCATAATTGTTGAATTTTAATGAAACTTTCAGGACTTATTACAGAAATTCTTTGAAACAAATTCTTTAAAACATCTATTTCTTAGAAGTTCTTTATGAAAAAAAATATTTTTAATTTGTTACCTGTCACCCAGTTATTTAATTTTATGATAATTCTGAGAAATTCTTTTTTGTAGCTCAAAATGTTTATATTTGTTATAAGGACAACTCCTCAGAGAATTAAAATCATTAAAATCTTTTGGTCAAATAGGGTCCCCAGTTGTAGAAAATCTGCCCTGAATTGTAAAATAAAAACTGCAATGAAACTAAGACATTTTTATCTGAAAAGTTTTTAATTGCTTTTATGTACTTTAATTAAATAATTTTTTGGTTTACATTTAAACGCAACCTTTGAACTTAATGCTTAAAATTTAATTACTTTTATTCTTTATTTTATTTCCATCTGAAATTATTTTATTTTTCAAAAAAGTAAAACAAAGAAAATGTATTACTATTTGTTAAGTAATTTTGCAAACTTAATTTTCTCCTAACATCTTGCTGTGAATAAATCAATGAACACATAAAAAAAACAATCCCTTCATGTAAAAAAAAAATGATTTTCTACTATTTTTTTAATCTAAAAGTAAGTAATATTTTTTTAAAATCAACTAATCTTCTTCAATTAACATTTCAGAAAGGTATATTTCATTTTTGGAACACTTTTTTTAAAAAAAAAAAAATTATTTTGTGTTGTCAGATTTGTCAATATGGACAAACTTATAGATTTTACTCATGAGTTGAGAAAGAAAAGATTCCAATCTAAATTTGGTTTCAAATACACCAAAGTATTTTGATCATTAGGATTATTAAATTTAATCTGTTTGCATAGAATTAAAACTAAAATTGAAACTTCAAGAAATATTTTTCATTTTTACCTGCATTTTAACATTAGGTATAACTTTTCGCAGGAAGTACCTAATATTATGGGATAACTGAAAGTAAACTAGTTCATCAGTACTTTTTTACTTTCAGTAATTTTTGAGTAAAGTATGATAAATTTCTAAAGTTAAAATTAAACTTTAAATTTATCTGTAGATATAGAAATTAAATATTACTTTTATTGCAGTGTTGTTTTTTTTTAATTCAAAATTACAATTGTAAGTAACATGGCTCATCAAATGGCATAAAATTATTTGATGTCATTAATGTAAGACAATGTTTTGTGATTCTGTGGTAGAAACATGTCTCCAATATTGCCATTAAATGTTGAGCTTCAAATATTATTATTTTTTTGTATTAATCTCATAGGTATGTTGAAGTATTAGAGTTTTTTTTCTTTCTTTTTACCTTTTTTCTTTTTTTTTTTTTTTTTCTTGTTTAATTCAGTCAAACTGATCTCACTTCAAGGTACAAGCGACAAAAGTTTTATAGAAGAAACAATGTGATGTAATGAATATGCATACACCTGGGTTCTCCCTCACAGTAATATGATTGGCTGGTGTCAGTCATAAATACAGACTGATGTGGAGGTACATGGACAACACCTATTGTCTTTGACTACAATGAGGACCAGTCATAGATTGTCCTACCCAGTTACAGTAGTCAACAACCACTTTGCCACTTCGAACAAATATATCCCTTTCCGGGACATATCACAATGTCTTTTCCTTTTATTTCTCAAGTCAAAATTTTTAAAAAAACTATTCAGATTTAACAGCTGAAGAAGAATTAATTGTCTAAAAATATCAAAAGCAATTAAGAAATGAAAAACTTCCACAAAATTAAGGATGTGTGGTTGGTGTAATTTATAGCAGCTCAGAATGAGAAATGAGAAAACTGAGTTCAAATTCCAGTTGAGTTGGTTACATTCATGTGCACAAATACTCTTGGGAAAGGTATAAATCCTTCACCTTCCCATTCTATGGGTTAAATTGTTAGACTTGTACTGTAAAAGAAATTGTTAAAACAATATTCACTTGCAAAAAAAAGAATTATTTTTACAATCCGAAATATGTTTAAGAAGCCATAGAAATTAAGACAAAATGATGTGTGATAATGAAAACTAAACCTTAAATTTTTGAAAATCAAATGACTGAAAAAAGAAAGAAAGGAAAAAGAAAGCAGAAAGAAAAACAAGGAAAAAAGTAAGACAAAATAAGAAAGAAAAGAAATAAAAAATCTGGAAGAGAGTTCCACAAGTGAGAAGTGCGATAGAAAAAAATGTTTATCTTCATTAACAATTTTCCTGATGTCATCAGTTCCCAGGTAGGCATCTATGCAGACAACACCACTATTTACTTCTGCCTCAATAGCAAATCTGGTATCACTGACAAAACTAACCTGGCCATTGGTCTCAAAAAGGACCGCCAAGTGGTTGTTGACTGAGGCAAGAAATAGCTGGTAAACTTTAATGCCTCAAAAACAAAACTGCTCTCTAATACCCACCACAGAGAACCCTCCTTGCCTCCCATTAGAATGTCTGATGTTCAACTCCACCTCTTTGCGACTGCTTGGTCTCACACTGTCTGCTGACCTGAGATGGAACAATTACAGTGAATCAGTAGCTTCATCTATCACAAGGAAATTTGGTTCTCTGTGTCACGTCAGAAAGTTTTTCTCACCCAAGTCCATCCTTCAAATCTATAAATCAATCATTTGCCCTTGCATGGAATATTGCTGCCATATATGGTCTGGAGCCGAGCTGTTCATCTTAGGGTCCTCGACAAAATCCAGAGACAGATATGCAATGTGGTTGGCCCTTTTCTGGCATCTCATTTACAATTACTCTCCCACAGATGTACCGTCACCTCACTCTGTCTTTTCTACAAATACTTTCACAGTAACTGCTCCAACAAGCTATTTTTGCTAGTTCCCAAACTGCATGAATTTAAATGTGCTACTAGGTTGGCATCTCAGTCCCACCCTTTTACTGTCAAAATGATTAAATATAGCTGTCTCTTCTACTCCAATAGCTTCATGTCTCACACTTCCCCTCTGTGGAACTCCCTTCCTCTTACTTGGTTCCCTGATAGCTATAAACTCCAACTGTTCAAATGCAATGTCAATCAACATCTCCAGATGCCTTCATCTATTCCCCATTCTTCTCTTCATCCTTTCCTCTTTCACAACTCTACTCTTGCTCCCACTTTCTGTAACTGCTTGCATTCTAGTGGCACTCCCGCTTTGCTTGGGGTGAAAAGTTTAAAAAAAGAAAAAAATTCAACTGTAAAATGATGAGACCTTGTCATCAATCTAGTACTGTGCTTAAATTCATAAAGTCTAGGTACAATAGAGGAAATTTCATCAGAACAATTACCATGATAGTATCTATAGAAAAACCGCACAAAAGCTATGTTGCAGTGGTGAGAAAGTGACTGAAGCTCAGATGCCAGGTTAGGACCAATAATATTGCAGATTCTTCTTTGCATTTTATCAAGAATCTCTAAATATGTAGCAGAAGCACCAGACCAGATGTGGCAGCAATATTCAAAGTATAGATGAAAGGTAGACTTATAAACATGTAAGATAGATTCTGGTGAGAAAAATTGTCTAGCACGACACAGTGAACCAATTTTCCTGGCAGCAATCCTACCAATTGATTCAATGTAATCTTTCTACTTTATGCCTTGTGTTCAGAGGTAGTTGTAATATGTACTGACATTTCAAAAGGATTTGACCACACCATGAGACACATTGTTAACATTGTCCATGCATAATTGAATATTTTATGCATGTCTTCTTTTTTTTTTCTTTTTTTTTCTTTCTTTAGGTCTTCAGTTGGGAATGCTCTTCCTTATTCCCTAAATCCAACAGCAATAGCGGCAGGACCAACTGCTAACCATTCTTCAGAGTCCAATCAACCACCACTTGTTAACAGACTTGTCAGTGTCACAAAATCTCGTAAGTCTTTAGATATTCATACATGTTTTTATTAAAAAGAATATCTTTTCTATTTAAAGTGTATGTTTCGGTTGAGTGTATATAGAAATTGTCTGAATGGTTGTAATTGAGCACTTTTGGTCATACTTGCAGCTATTTTCAAGATCCACATTTATGGAGATACCTTCTCTTGTATTCAAATACATTTAAAACTGTCCATTGGTCATTATACTTTGTGATGATGCAACTGGCAAAGAAGATTTTTTTATTGGTTTGAATATATCATCAGTTGCTGAATACATTTAAAACTGCACTTTCAGTGTTGAAGAACTTTAGTTTTTAATTTTCTGATTTAATATAGGGCTTCTAATAAATATATATCACTTGGCAATAAGATTTTGTCTCTTGTAAATAACATACATATACAATAAGATTAGTTGAAAAAAAGACTGCAAATCTTAGAAGCTATAACTATAAAATCCTGGTCTGTTCATTTTCAATTTGAATATACTATTCTAATTATCCAAATTATTTCCTTTTCTAGATCTATATTCATGAAAAGTTAAAAAATTTTTTTAGCAGTTCTCATTTTCCCCTAAATCCAACAGGATTCAAACTGTTAAGAGAAATTTTCAAACAAAATACCGATTGATTTTGGTTAATGATGTTGTTGACATACATTTGAGCTGAACAGGATGTGATTAATGTCTTCCCTAAATTTATCTTACTTTTTTTTCTTTTTTAAATTAAAACATGATAAATAGCATTCATTCAGAAAAGAGTTTTTTTGAATTTTATAAAAATTAAATATTCTTGCTGAACTAGATTCATTCAGATGGGTTGCCATTGAACTTTTTTTATTTATTTTTTTCAAACCTTGTTAAAAACACCTTAAATTCAACTATCAATTCATATAATTTCTGGAAGATAACATAGTGAGCAATCTTTGTAATTAGAGAGCTTGGAATCAAGAGATAGAGCATTTTGAGTAATAAATGAAATTAAACGTTCACTTGTCTCTATTTCTGGAAGATAATGTTTTTAAGGCGAGCAGTCTTTGTAATTATAGAGCTTGATATCAAGAGATACAACATTAATAGTAATAATAAATAAATAAAATGTGTTTATTTTGGCATTGAAAATTTATGTATATGTGCATGGATGAGTGTGTGTGAGTGTTGTTAAACAATTTCTTTCACCTCAAATTGATTAATCTGTTGATGCAGTTATTTAAATACTTCTTTTTCTTTTCAGCCTTGTCGGGTATTCCATGGCATCTGAATGCTCAACTGAGAGAAGCCACTCGCTTACAAAATGTAAATCCACTTAATTTTCATACAAAATCTAACAAGTCTTACCTTTTAAGTATAACTACATCTTTGCTTTCTGCTTGTAAATTTGATAAGGTTTTTCCTGCTATTTTGGATTTTTATTTAATGATGCTGTTTTGACTTTGTAGCCATTGTTTCATGGTTTCTTTCTTTATTCAACTGGAATATCATTGTCGTTTCCTTTTTATTAGCCAGCCATTATCAAAATCAAATGAATGCCATCTCATGGTTTTGTAGTTATTTATTAGGCTATGCCACCTTTGGCCATATTTGTTTTAATGGGAGTTTCAAGCTTCATGTCCTTGATAGAGAGTGTGACACAGAAATTTGAAGGCACATAGAAATAGCAAGAGATTTCCAAGAACCAAGTAAGGTATTAACAGATCAAAAAATAACATTAGAAACAAAGAAAAGAGTGCTTTGAAATAATATGGCAAAAAGTTCACAAACTAAGAATTAGAGTTGACACAAAAGCAAGTTTGGACAAGTGAACATAAAGCCGAGATAGATCAGAACTGAGTCAGATGAAACCAAGAACCAACCTGTTTTATTGGCTAGGAAAAAGTCCCAACATGCATTTGTGTGCATCTGGCAATAAAAAGAGGAAGGGGAAAATGTTTTGTAGTCATTCCCCAATGAGATTGAAACCAACAGACTCCTAAATCTAATGGATAAGTGCACTCATTTTACCTCCCCTAATTCTCCCCCTTTCTATGGGGGCCAATAAATACAAACAAGGTACATTATAAACATTTATATATGTGTGTATATATATATATATATATATATATATATATATATATAATTTGCATATATAACAAAAAAAATTTTAATATTTCATTTTTTTTTTATATTTATTTTCAACTTTTAATATTTCAAACTTTTTTTTTAATTAAATATTTTTTGCATCATCACATCATTTTTTTTCTTTCTTTTTCTTATAGGGGCGGGGGGTAACAAAAATGAGGAAATAAAAAAAAAAATCAGTGTTAAGCAGTGTTTATCCTCCTACTCTGCAGCATTAAATTCTGGACAATTTCATCATATTTGAAAAAAATGACTTTAGGCAACTAAAATGTGGTTTTACCAATGAATAATGAAAATACCCCTTTTCTTTTTAATACTAAAATTTGCCTAATACAAGGTTCTTGAGTCATTCAAGGTAGAGGGATATTGTTAAAATGGTAATGATGAAAGAAGTGGAGATTATAAGGATAATGATTGACTATTGGCCATGCAATCAATGAACAAGTTCAAAGGAGAATAGGAATTAAAAGGAACTTGCTAACACTTTTGGGACATATGAGAAAAAAAAGTCTTGAAGAATTTAACAGGATGCATCTAAGACAATAGAAGCAGAGGAAAGCAATGAATAGCCTACTTGACTGGTTTGAACAAACAGATGGCAAAATAAGTACCACAAAGATGATGAGAGATCTCACCAAAAGACAGGAAGCTGTGAAGGACCGTGATTGAAGAGAGAAAAATGAAACCTATTTGATGAGTCTTGGCAAATGGATAGTGGAATAAGTATCATAAAAGTGATGAGGGATCTTAAGGGAGTAAGTATTGCTGAAAGCAGCAAAACGGGGGAAGCTGTGGAGGGCCGTGAGGGAGCAAAAGAGATAAAAACTACTTGACAAGTTTGAACAAACAGATGGTGGAATAAGTACAACAAAGCATCTTAAATGAGCAATACTGCTAAAAGTCACAAATGATAGGAAGCTGTGGAGAACCATGATCGACCACATCTTGATGGGACATGACACAGTGTGCTTTATGATTCTTGTAGTTAACAAACTTAATCATGATGCCAATTTCTTACTGACAACCTGTTTGGCTTTATCAATTTGTTAGCATTTCAAACCTGATTCCAACTATCAACACAGTTACCATTAATAAGAGTTTCCAGTTTCATTCCTTTTGCACATATCAGTACCTAAGGTTTACAGAACACCAGGCACTGCAGAAGCCTCATTTTTCATCTTAGTCTGTTTCTTGTTATAAATTTATTGCAGTTTTACTCTTGAGTATCTAGAAAGATGTCTGGTATTATCTCTTGCCAATTAGTTGATCCTGGGTATGACGATAAACTACAGCAAGTCCTCTGATCAGGAGATTGGAGGTTTTGAGGAGCATGGAACAACATCTTAATTGCTGTTGTTTCCAAGCCTGCTCTGACCTGGGGTAGTAGCACCTGTTAGTGTCCCAGTTATGGGCAAATAATGAACCCCTATATTTGATCTCAGGTTGGAGATTAACTATTTGCCCATCGCTAACAGCAATTAAGAGGTGGTTCCATGCTCCTCAAAACTTCTAATCTTCTGATCAGGGGCATTGCTGCCGGATGTAGTTTATCATCATACTCAGGATGATGAAGCAAATGAAAAATAGCACCAACCATTAATGCTTATCAATTTTACAGATGAGTTACTTAACTCCCAAGGGAAGAAGTTCAAATTTCAGGGTAACAATTTTAGTTAGGGAAAGAATTGAGGACAATGAAATATTGTGACTCTAGATATTAAATTTAAATAGCAAGTTGTAACAAATAATTATACATTGTATTTTTTTTTTTTTTTTTTTTTTTCCAGATTACAATTCCTAAAATAATTTGCAAAACTATGTATGACCTTGATCAACAGGTGAGTAAATATTTGCAGTTATTCAAACTTTGATTTTTTTTTTTTTTTTCACCTATCTTTTTTTTTTTTAACCTTTTTTTGTACTTTGGAAATTAATATATTCCAGTCAAACCACTTAAAAAAATCAATATTCCTAGTCTCTGATTGATTTGTTTCACCAGAATCATTTGATCCATCTTGATATTTTCATCTTTTATAACGAAAAAAAACCTAAAACATTTATAGCGTAATTTGAATAATTTTAGGTTAGTCTTTTTCAAGTCTGTAGATTGTACACATGATTTATACTCTTCTTTTGATGATATAGAGTATTGCTATATTTCAACCGATTCTCTCTTCATCCTTCTGCAAGTCTACACTCTTCTCTCTGTACAACTGATCAATCAAAAGAACATTGGTAGACACTCACTGGAAAGAATGAGCTCTCTCTTTTGATGTGGCTTTTAATACTGATGAAGGCTGAAGAATGAATAGGCCAACATAGTCAGGAATTGATAAATGACATAAAATGTTGGTCTGATTGCTATATTTATTACCATTTTCTTGTTTTCAACCATAAAGAGAAAACCGACAAGCACAAAAAAATATCACCTGAAGAAGGCCGGAGTGTACAATGGCCAAAACATTGTGACTGTGAAAATAAAGATGAGGACAACAGTCTGAACAATGTAAATAGTGTAAATATATAAAAACTGGTTTTATTTTATTTTCAGTAAACAAATAAAAGTGCTTGTAAATCACACAAATCTTATGACTAAAACCAGAAACTCGTAGTTAATTGACTGAGGTATTCAAAAAGTTATTTGACTCATCATGAAAATTTGAATTATGACTTTATAAATTATGAAGGAAAACCAACTTTTGGGATAGTGGGCCAGGAAATCGGAAAATTTTGCTAGAAACTAGGAAAAAAGTACTAAACTGCTATATGATATCTGTTCTCCTGTATGGTAGTGAGTGCTGGACGATCTTCTTCAAAGATGAAGAGGAGACTTGAAGCAACAGAAATGTGGTTCTACAGAAGGATGCTGAGGATACTGTGAACCGAATATGTGAGTAACAAATTCTGGAGAAAATGGAAACAAGAAGGAAACTAATACTTAACATCAGGATGAGATAGTTGAGGTTTCTAGGGCATATATTGAGGAAGGAGGGCTTGGAAAATCTAATACTCACAGGACAGATAGAGGGCAAAAGGAACAGAGAAAGACAATGCATGACGTAGTTAATGAGCTTGTGTAAATGGATGCCGGAACAGGGTTTAGGAGAAATAACAGAAAGACAAAGTTTATTAAGAGCTGTAAGGGACAAGAAGTTGTGGAGAGCCATGATCGCCTATGTCCTGAGGGGACATGACACACAAAGTAGAAGAATCATGGTACTAACAGAGAGCAAATGCTTTTGCTACCTATCAATCTGTCTCTCAAGATAATGCCTCATTAAAATTAGGATTAAATATTTAATTTTTTTATATTCTTTTAAATTAGGGCTTAAATATTTTTACTAACCTAATGGTGTCAAAGTTCATAGGCAATAAATAATTATAAAGTTTAGATTGTTTTGTTTTTTTTCTTTTATATTATTATAATGTTAAACAGTCACACATGTCTCACACGACATGCTTTTATAAACCACCATTAGATGACATCAAACTGAAAAATACAGTTATGGATTTTTTTTTTTTATATGATTCTTAATTGTTTTCTCTTGTTTTGGGTTGCAATATTTTGTTGGGGTTCATTTTTCTTCCCAGGTGAAGAACAAATTTAATAATTGTAACTAATTACACTATTTACATCGTTTGTACTGTTGCTATCATATTAACAAACGTTTCAGCGGCAGTCTTCTTCAAGTGATATACATTGGAATTTCAAACCTAACCCTTTATTTTGTCCACTTGGGTAGATTGTTCAGTGGATAAAAACAATGGTTGAAGTAATCCAGTGACTTGACCATAAGAGTTGAGAGTTCAATACTTGGCCACAGGTGAACAAAAAATAAAACTTCGAGTTGAGTTACTGAAGGGAATTAACTGAAAACTGAGATATTCAGCAAAGGCATGCCATGTGGAACTAAAACAATCTACCCCAGTGGGGGGAAAAATAAAGTTTGCGGTTTCAAAATTCCAATGTATATCATCTGAAGAAGGCCGGAGTGTACAACAGTTGAAACATCATGAATATGACAATGAAGATGAGGACAACAGTCCAAACAATGTAAATAGTTACAATACCTAATCTCAGAAATATAAACAGAAATTTAATTGTTCTCTAATGCACCTTACTGGATGTTTGTCAATGATTATTTGGCTTCCAGATATTAAATTGTGTATTTGTTGAGTATTGATTTGTATTCCTTTTTTTTTTTTTTTTTTTTTTTCAGTATGAATATTCTTTCAGACTGGAGAATTCTGCTATAAACTGTCTCCCTCTCGACAACAGTTAACGAGTCTCTGCCCAGCAACAGCCTCACTTATCTCTTCCACGGATCCTCACCACTCCTAGCTCTCTCTCTTTCTCTCTCCCTCCCTCTCTGTCTTATCCCCCCCATTTGTATTTGATTGTCTCTCTCTCTGAGCAACAGTTAAAGTCTCTGCTCCCCCCATTACAACAGCCTCACTTATCTCTTCTACAATCCTCACCATTCCTATCTCTCTCTCTCTCATTCTCCCCCTTGTTTGTATCTGTTTGTCTCCCTCTCATTCCCCCCTAGTTTATATTTGACTGCCCATTTGACCCCGCCTTTAAATAAAAATAAAATCTCCATTTCTGCTTGCCAAGACCCTTCCTCCTCCCCCTCCTGAACTCTTCACCCCCCTACAGTTGGACAATTGGAGCAAGGAAGAGAAAATGCAGGGGTTTTTTTGTTTGAAGGTGGAAAAAAAATTTTTAAAAAGTGCTTTTTTCTCTAAAAGACCATTACTGAAAGCTAAAAATTACTAAAAAAAAAAAAAATGTCTACCACAGTCACAAATTAGTAGAGAGGAGGAAAAAAAACCAAAAGAGGAATGGAACTTCAGGCTATACAAACCAACTGACCAGACAACACATAATAAACAAAAAAAAAAGGACTTTGCTCTTAAAATTGTCTATTATTAAAATCGAAACTGTGGAGGTGGTGCGACTTATTTAAAAACAAATAAAAAAAAAAAAAAAGTCTTGATCATTTTGGTTTCTCAACCTAACTACTCAACTACCAATGACCGTAACTTGTCTTCATCATCTTTTGTGTTCTTCCTTTTTGTCTTTTACAAGCAGGAGCAGCTGCCTGCCAATTTTAAGATTTTTGCATTTTTTTAAATTAAAGAGAAAAAAAAGAATATTTTTAACCATTTTTTTTTATTTATAGTTTCATGTAGGGATTTATAAAAAAACAATAAAAGTGACTTTTTTCATTCATCATACTTTTAACACAGAAACTTTGACCCGCAACACACTGGGTAATAAGATACCGAAAACAAAGACTCACTCTTGGCAGATCCCACCAATGCCATAAGTCTAATTTCAAATGCTAATTGGAAGATTAATGCTACACAATCTTCCTAACATCACACTTGGCCTTGTGCCTTACCAAATGAGAAGTAAGAAACTTGTTGCTTGAATCCGGAAAACAGAAATTGTAAAGTATTAAAAAAAAATGACAAAATTATAACTATTTTTTTTTTGTTCTGGATAAGTCATTTTTGATGTGAGCCGAATTTAAAGAATCGGAAAGAAATCATTAATAATATTATTACTACTATTATTATTATTATTATTATTATTATTATTATTCATGCGTTCACACCAGGGGTCCGGTGGTCATTGCTGGGAGTTGAGTGATCAAAGTCTCCCCAAATCTCCATCATTTTTTTCAGTATTTTCACAGATCTCAGTAGCACTGTGATCTGTACTGTCTGAAGTCTTCTTCAAATTTCCAATTCATCCAATCTTATTTCCAGTGTTCCTTGGCACACTTTCAAGTGTACCGACTATAATGGGCACATTTATTATGACGACTACTATTACGCATGGCTAGAATTGTTATGATGGCAACTACAAGAAGAGACGATTCTTGAAATGGAAGATTACTGCGTAGAAGTCACTACTAACCACATTTAAGAAAAAACAAACAAAAAAAACACCAAAAAAACTTTATTTATTTGGTGCTGAAAACAAAATATTACAGGTTGACATTCACTAATCCGGCATCATTTGGATTTCTATGATGTCATTTTGTCGAGTTACAGAGGGTTACGTTACAATATGCTTAATCCAGCAGCTAACTTGATTCTACCTTTAAAATACCCTATGACTCGGTACATGTTTGTTACTAAAGGGGGAAAAAAAAATGAAAAGCGGGTTTTGCTTTAAATGTTATGGAGAACATATTTTGTTTGCTCTTCATGAGTAACACTTTTCTGTATTCATTGGAGACACAACTGGAGCTAAATGTCGACACATTGTAATAAAGATGCACAAAAGACAAGTAGAAATAATTCACCAGTGTTCGAAAATGTTTAAAAAAAAAAAAACAGCTGATGCCACATCAAGCGCCACCAAACAGTAGTGGCAGATCCATGTGGCAACCCGCAAAATCTGAAATTCTCATGCAAATCACAGCCAGATTACTGACTGCCGGATCAATGATGGCCAACCTGTGTTAAATCCCTTCAAATCCATAAGTGATCTTGTCTGTAGCCAAAGTTGTTGAAATCCTTCCCTAAATAACTTTTACCTACCAATTCTTCTTTGAGATTCTTGCCGTGCCTAATTCGTGAGTGGTTGTAGATTTTCTCAGGGTGACAAAATTTGTCAGTCCCACAATGACAGCCTGATGATAACAATATAACTTTGTAGCTTAAGCCCACTTGTTGGCTGAGAAAGTTGTGCCTAGATCTAGATTTCATGACTGATTTTCAAAGCAGCTTTCTTCAACTCCGAAGATTGGCGCTATACTATACATTCTTCCCTCACCAATCCCCCACATACACAAAGATTTGGCCTTGTGCCAGACTATCCTTAGTAAATATAACTATATTTAAACTTAACATTCTCTCATGATGAACAGCCAAGATGTAGGTCATTAAAGTGTCCCTCCAAACGACTGGGTTAAGGACTTCATTTTGGTAAAGCTAAAACTAACTAAAATAGTAGTTTTTAGAAATTGTTAGTTTAAAGAAGTTCAGAATATTACCTCAATCCGTATATTGGGAGAAAATAAAAAAAAAAACTGAGGCTTTCACTTATAAATTCATTAAAAATTCTGTACAAAATGTTTCTTTTTTTTTTTTCTTTTCTTTTTTTTTTCTCAAAGCCAATGTCTGGTCATCTTGGAGTTTTGTTCTATTAAATGCCAGAACATTTTTCAATTGACCTTTCATCCAACCAATATAAATTGTTTTTGACGTTGCAATTCTCAAAAAAAAAAAAATGTTCTATCGTCTAATAAAAAAACAAAGAAAATCTTTTGATTTTTTTCCTTTCTTTACTTGTTCCAGTCTTTGACGCCTAAAGACAATAATTGTTTACCAAGTCTGTTACAACACCAGTTCCCATGGGATTAGTGAAGTTAAGCACCATTGAACCTGGTCAGTACCTAGATGGGTGACCACTTGGGAATACTGTAAGCTTGGGTGTGTGAGTGATGTAATAGATATGACTTGCATTTGTTAATTGGAAAGTTAAGATCAAAATTCACGTTGGGTTTATTATATTTACTTACATGCAAATACCCTTGTAAAAAGTATGAATCCACCTTTTCTCCCTCCACATATGGGTTAATTAGTAAGACTTATATCACTAAACTATTATCTAAAAAAAAAATTCTTAAAATCTAAAACAATATTTTCTGGCTTTAAATAACCTTCAAAAGGTTGATAAACCATAAAAACAAACTGCTACAAGATGTTAAAAAAGATCATTAAAGATTGTTATTTCTCCACTGTTTAACTTTCTAATTATTGAGTTCTTGGCTTTCTTCAGGAAGTGGGTGATCATGGCTCTCCACCATTTCCTAAGTAATTTCTACTCATTTACAACCCCCACTTTGTCTTTCAGGCTTATGGCCACATCACATTGGAACACCAATTCCTGTATGATCACTGAAATTAAGCAACATCAAGCCTAGTCAGTACCCAGATGGGTGACCGCTTGGGAATACCAGCTGCTGTAAGCTTGGATGTGTGGGTGGTGTAATGGATAATGGCTCAGAATTGTTAATTGGAGAAGAGTTCCAATTCCAGTTGGGTTCGGAAAATAATATCTGATTTTAGAATTCATTTTTATTCCTGAATTAATGTATTTAAACAGTCAAAATAGGGACCTGAACATGTAAGTTCCACTTGAGCAGCTTTTTCTTGTGAACAGCTGCTCTGTGGAACCAACTCCAAAGAAGATGTTTTCTTGATCACAACAATCTTAACCTGTTCAAGTCTAGGGTCAACCTTCACCACATCTGCAGAAACTGTGCCTCTTACTCTGTAACCCTCTGAGTTGTCCTTGGGCCTTGTACAGGGGTGAACATCATTGTAAAAAGAAAAATCTTTACATTTCTGGGTTTATGGCCACATCACATTGAAATACTGGTTCCTGTACAATCACCAAAATTAAACATCATCAAGCCTAGTCCGTACTTAGATGGGTGACCACTTGGGAATATCAGATGCTGTAAGATTGGATGGTGTAATGGATAATGGCTCTGAATTGTTAATCAGAGAAGTGAGTTCCAATTCCAGTTGGGTTTGTCATATTCACTTACATGCAAACACCTTTGAGAAAGGTACAAATTCACCTTTCCCCCCATATATGGGTTAATTAGTAAAACTTGTATCAGCAAATCATTTGCTCAAAAAAATAAAATTTTTACAATCTAGAAAAAGAAATTTTTTCTGGCTTTAAATAACCTGCAAAGGGTTGATAATCCATAAAAAATGAGTGACTCAATCTTTGACTTTTGGGTACTTGTTTTACCATTTATTTACTCAAACTTGTCAAATAGATCACTTGCTGGTTTCCACTGTTTCTTTAGTCTTCAATGAGCCTTGTGAGTGCCGCTGAGCTTAAGTTGTTCGACTGTCGCTTAAATCATGTACATATGTGTATAGGTATTGAGTTTCCCTGTAAGAGAGACGGATATTTTCTTGTTAAACTATAAGTTGGTGAATTCCCAATAAAAAAAGAAAAACAAACTCATGTTTGTTTTTCTTTCTTCCCCAGAATTGGTGGTGTTTCCGAGTACTGCAAGAGAGATAAGATCTTACCCTTTGTCATCTTGTCTACCGAGAGCCAATGACATCATTGGCAATAAATATACAAGCATCTTAAAACAATTTAATTTCATTATGTTTATGATATTTATGTCCTCTGTATGCCCTTTTTAGTCCTACTCATGTTAAAATATGTCATAGAAATATGTTATGTCCGAGATTATTACTTTACTATTGCTTTAGTATAGGTGGGTGATGTAAGTCCTTATTCACGAAAAATCATGTTGCAACACATGCGTATGGAATTCTGTCATAAACCAAGGACCCCCTGTATGTATGTATGTATGTATGTATGTATGTATATGAAATGGATTAAATCCGACAAATATTTTAATATATTTTCTGTTTATACATTATTTTCATGGATACAACTTATTTCAGCCAATTCTCTGTTTTTAATTAAATAGCGTTAATAACATTTACCAGCCTGAATATTCAAGAAATTTTTTAGAAAATATGCATTCTCCAGCAAGAATCAAACCTGTATCCCATACAGAAACTGTCATTTGGCCTGACATGCTGTTAACCATTCAGCCACAGAAAACTGGTTAGCAAAGTTCAAATTACTGCTTATAAGCAGAACATCAGGCCAAATGGGATATCATAAAAGCAGGTTATTATAAAATTTAGCCTGTAAATTTTATAATAAGTGTCTGGCCTGTAAATTTTATAATACTAGTCAGGCCAGCAAATGTTATATCTGCTGGGCCTGCAATTTTATAATACTAGTCTGGCCTGCAAAATTTACAATGTCAGTCTGCCCTTTAAATTTTATATCTGGCTGGCCTGCAAAATACCAGTAAATTTTGCAGGTCAGGCTGGTAGTATAAAATTTACAGGCAAGACAGATATAAATTTCTTTCATCGGCTTATATATATATATGTGTGTGTGTGTGTGTAAAATCACAAGAACTGTACCAAATAACAAACAACATCACTTCAGGACTTTCAAGAACAACAACTAAAATGTATAGCACATGTATCTTGACCCTTGTGCTGGGTGAAATTAAGTCTTGATTTATTTCTAACAAAAATGGTTGACACAAAAAAAATTTGACAAACAATAATTTCTCTATAGTGATGGCCAATGAATTTTCCTGCACTGAATTTATTGATGTCAAAGACTGCAATTGTAACTGATAACAAGGGATTGATAATAATAGCAGTTAATAATGATAAAACAGAGTGAATTACATTAAAATCAATAATAACAGAATTGAATGCAGTTAGTATAAATACACTTATAATATTTACAATTGGTGATGATATACTGGTAATAATTGCAATTAGGGATTATGGAATGGTAAAAATTGCAATTGCTGATGGTAAAATGGTAATGCAGTTGTTTGATAGACTGGTAATAATTGCAATTGATAATGATGGAATGGTAATATTTGCAATTGGTGATTAGCTGAAAATAATTGCAGACAGCGATTATTGGTAATAATTTGCAATTGGAAGTGACAGATGGGTAGGAATTTAAATCAATAAAAAGAGATCAGTAATAATTGCAGTCTTTAAAAATAGACTAGTAATCATTGCAACAGGTAATGTTGGATTGGTAATGCAATTGGTGATAAGTACTAAATGCAGTCAGTATTGATAGACTGGTAATAATTGCAATTGGTATTGATAGTCTTATGAAAATTGTTATTTGTAATGAGGGACTAGTAATAATTGCGATCAGTGACTGGTAATAATTAACATTAATAAGGATTTCACAATAATTATTTAAAATGGTAATGGCAGAATATACCATCAAATCGATAATCGAATGTCTATAGATTTTTTTGTTTTTAAGCTTTTCACCCAAAGCAAGGTGGGAGTACCACTAGCACACAAGGGGTTACAGAGAATGGCAGCAAGAGTAAAGAGGTGTGATAGAGGAAAGGATGACGAGAAGGACGTGGAATTATGTCAAGGCATCTGATGATGTTGATTGACATTGCATTTGAATAGTTGGAGATTATAGCTATCAGGGAAGCAAATAAAAAGAAGGGACTTACACAGGAAGTGCAAAATAAGAAGCTATTGGAGTAGAAGAGGCGGCTACATTTAACCATTTTGACAGTGAAAGAGTATTGCTAGCCATTCAATAATATTAATAAATGCAATTGTTGACGACAGTCTGTTAATTGTAATAGGTGATGACAGCTTGATAATAATTGTAACCTTTAATAATAGGCAATAATTTCAATTCACAATGATAATTTTTTTTGATTATTGCAATTGGTATTGATTGTCTGATAATAATAATTAGTAATAACTGACTAGTAATAATTGCAATTGATGATACATTGTTAATAATTGAAATCAGTGAGAATTGATAATGATAGATTTGTAATTATTGATAGTTTAACAATTGCAATTGATAATAACAGACTTGCAATAATCGCAGCAGTCAGTATAAGTAGACAATAATTGCAACTGGTATTATAGACTGCTAAGTGCAATAGACAATGATAGACTGGTAATAATTTCAACTGTGTCAGATACTCTTGTAATAATTGTAATTGTTAATGGTAGAATGGTAATAATTGCAATTATTATTGATAGTCGTACAATAATTGCTATTGGTAATGATTGGTAATTGTAACTGATGATAATTGCAGTCAAAAAGGATAGATGATAAAAATCACAATCTGTGGTGGCACACAGGTAATAATTGTAATCAATGATAATTGTTAATAATTGCAATTGATAATGTGGCCTGGTAATAATTGTAATTGATCATAGGCTTGTTATAAATGATACCCCTGAGAGTAAACTGGAAATAATTGCAAGTGGAAATAATAAACTGGCATAATTACAATTGGCACTGATAAATCTTTTATTGCAATTGATATTGATAATCTGACAATAATTACAATTAGTGACTGGTAAATGTTGCAATTGTACATTGGTAAAAATTGCAATTAGTAATGATAGACTGGGAATAATTTCAGTTGGTTAGAAGAGTGTTAATAATTACCCTTGTGATGATAGAATGCTAATAATTGCAGTTGTAGTGGTAATAGACACTTAATGATAACCTGGTAATAATTGCAATTGTTATTGCTATAATTCTCATATAAGTTCATAGTTCTGATTAATAATTGTTGTAGCATACCTACGGACAATAATGGGTATGTTCCTATTCACATAAATACAGTAGTAAATACTGTATGTTGGTCTGCATTTGGAGATTTGTCTCCTGCTGTGCTGGTCCAACTCTCTGCTCAGAGGCAGCTGGATCTCCAGACGAGGCTATGTCAAAAGGCAGAGTCTTGTCTCAGGAAACAGCTACCCAACCTCATTTTATACGGGGAATTTTTGGCAAAGCCTATGGGCTCGGATAACCCACATTAAATTCGGCCTTGTGCCACATCTGATCATGTGGGAGTGGGGTTAGTAGATATCCTGCAGTTGTTGATTCATTATAGAATTCACTTGACTCACTTCTAGCAGTTGACTACTTCTACGTGCCACTGGCAAATCTTATATGTGTTGTTCTTGTCCTAAGTATTATCGTCCATTACCAACCTTCATTTGATTCTTCAGTAACCTTCCCTAGGTTACAACAATAATATTACAAGGAAAACATTGGAATAAACAATTAGGGAAGAAACTGTTAATCACATGGATTAATAATACAATAGTAGCGATTACCGTTGTTTGTGTTGAAATGCGTGTGACCCACTTTGCAACTACTGTTCCTATGAGCGGATGTTCCACTCAAAATGAATGGATGAGTCAATGTTCAACACAGTATAGTCCAATCATCTTTCTACCCAAATGGTATTGTCATATTACAATTGGTATTGTCAATGACAGATTGGTAATAACTACAATCAATAATAATCACAGTCTGAATAAATGATCTACTAATAATTGCAATTGGTAATGATGGACTGCGAAAAAATGCAATCGCTGATGATCGACTAGTAATTATATCAATGTGAACAAACTGGTTATAATTACAATCTATGGTGACAAAGTGGTAATTTTTTTTAATCAAATTCACCCCAAGCAAAGCAATAAAGCCACTAAGACACAAGGGGTTACTGGGTGAAGAAGAAGAATTAGAAAATAGAAATATTACTAAAGAGTGAGAACAGTAGAAGAGTAATCAGGAAGACAGTAAATAGCAATTGACATTGCATTTAAATTTTGGAAGAATAAAATTTACTAGAAAACATGGAGCTGGAAGACTTCTAAAGGTGAGAAAAGAAACTTGACCTAGAACTTACATCTAACCAACTTAACTATAAATTGATGAAGCCTCGTCACCAGTCTAGTACTTCACTTAAATTCATAAAGTCAAGGTACCATAGGGAAGAGTTCATCTGAACAGTTACTATGAAAGTATTTATAGAAATGGTAGGTATGTGACTGAAGCCAAGATGCCAGATCAGCACCAGTAATATTGCTGATTTGTCTTTGGATTTTATCAAGGATCTCTAGATATATAACAGGAGTACTAGACCATTATGTGGCAGAAATATTCTAAGCATGGACAAATGGTAAACTTATAGATATATAGGAGAGATTCTGGAGAGAAAACTTGTCTAGCATGACACAGTGACCCAATTTTCTTAGCAGCTTTCCTAGCAATGGATTTAATATAGTCTTTCCTCTTCATGTTAGCCGGAGAAGGTGCAATGAGAATAGCATCAGCCATGCTGATGGAAGATCTCTCAGATGATTAATAGAGAGCAGTTTCGTTTTGGAGACATTAAAATTAACAAGCCATTCTTTGCCCCAGTTAACCACAAACTGTTGATCATTTTTGAGATCATCTGACAACTGATCATACTACTAATTTTCATTAACAACCTTCCTGATAGCATCAGCTCTCAAATTGCTATCTATGCTGATGACTTAACTATTTACTCTTGTCTTGATAGTAAGTCTGATCAGTTTGATAAGATCAAAATGGCAGCTGATATATTTTTATCTACTGAAAGTCTGGCATGCAGAGAAAAACAGATTTGGAAATAAATTTGTCTCTCACTTGGAAATTTAAATGAGAAGTTATGAAAACAAGTTCTATCAACAGTGATCTGGTTTATATTTTTTCTGGACAAAGATGAGTCTAGGGATTGAGAAATAATTTTATCTCTTCCTTAAGGAATTAAGAAAACACATATAATTAACGAGGAGAGAGACAGACGGGCCTTATATTTTCACTGACAAAAACGAATTGAGAATTTTGGGAAAAACAAAGAATGAACCCTTTTTGAGGATCAAAGTTATGAAAACAAGTCCTGTCAACAGTGATCTGGTTTATATTTTCACTAGACAGAAGTAAGTCCAGGAAGAGAAATAATTTTATCTCTTTCTTGAGAAATCAAGAGAATTAAAATTAATGACAAGAATAAAACTACGTCCTTTCGCCCACACACATTAAAATAAGATTTATCACAAAGACAGTTATGCCAGCACTGAGGTGAAATGCTGAGAAGAAAGGAGTAAGAGAGAGACTTTAATACTACCTGTATGGAGTGATGGTATGAGATGTAAAGTAAAGCAAACTGGAGTTGAAGGGAGGAGCAATCCCTGTAACAACTCCCCAGAAGGTGTATAATTCTCTAAATTTGGAAAGTTGATTAAGAAAGCAGAAATAGGGAACAAAGAACTCTTATTGGGATTAATATGAAAATTGAGGAATCACCTAATCCGCAGAAACCTTCAACCCCACACCGGTTCTGGGCCAAAGTGCATATAAGCAAATAGCTCTGAAAGCTCAAAGTCTTGCACTGTGAATCCCACATCGAGTGCCTCTGGAATCCGCATCAGCTGCCATCAGATCTCTTGACTCTCAAGAACTTTGAACCCAAAACTTTAGACGAGGTCCAGTGTTGCTATACAGATTAATGCGGGAAGGGGTTTTTTTGTACCACGAACTAAATAAACTAACTGAAGATTAACCAAACGAATCTTTCATTTTTATTTTTCATTGTGAAGATATTTCTTCTCTTAATATGGCGCCTGCCGCGGCTTGAACCAAGGCTTCCCTTAGCCCGACAATCGATCTTCCATTGCCCTGAGATCAAAAACACAACGTCAGCAGAGTTGGTGTGGATCAAAGTGGCCAACGACCAACAACCAACTTGGACCAGTGTCAGTATTGACCAGTTCAGAGTTAGCCCCGTGGTTAAAACGTCATCCTAAAACACAGTAGACCAGACTACTAAACATGGTTACACCACCGAATGTATACGGTGGGAAAAAAAAGGATATATTCTACGCTAAGAGCTTGTGAATCTCCATTCCAGCTCCATGCTTTCTAGCCAGCTGTAATCTGCAAGAATTTAAATGCAGTGTCAATCGCTACTTTCCTCCTGATTACTCTTCCTCTGTACTCTGCTCATTAGCAATGTTTCCGTTTCTAACTCTTTCCTGTCCAGCAACCCCTTCCGTCTCAGTGGCTTTACTGCATTACTTGGGGTGAACACAACTAAAAAAGAAAAACACTTACAGAAGGCCGTAAAGGAAAGCAAGAAGAAAGGACTAAGCATCAATTGCAAAAAGGCGGAATCCATGGTTGTTAGCAAAAGGAACAGCCCAACATAAAAATTACAAATCGGAGATACCAAAGTCAAACAAGTACAAAAATTTAAATCTCTGAAATCTGAAGGCACATTGGGATCATGAAAGATGCCCTCCAAAAGCTAAGCAAAGTATTGAGAAACAGGAAAATTTTGTTAGAAACAAAGAAAAGAGTACTGAAATGTTATGTAATGTAAGTCCTCTTATATGGAAGCAAATGCTGGATAAGTTTATCACAAGATGAAGAGGAGACTTGAAGCAACAGAAATGTAGTTCCACAGAAGAATGCTGAGAATACCAATAACCAAACATGTGAGCAATGACAAAGTTTTAGAGAAAATGGAAACAAAAAGGACACTTAACATCAGGAAGAAAGAGTTGAAATGTTTAGCTCACATAATGCGGAGAAAAGGCTTGGAAAATTTGATACACATAGGACAAATTGAAAGCACTATGGACAGAGAAAATACATAGCAGCCCTAACGAGCTTGAATAAATGGATGGTAGAGTAAGGTTTAGGAGAGATTTACAAAAAGACAAAATTTATTAAGAAGCTACAAATGTGTTGTAGGGTAGTTTTCACAGTGGAGGCTTGTATTTCAATAAGTCGTCCTAAATTAGGTTCGACATATTAGGAACTTGAAATAAGAGTTAATGACGCAGTAATCTAGTTGTGATGGTTGATACTTCAATGTCCGACATCGACTGACTCACTCAACACCACTGAGCCCAACTGGCCACTGCTACTACTACTTATTATCTGTGGGAGAGTGTATTACAATAGAATAGGTATTATGGTATAACAAAATGATAAGAAATTGTGGAGAGCTATGAATACCAACGTCCCAATGGGACACAGCAATAACCCCATAGTTTTCAAGGGTTCTAGGCTATATTTGATGATATGACAAAGACATTTTTACATAATAATTTCTTGTAAAATAATATAAAATCACTTTAAGAAAAATTTGTAAATCTGAAGAGTTATAATGGGAGAAAGCTATAGTAGAAAAATTTATTTTTCATTTTTATTTCTCCCATTATAGACATTATTATATCTGTGATGTAACACCGTATTTTATCGTACTTCACGGAATGGCTGAAAGGAAAAGGAATGAAAAACATGCTTTGTTCTCATAGAGACTTTTATATTACTAAGACATACGCAAAACTATATCTACATATATCCACATGTCCGATGCTGATAATAATATATCACAAAAATCTACACAGCAAATAGCGTGTAAGGTGAAAGAAAAAAATGAAGGGTCTTACATATAATATGGAGATACTTCTGTGTCTGGAGAAGCCATGTTTAAGACACCAGATTCAAATGGGCTAGATTCATCTATGTCCCAGGCGAGGACATATTCAACAAATGGGACAGGAAACAGCGAGTGTTGAGTTTTACCAAGTTGAGGACTTCTAACTGAAGTTTCTTTCTATATCTAGGAAAGATATATTCTGAAAAGGAAATGGCACCATGGACTTGTAATCTGCTGGGAAGGCTGATTTAGCCTCAGCCCTTTGCTCTAGGCTAAAAGAAAGCAACCTCACGTTTTGGCTGCTGTAAAACAAACTGATTTTGACTGCTACTATGGTCACTATATGGAGTGACGTCACTAAGCGACTGTCATGTAACTCATGTAACTTATCTCCACCAAAGGTATGACAATGGAGTCCACACTGCACCTATGATGACATCCAAAGTCGGCTGTGTCTGAATATACACCCGACTCACTATTTTCACACATCTATCTCCTTAGCCATGATCATATTCAACAAAAAAAAAACGAGAAATGCTTTTCAAGACATTGGGAAATAGCAACAATACGAATTCTCACTAAGCTACCAATCTTTCTCTTCGGCTTCAATAGTTGACTGCTATCTCTCTAAATGCTCGCTGGTCCCTTCCTCACTGGCTGCTGAGCAGCTACACACTCACTTACCGGTCATCTACCTACTTACTGACCTCCTGCCTCTCTCTGCTTATATAAATACTGGCTGGGGTTCAAACACCCCTATCAATTCTTTTGTGTTTTGGAACAAGAGACCACCCTTTTGGGGTGATCAGGTTCTTCAAAGCACTACTTTTATGATTATTTAAAATCACTGACAAAATTTTATGCTTGCCAATTCAAAAGCGGGCTGGAAACAGAAATCCTGAAAATTCTAACACTTAAATTGACACAAAGATGGACAGGGGACGAATTTTATTAGATGAAGCATTGTCAGCCATTATTATTCATTTTTGACTAGGATTACTTTCATCTTCATTTTTATTAGATGAAGTATTGTCAGCCATTATTATTAATTTTTGACTAGTATTTACTTTCATTTTCATTTTTTATTAAATAAAGCATTGTCAGCCATTATTAATATTTTTTACTAGCATTTATTTTCCTCTTCATTTTTATTAGATAAAGCATTGTCAGCCATTATTATTCATTTCTGGCTAGTAATTACTTTCATCTTAATAATTTGACTCCCTTTTTATCGCAACTTATACTAAAGCTGTCAATCTACGGCAATGAGTAGAGAGCGCAGGATCAGAAATAACGTTTAAGACCTTAGTGAAATTTGAACTCACATCCCTTTTATCTTAGAGAACCTTCCTAAACGCACCAACTGCTTTTACAGCTAACCTATATCAACGTGAAAATTTTGTAGATCCAATCTAACCTATTACTCGTCATTTTATTCCACGATCCCTCTTGGTGCCATATTCGTTTTTATTTTTCTACACTTGTAGTATTAGTAGCAACAGTAATATTTTTTTAATATTTTAATAGACGAAGTACTGTAGTAATTATAAACTAGTAACAATGGTTGGCAATGTTTTTACTGTTTATAGTAAAAACATCAGCAATCTGAGCTTGCCTCCAAGAGATACTTGTGAAATAGTTTGAAATGTAATCAACCATATTTAAGCTGAGATTGTTCTGTAAGAAATTGGCAAATAGACGTGTATGCATAAAGGTTACATTCTGCTGGGAATAAGTTGACTCATCAATGGCAGAATCGTTAACATGTTGCTCTTGGTATCATGAAGCGGAAAGGTGCGTCATAGTGAGAAGTATTTTTATTCTTTGTTTAACATTTGCTTCAGATTCAAAGATATTCTTTCACACACACACACACACACACACACACACACACACACACACACACATATTTACGTATGTCTCTGTAAATTAGTTTATATCTCTTTAATATATATATATATATATATATATATATATATATATATATAATATATAAATTATTTAAACATATATTGTTAAATATAACGGATCATTATTTTTGATCATGAGCTAAATGTTGTAAAATTTTGTCTTTATTTTCACCCAAATTAAAGAAACATACGAACTTTAGAATGGCTCATTAGACATTAGATATGATCATTGTCTGTTAAATAATATATATTCATATATATAGATATATATAATTTATGAAATGTCATCCACAGACAGACTTTTCGCTGTTTACAGCTCATCAGTGTGGCTAGACATCCGTTTGCCTCTAGCAAACCCGACTAAATTGGTGTCAAACTTACTAACTTTAGAATGGCGCATGATGGAGGTAGATTTTAGCGTATTTACTTTTTTTGAAACATGCCCAATGACTGACAGTGACAATTCGCTTACTATTCGCGCTATATTAATAATATCACTGTTTACAAATATATAGATATAAATATATACATAAATGGTAGCAATCACTATAAAGTTACTTTACAATAAAAATTAAAACAGAGCAATTAATCAACAGACCAGAAATTTATTATTAAAATGCTTCTGGTTAATTTTGGTGAACAACAATAAAATATGCATTCATTTATTAATAAATTATGTAAACTTCTCTCATTGGTCAGATTAACTTCCTATAAGCTATAATTATAAACCAATTTTTATGATTTGTAAGCTGCAATCGTGAACCTATTTCTGTGTCATGTGTATTGCTTGGCTTTTTTTTCTGCTTTGCTTTTTTATTATAAGTAACTGTAGAACGACTTTATTGCCACCCTGTATATATATATATATATCTTTAATGTGTGTGTGTGAGCGAGAAAGAGAGAGAGAGAGAGAGAGAGAGAATTGGGATCAAATACGGATCGGAATCCGACGGGATGATAAGGTGGCGGACTTCACCACATTAATTTAACTTTAGATTTGGAAACAGGGCAGACGCAGAAAAGGATAAGCCAAAGACATTGTTACACATAAAATATGTATTTAACAATTTGTACAATATCAAACAACGATGTGAAAGAAAGCATGCATTTAAGTAAGAAAAGGTTGAATAAAACAAGAGTTGCCTCTCTCTTTAACTGTTATTTTAGTATTTCAAAGTTCACTGGAATAATATTCATGAGAGTCTCTTATAACGACTGTTCTTAAAAGATTATGTGAGGTGTGTTCAGCATGTGAGTGGTGTGTGTGAGTGAAAAGGTTGGCGCCTGGTTTCAACTGTTGTGGATCCGTTTGGCAGCTGGATTCTCACTAATTAGCTAAGAAAAATTCTTGCTTAAATAAGTGACTATAGGCTCCAAATCGCTGCGCGGGAAGAATTATTCTTCACGTGCAGATGATCTGATTGGTTGGCATTGACCAATCAGCGAGCTAGCTTTGGGGAGACTTAAAAAAGCTTCTGTGATCCGTTTCTCCCAAAAGTGCACAAAACTAACTACATAAAAAGAGAGCGATTACAAAATTGTCACATTGCTGCGATTTGTAAATTGTCTATCATAATGTACTGGTGATTAATTAACCAATGAATGCTTGGCATTGTATGTGATTTGTATTTGTATGTATGTATGTATGTGCGTGCGTGATAGACTCGCACAATAAGATAAAAAAAAAAAATAAAAAAAAACAAATAGGAAATGTTTACAAATCTAACATGGTGTCATCCAAACATTTTTCAACCATTTGGACACAAACGTTTTTGTCAACGATTAATTTCGAATATTATACTGAATTCATCTTTCGTAGCAAGATATCACTTAGGTGTTAGTGCAATATTAATTTTAATATTGTTTTCATTTCTATTATAAATGCCAATGATTAAAATGCTAAAAAAAATCTTTTATTTGATAGATTTTATCTCAAAGTTTTCAATGCGATGGTTGACTGGTGCTTATTGGCTAAGGCTCTCTTACTCTAGGTTTGTCGGAGTTAGCTCCTCCTTAATTCCCAAATTGTCACTAGGGGTCTCTCTCCGCATACTATAAATACTGGGCGACTTCTTGCTGCGAACTTTTTTTCCCTCAGGCCTCGTGTCGCATCCCACCTCGCGTGGAGGTGAGGTAAATCTTTCTCTTCTTTCTTCATTTCAGCGAACATCGCTACAAGCCTTAGGGGGATACAATCAAGGATTTGTTCCAGGGTATCACCGAACTTCATCAAGTCACTGATGAGAGGTGGTAATGTCTGGCATTTAAAATCAGCTTTTGCAATCCTGTCAGCAATCTGCAACTTTTTCACTCACCGAGCAAAGCAAAAACTTTACGCTTACAAAAAGTTCCTGCACAAATTAAGAAAAAATTACGGTGACTGTATTGCGTAAATCCTTCAGATAGTTATTAAATTTATTTGATTCAGTTCATCACAACCTGGGTGGAAATGTGAGTTAGAGAGATTGTGTTAAGTGAATTCTTTGAAAGTAAATAAATAGTCTGCCTGTACTAAACATCAGCATATTAAATCATTGTTTTTACCAAAATTTGAAACCCAATCAGTGGCACTGATAGGAAATGCAGAACTTCCGTGGTTACTAAGCCTAAAACATAGAGATGTATGTTTCAGAAATTAAGACATAAGTAAGGTAAGAACATTAGCGGAAGGACTGCACAGGTTTGGTAATATATTTTATTTACTACACTTTTGTTTTGTGCATGAAATTACGAAATTGCATCAAATATATTATCCAAATATCTGGCATATACGTCAGCGAATTATGCGGTATGTAGAAACATGAAAAGGTAGACAGCCGGATTGGGAAGGAAAGCCGGTAATTGGGTCGGTAGATAAGTATACTGACGTCAAATCTACATTTGCCAACAATATCTGTAAAAAATAAAAATACACATAGAAAAAAACAGATGTTAAATTTATTCATACGCGCATTTATTAGAGAAAAAAAAAGTTGATTAATGGGATTGAATATAGACCAAGCTTAATAGTGTGATACAAGGATATATAATATATTTGGTATAAACACGGAGATTGGCTAAAAATACGAGCAATATTTATAATATGGAATACAATGGTTCATAGAAATTAAGATATTATAGGTAAGAGGCAGTAATTCTGTTTTTACGGTCTACTTTTAGCCCCAAAAATTTAGGTGCTAGAAAATCTTGATTCCCATTGGCCAATATATGTAAAATCCCCTTCCGAGTATTTAAAAAAAGGGTAGATTCACAAGATCTCGGCTTGAGCCTAAAAGGCCATAACAAATGCACGAAATTTAACATTTTTTTTTACATCAAAATAAATTTTTTGTAGAACAATTCAATTAGAAAAATTGAAAATAAGTTCTATGTCTCTCTAAATAGAAATTAGAGACATGTCATACATAATAGATCATAAATAAATCAACAATGTTTTGCGACAATTTTTAACATCAACTTGAGATTTTTTCTTGTTAAAAAATTGGATAATTTTAACACATACAACATTATGGATAAAAAATAGTAAATATTATAATAGTGTTTATTCGAGATTCGGAATGAGCAAAACAAGTTCACGGATTTGGACAAAAAAAAAACCAACCCCAGAATGACGTCAAAATACACGAAAATCTTTCATCCTTTGATAGTTGTCCTTAGATTAATTTGTAACATATATAAATGTAGATAAAAAAAAAGCAAATGTTCATAAAATAGTGAGGCTGACAAAACACTACCCGGGGCTCCTAATTAGCCACCCACCCCGCATCGGTAGTAGTACGCATCGGCCCTGCCTTTAGTAATAACTAGACTAGCCATAAACCAAGCACTCCACGATAAAAAAAAAATAATGAGGTAACAATATTATTCATTTTATTATTAATTACACATATTTTTATTTGTATTTGCAATACAAGTTATTGTAATAATTATTATTACTAACATTATATAATATTACTTAAATCAAACACAATAAAAAATTAATAGTAATTGTATTTTTTATGATACATACTTATTTCTTCCTCAGATTTATTTCAAAATACATAACGGCGGCAAACCAGTGTGCATGTATTTATTTATTTACCATCAAGTCACGTTACACAATTTTCTATCCATACAGATTACGTTTTACAATGACACACTCGTTAAACGTCTTCACCTATCAAAGTATTTGTTGAGATATTTGTTTATAAAAAAAAAGTTCTTATGCATTTGCATAAATATAAGTTGTGTTATATATATTTAAATTTATTTAATTATGTTATAATTCATTATGTATGTTTATTATTTTTCACACACATAAGAGTCGGAATATAATATGCAAGTGTTTGTTTATACACACGGATTGGTATAAGACTATCTATTGAAATAATTACTGAATACCGTAAAAACAGGAAAACAGACCCTTACTCAAGAACCCCTTGTGTAATTTTAATGAAATTTAACAATGCATTTGGCAGACGTTCATTGTACATATACTCCTAAATTGGTTTGGCTATTATGTGTCGTTTACACTGTATCTGGGGAATATATACACGCACATGTAGAAGATTAGAGTTTTAATATTATACAGTCGTCACCTTTTAATTTCAGATTAAAATTAAAAGGTTGTGTAACTGGCAAGAGATTCACTTCATGTAATATAATCTTTTAGATAACTAAGCGCTTTTCTTCGAATGTGCTAGTGGTGAAATGGATAGTTATAAAAATTTATATAATAAAAAAGAAGAGTAAAATTATATAAGAATAATTAATGGTTAAATAAAAAAAATAATACAATAGACTAAGTTTGTTTATTACACTTTCTTTTGAGCAGCGTATTTAAAAAACATTTATTAAAAAGTTATATATATATATATATATATATATATATATATATATATATATATATATATATATATATAACTTCTTTTAATAAATGTTTTCATTTATATATATATATATATATATATATATATATATAAAACAAAAAACTGCTATAATGATACTAGACGGTTAGTAAAAATGACTTGAAAATTTGATGTATAAAGATTTGTATATTCGAGGTTCAAGCTGATGTAAAAAAAAAAAAAAAAAAAAAAAAAAAAACCAAAAATTAAATCTGACGGTTTATAAGATTACATGTATAAAATTTGGTTTTCAAATAATAATAAAAAAAAAAAGTTCAAGTTTTATGGTCTCAAATCCCGCCTAAATAAAATCTAAAAAAGAAGCGTGGTTTAAGACATACCTTTTTGTTATTTTTTAAACCAATTTGGAAAATAAGTTGCAATTCCGTGGTATCAAATTTCTAATTCAACTGGGAGCTGATTTGTGGCTATTTAAAACGTCTGGCCTGTGTAACAAATCAAAAGGGACTTGACTTTCACAAGCGAAAGTCGTTGGCAGCTGCTAGGAGAGCAAAAGGCTGAAGGGTTTCGTCATATATAAGAACGACGCCGACGATGAAGGAAGTAACAAGAAAAAAGACCGGAAGAAGTAAAAAGGAATGCATGGAAAAGAAATCAAAAAGGAGAAAATTCTACAAACTTAAAATATATATGATTATCATTCTATAGCTGTTTGCCAAAGTTTCTCACAAAATTAGAAGTATTAACCCTGATTTTGCCTGCATTTTGACAATCGATGATTCTTCTTAAAAATTACGCGTAATTTTTTTTTTTTTTTTTGACGACGTGGGCAATCATGGCTCTCGACAATTTCCTATCCTTTGTAGCTTTTAATAAAGTTTTATCTTTTCTAATCAATGTTCTGCCAAACATTTACACAAAGTTGTTAGATAGGCTATGCACTGTTTCCTCTGTCCCCTTAGCCTTCAATATGTCCTGTGAGTGTCAAATTTCCTAAGCCTTCTTTCCTCATTATTGGTACTAGAAATTTCGACTGTTTCTTATGCTTCTTAGTATAAGTGTTATTTTTTCCATTTTCTCTTAAACTTTTGTCATTGCTCACGTGTTCAGTAAACACGAACGACTGGAATACGTGCGAAATTTTGTCTATCTGATCTCCTTTTTATTTCTCTCACTTGCCTGTCCCTTCTATCTATCTATCTATCTCTTGCCTCTCTGCCCCCCTCTATCTTAACTGCCTGTCCTCCTCTATCTTTCTCTCTCTCTCTCTCTTGCCTGCCCACATTCTCTCTCTCTCTCTCTCTCTCTCTCTCTCTCTCTAAATAGCTGTCGCTCAAAAATACCAAACTAATTCAGCTTTATGTTTCCGTCAACCTCTGGTTGGGATCCTATCACTAAAGGAGTCCCCTCCGCTTACTCCGTTTCGCATTTGAGAAAACTGGCATCTCTTTGTTCATCAATACTTAAGCTGGTGACATTCCTGTAACATTTTGAGTTGAATTGTAGGACGTCAAGACTCGACTCAGCTTTCAATTCAATGAGCCTCTCACCCAATTCATCTTTTGTATTTGTGGGATTGCCTACCCTGCCTGTTACGATGGTGGGTGACTCCTCCTAACGCTCGCTTCGTGGCGTGGCAATAACTAGTATAACAGGAAAGGACATGGACTCTTTATTGCTCCCCCCCCCTCAGCCACGTGATACGGTAGTGGCAAAACGTGTTTGGTTTCACCTGCAGAGTTACGGCAGATTTAAAACAACCCACAACAAAGAAAAAGGTAAGAAAGGTTAAAATGTAGTAGTAAAAAAAAAACGAAAATAAAAATATTTTTATTTTCGAGTTTTTTACAACTAAATCTTTCTCAGAATGTATGAGAGTTAAAGTTCCTTGTTGGTAGTTGTTTGTTAAGATGAAAAGAAATGCGAATTCTTCGCGTGTATGTGTGAGAAAAAACAAACAAGGAAGAAAGTGTGGAGGAAAGGGTATCACATAGCTTGGCGACGAAGTGTGTTAATGTCACCTAGGTTGGCGAGGAAGAGTGTTAATGTCACGTAGCTTGGCGAGGAAGAATTTAAATGTCCTTAACTTGGCGAGTAAGAGTGTTAATGTCACGTAGCTTAGTGAGGAAGAGTGTTAATGTCATATAGTTTGGCGAAGAAGAGTGTTAATGTCCGTAACTTGGCGAGGAGGAATTTAAATGTACGTAGCTTGGCAAGGAAGTGTGTAAAAATGTCCGTAGCGTGGCGAGAAAGAATATGAATGTCACGTAGGTTGGATGTAAATATCCGTAGCTTGACGAAGAAGAGTGTACGTGTTACATAGCCTGATGAGGGTGAGTGCATGTGTCACGTAGCTCGGTGAGGGAAACGGGTGAATAAGTAAGGGAGTCTCTGTTAAGCCGTGTTGTCGTGAATCTTTTGCAATATGCCCTTACGGGCTTGTTTGACCTGATGACTTTGCTTACATACTTTTCAATGGGATCACGAAGCATGTTTTTGTTGTTGGCCGAAACATGACCCTTTGGTTGAAAAATGTTAAACATTTATTTTCAAAGGATTAATTTATTAAGCGGAAGGATGCGCGGATCCTCCAACATACAAACCATTTTTTGATATTTGTCCGTCTTGGTGTTTATTTTCGTTTTCGCTCCACACATTAAACACACACACACACACACACACACACACACACACACAATAAAGCTAATCTCATAAGTATATTTTCTCGACTTTTTTAACTATATATATATATATATATATATATATATATATATATATATATATATATTGAATTCATCGAATCTAGAAGAATCCTCGAGCCGAATGAGTCGAGTTGGGACCTTTCCCAGCTGCGCTAGTCGAACTCTCTGCCTTTGGGCAGAGAGGAACCCGGACGAGGCTATGCCGAAGGGCAGAGTTTCTTCCGGGAGGTAGACAGACCCGACCCCGTTTATGCAGGGTCTACGGGAACACACGGCCCGAGCCTCCGGGCTCCAGGAACCTCACTTTAAATTCGGCCTTGTGCCACATGTGACTGCGTGGGGCAGTTACTAAATAGCGTCTAGAAGAATCCTCAACAGAATGTAGAAAGCACTGGACGGCCGTTTTGTCCTATTTTGGGGACTCATCAGCAGTGCCCATCCACTACCAAGAATCGAACCCGGATCATTACGATATGACGCAAGCGACTTAGTGGTGGTGAAGGCGGGGGGTCAAGTAAATCTCCGGACAGAACTGGAGGCAGATGAGAGTAGCGGAGCATTTTAGCTTCATTTTGAGCTAGAGCTATTCCACCAGTGTTTTTGGCTTAAGTAAGTAATAATTCAAAGACATTTTTCCTTACATTTGGAATATCATTTACCTTATTTAATTTAAGTAAAATTTATTTATTTTATTTTGAGTTGTTATATAATTTTTTATGAGTAATTTGTTTTTTAACCTTAAAGTATTTTAATTTCCAGTTTTAAATAATCTACCATTTTTAATTTAACGTAGAAGCAAATGTAATATTTTTGTATTACAAAAATGAATGAAGAAAAATCATTTAAGAATGTTTTTAACATAAATTTAATGATATAATAAAATAATTATAATTAAATTCTAAATATTTAATTCAGTATTTATTTATTTTTGATAAAAACATTGTGAATGAAATGAATCCTGCTGCTCACTCATTTTTCCAGAGTTTTTAAAAGTTTTTAAGAAATATGGTAAAAAAAAAGTTAGCTTAGTTAAAGACTCAACATTTTTCTGTTTAAAAGTTTATTCAATGTTCTTGAAAAAAAAACAAAGCAAACAGTTTTTTATGCTTCTTCAAAAACGAATTCTCTTTTTTACGTCCTGTTTTTGATTCTAAAAGTTAAAAAAGTCGGATTCTTTTTTTTTTTACCACATTTTCTTTTTGTTATTGACGGAATTGTAAGGATGTTTTTATTAAAATTAAAGAAAAAACATGACATTAATAAATAATATTAAAGTTAATTTGTCGGTTTTTAACAGACGTACGTCTTCTTTTCGAAGACGTTTTTAAGGTTGTTGGCCTTCACATTTTAAAACCATAGAAGTTCATGGAAAAATGTGCTCCAGAAATCCTTCATCTGTATGGGCAAGTATGCCAACAAAATAGTCAAATACCATCACTCTCTCTCTTGTTCAAAGGGATATAAAAAAAAAAAACTTCCAGTACTGCTTGAAATCAAATTGATGAAATATAAATGCTTTAAGATTAATTATACAAATTTGAAAGAAAGTCTAATCAACAACAAAAAAGACTTTGTGTGTCCAGTTGTAACATCTTTGGCTGAAAATATTTTAACTGTTCAGTCGTTGAAAGTTATCCCTCTCTTTGTGTTGAGAATTTATAAAAATTTGCAGTTTGAAACCTTTCATTTTGAAGTTAAGTGTTATATTAGCAGCCTGTCCAAAAATCGTAAAAAAAAAAAAAAACAATTGATACTTGGTCAACATTGGAAGAAATTATACGATATTAAAATTCTATGGATTTTCTTCTCAAGAAAATATCTAGAGTCAGCACTTTTCAGCAATGGCCCCCAAAATGGTCAGAATGAAATACAACCCAGATAGAGTAATACATGCTTTTGAGTACTATGCAACATCATGGTCATTTTATAATGAATTAAGACAGGATTTTCAATTACTATCATTAGCAACATTAAGAAGGATGGCATCAAGAGTTTCAAAATTTAATGAAAAATATTTTTTGCTATATTTATTTAATGCAATAATAAAGGAAAAGGTTTGCTATAAATCATTAAGTAACATTTTTATGCTTATTTTTGAGTTTCATTTTTTCAACATGGAAAGAAAGCATGTTCATATCTTTGCAAACATTACACACCCAGATCAGACAAAGAACGAACTCTAAAGGTTTTGAAACTTTCCTAGAATGATTTTGTTTTATCCTTCTATATTTCTGAGATGATTTATTGTCATATAAACATTTCGGCTGATGCCTTCCAGCCTTTTTCAGATACAGCTTGTTGAGCCTGGTAATTCTAATGGAAATTTGAACCACTCTTTATTCAATCCCTGGGGGTAGATTGGAATAAAGGGTTCGGTGAGACCTGTAAATAGTGTGAATGTTTCTGATTCAACATTATGTGGGTCACATCTTTTACCAGAACTTTTAACTACCTCTATGTTTTGTTTATTACTTATCAGCGTCCACAACAAAAATATATATTTCAACACATTTTATTATCCTCAGGTATTGGTCAAAATATTATTCTAAGTATTTCCAAAGATAGTTAACATAATTTTCTTCCAAAATTTCTTGAAATCAAACATTTTTCAATAGTCATCCAGTTCTGGCCCTCTGTTGCGCCATGAGCAAGCCTGGAGTATAGTACACCATAATCAACCTACAACAAAGAAAAAGGTGAAAACACTGTTTAAATATAAAAATATATATTTTTATTTTCATTTTTTTTTTGTTTTTTGCAACTAAATTTTTCTTAGCTTGTATATGTTCAAGTTCTTCTATTTGTCAGGATACAGTCCTTTCCTTGTAGTTGCTTTCCAATCACGATGGCGGCACCATGCCTTAAGAGAATATTGGGTCTCAAATCCGACCTCAAGTGGAACATGTACATACTATCCATTGCTAAAGATGCTGGAAAAATGGTTGGTTCCCTGTACCGCTCCAGTAAGTACCTGACTCCATGTGCTATCCTCTACCTTTACAAGAGTCAGATCAGGCCAAAAATGGATTACTGTTGTCATATTTGGGTGGGAGCTGCCTAGTCATCACTTTCCAGTCTTGATAGAGTTCAAAAGCATCTCCGAGTCTTTGTTGGAGAAGAATTATTTTCCACTCCCCAACCTCTCTTTCTCCTAGATGGAGTGTGGCAAGTCTCTCACTGCTCTATTGCTGCTACTAGCATGGAAAGTGCTCAGACGAACTACATTCAGGTCTAACCTTTATGGCTAGGACCCGCCATGCCTCTTATGTAATAGCAAACCACCCACATTTCATTTGTATTCCAACAGCAAGAAGTAAGCTCCACTCAAACCATGGAGCACTGGCCTATAGCACAGACTCCCAAGAGGATGTTTCCCCAATGACTACAATCTTAACCTGTTTAAGTTTAGAGTTAAGCGTTATCTTCATTTCCTATAGATATAAACTAAATGTAACTCTCTACCTTGAGTAGCCCCCGGGCCTTGTACAAAGATGAATATTACTGTTTAAGAAGAAAAATAAGAAATAAATCTGATTTCTTCGTCCATATGTATTAGAAAAAGAAACAAAGGAGAAAGTGGAGGGAAGTGTAAGTGTCCCGTAGCTTGATGAGGAAGACTGATGAATGTAATGTTGTGACCTGTTGCCAGTTGTCTCTCTTTCTGGTTTGTCCGTCTGGAAACTCTGCTTAAATATCTTTCAAAGGGATCATGAAGCATAATTATTAAATGTTCTTTTATTGTTGGGGGAAACACAACCAGTTGAAAAATGTTAAATATTTATTTTTGAAGCATTAATTATTTAATTGGAACATTGGGCAATCCTCGGACTCAAAAAACATTTTTTGTCATTTGGTGTTTGACTGTCTTGATGTTTATTTCCATCTTCACTCCACAATTTTAATGAAATTGAAATGAACATCTGTGTCAGGAAGATTAATTTCCTTGATATTTTTCTAAAAGTAAATTTGTCAAGGACAAATAATAAAATAAAAATAAAGTCCCAAAAGTAATATTTGTAAATAACAAATTGATTAATCTTTATTCAGAAAAAAATTACAATGTTTTTTTTAATTATTTCAGTGCCTGTCGCTTAGCTGACGGCAAGATAATCAAATTTCAATCTAAATTGTTTGTCCATTTGAAATGCTACATTTATTAGAATAAATATATTCAGTTTAAATACCAGAATCATAAAAATAACTTTAAATAGCTGGCTTATATTTTCCTGTTATTCTGGTGTTGTTGCCAGACATAAAGGGAAAATAGCCTTTGCGACAAAGATCTCTATTTCAATTCCTTTCAAATTTTGTGAGTATGTACATTTCCATGTGTGCTTGTAATTTTTAATTCAACGACAGGTCTATTTTTATTACAAAATTAAAAAAAAACTTAAAAAATAATTGTATTTATTAGGTTGATCGGAAAATAATGTCTGATTTTAGAATCAATCTTTTGTGTTCTAATATCATTAAAATAGTTGCAAAAAAATGTATGACTCATTCCTAAGGATTATTGTTCTCTTTGTTAATTTCATATCAATAGACATCAGAATCCGGTTCTCAAATACGTGACGCACGCTGTGTGTACACTGGAATATAAGATTAGTTTGTACGGAAAATAATGTCTGATTTTAGGATGAAATTTCAATTTCATTTTAATATATTTTTATAAGAGCTGTGCAAAAATATATGACTCATTCTTAATGATTAAAATGTCCTCTTTGTTAATTTTATATCAATCACCTTTAGAATTCAACTTAGAAAATTATATACACCTCATGAAAAAGAAGAGATGCCCTTAATTTTTTGTATGAGTTCAAAATTGGTCACAATGCTTCTCAAACTGTTGCCAACATTAACAGAGCATGGTGTGAAGGATCCATTTGTGATCAGAGTACGACGCTGGTTCCCGAAGTTGTGCAGTGGGGATACGACTTTTGAAGACCAAGGTGGTAGAGGCCATGCATCTGCAATTGACAATCAACATCTAAAAGCACTAGTCGAACAAAACACATGTCAAAATGTTTGAGAATGTCTCAAATAATGGGATGTCAGCATTTCAACAATATTGGACCATCTCAGGAAAATTGACAAAGTGAAGAAACTCTATAAATGTGTTCCACATGAACTCAATGAAAAAGAGTTTGACGTGTTCGGTGCTGCATCTGCGAAATTTAAATGATCCATTTCTTGTGATCGAACAGTGACTTGTGATGAGAAATTGATCCTTTATAAGAATTGTAAATGATCTACTCTATGGCTTGAACATAACAAAGCACGCAAACCTTTTCCAAATTCGAAATTGCACCAGCAGAAGATTATAGTGACTGTTTGGTGGTCCATCACTGGGATTACCTATCACAGCTTTCTGGAATCTAATCAGAGCATCACTGCCGGTGTTTACTGCCAGCAACTGGGTGAAATGCGCATTCAGTTGAGCAAAATGCAACTGACACGGGTTAATTGACAGGGTTCAATTCTGCTATATGACAATGCTCAGCCACATGTTGCCAGGACTGTAAAAATTCCTCGAATTTGGATACGAAAACCACAATATTCTCCTGATCTCTCATCCACAGACTACCACTTTTTCAAGAATCTTGACAATTTTTAAGCTAAAAGAGTTTCCGTTTCAAAGAAGATGCAGAAACTGCATTCAAAGATTTTTTGGCATCCTAACCTTTATCGTAAATAACCTTGTAACTTGATGGCATAAAATGTATAGATTGATTGATTCATTTTTTTATGGCTTATCAACTCTTAACAGGTTATTTAAAGCCAGAAATCTTATTTTTTTACATTGTAAGAATTCTTTTTTTGAGATAATAGTTTAGTGATACAAGTCATATTAACTAACACAGCTGGGAGGAGAAGAGATTGATTCATACCAAGGATATTTGTATGTAATGAACCCAACTGGAATTGGAACTTGGCTCTCCAATTAACAATTCCGAGCCATTATCCATTACACCACCCTCACATCCAAGCTTACAGCACCTGGTATTCCCAAGCAGTCACTCATCTAGGTACTGACTAATCACGACATTGCTTAACTTCGGTGATCATATAGAAACCGGTATTTCAATGTGATATGGCCGTAAACCCAGAAATGTATAGCTTCTTTTTTTTTACAGTGATGTTCACCCTGTACAAGGCCCAAGAACCACTGAAGGTAGAGGGTTACAGAGTAAGAGGCACAGTTTCTGCAGATATGTCGTGAAGGTTGACCTTAGACTTGAACAGTTTAAGATTGTTGTGATCAAGAAAACATCTTTTTGAGAGTCGGTTCCACAGAGTAGCTTTTCGCAAGAAAAAGCTGCTCAAGTGGAACTTACATGTTCAGGTCCCTATTTTGACGCCGTTTAAATACATTAATTCAGGAATGAAAGTTGATTTTAAAATCACATGTTATTTTCCAAACAAATTAATATTATCGAATGATTTCAGAAAAGTTCAATCAAGTATCCAGGCCAGCGTCTTTTTTTTTTCTTTGCCTCCATTGTAGCCTCTGACATTTTTTTCTTCCAGCATTGTTTTATGACCATTCGCCATTTTCTTTATTATTTTTAAAATGACGTTACATTGTTTGTCATCAACTAATAATATATATCTTGCATTTACATGGCCAGTGTAGTGCGTAATATGCAAGAACACCTGACAAAGTTGGAGCACCAAAAGGGCTTGTTTTAGCAGTGCCTTTCTCTTTTTTTTTTTTTGACTTTTTACTTTTTTCTACTTAAGTTATATTGTTAGTCATCAAGTATAATAATTGACAGGGCCAGTGCTTACTACCCCAAACCTCTCAACTGCATGAGGGTCCCATGTCTACTGGGGAAGAGTAGTAGGCAGAAGTGCTAATTTCAGTGGTCTTTATTTTTTAGATTATAATTTTCTTTCTGAACAGTTCTTTTAAATTAATTAAGAGGGTAATATTTTGATAAAATTATTTTTTATTCAGAGATCATCTACTAAAGTAAAGAGTATTTTTTAACTAATAGTAATTAATACTAACCAGAAGTGCACGGCTAGTAATTAAAATAAAATTTATAGTCCCTATTTTTTACATTTCTAGAAAGATGAAACCGAGAAAATGATTGCTTAAGCTGTAAAAAAATAAAAATGTTTAAAGATTTCAACACATGAAAAATTTTCCCCAACTGTTTTTTTTTTTTACTGTTTTTAAAACATTTTTAAGACAATCCTATTTGTGTTGTGTTGGAACCTTTGTAAAACTTTTTTTTTTCAGCAGAGATGCATCGGCAATTAATCTTTCTTTATGGAAATGTTAAAATTCTTGACAAACATTTTTTTTTCCGAGTAAAATTTAATCATGAAAATATTTGTTGTTTTTACAAAAAGAATAATAATATTTTCTCAGATTTTTTTTAAATAAATAAAACTATTCGTTATAAAAGTAAATAATGAATATGTACTGAAATTTTCATTTAAATTCGATAATTCCCTGATTTTTGGTCATTTAAAAAGTGCTGCATTTTACCCTCAATTTTCCTTCGAGGGTTTGTGACTCCCAGGTTGGGAAACTATGAAATCGATATGTAGTTGAGAGTTGGCCCGGTAACAAAGTTTCGGGGAGGGGGGTGTTCAGCGCCGGCCCTGTCAGGTATTAATTATCTGATATTTTATTTATTTTTTTTTAGGTTTAAAAATTGTAATTTTTATTTACAACTTTACGATTTTATTGTTCAGTCCAAAGTAGGGGTTGTCCAGACTAAGTGGGAAGAGGTGTATTGTTCCAACGTCTTATTTCAGTCAAGCCGTGTATGTATGTGTGTGTGAGTGCATTAAATGACCCAAGCACATGAAGTCAAACACAGACATTTTTTTTTACGCATGAAAAGATAGCATGTAAAAATGAACAGAGAATTACTTTTATTTTGTCTCTTTTCTGTTAATTCACCCCAAACAAAGTTACTTTTTTCGCAGATAGGAATTAATCCCAAGAGATTGTAAATTTTAAATCAAAATTTGTTTAGCTTGCTTCGCAACATCTCCAACCCTCAGAAAGAAAAAATACCAAAAATCGGGGAGTTATTCACATTTCGTAAGTGCGGATGATATTCGAGGTATTTATAAGGAATTTTTTACAATTTAAAAATAAATTTTTAAAAAATCTGTTTTTGGCTTGTTTATCGAGGTGAGCGCAAACGTTTGAACCCCCACACTTAGAACTATCACACCTGAGTCACCCATATTTGGGGCGATCGCAAAGGTCAACCCAACAGGGGTGAAATGGAAGGGCCTTGTTAAGGGAGAATTTGGTGTGAATTTTTTTAGTAAATATAAATTATTTTTATTTTGGTTGTGAATTAATATTTTAGAGGTGAATTAACAGAAATGATCCTTTATTTTATCTTAAGCTCCATAGTTTGAAGTTGATAAAAAAATTGCTTCGTCATTGTTTGGGAGCACAACTTTTTTAGAAAGTACCTGATGAATATAATGAGCTAAAAAAACTAACCTCTTTAACTGCAATGAGCGATAATGAAATAAATATTTTTATGATTAGTGTGCAATGCGTCTTGAGTTTCAAGGTTGGTTTGCTATTTTTTTTTTATTATTTCTACCCACCCCACCTTGAGAGAGAGAAAAGATACATCTGCTGATCTTTCTGGGATGGATGAAGAAGCAGTGATGACTAGAGGAAGAAGCTGACAAACAAGAAACGAGGGGTGGGGAGAGAAAGAAAAAGCAAACTGATATTTTTTAGAAGAAGAAAAAGAATAATGTATTGAGAGTGAGAGGAAGAAAGAAAAACGGTAAGTCTCTACAAGTAAAAATGAACATCTGAAAGAGTTCTAATAAGAACACTAACAGTTAGTAGACTTAGTCAAAGAGCTAGAGAAGAATTTGGTAACCAAAAATAGCTTTTAAGCCAGCAGTGGAATAGAGTTTGGTTTGTTATATAGACCCAGTCAGTTCTTTGAAGAGAATAGTGCCACAAGTTCCAGAACAACACGATGCACCAGAGTTAGGATTCTCTAAAGCACACAATGGCAGACAAGGTAAAACTCAAAAACATGTTTTTATTTTTATTTTACCCACCTCTTTCTTAATCAAAATCAGTTTTGATGTTGGTGCTAAAAATTTTCCTTATTAAAATTTTTTTTTCTTTCCCTCGATTAACCAAAGCAAAGGTTTTTGTATACAATACACAATTATTTATTATAATTGTGCTTGCATTTTTTTGCGTAATTAAAAACTTATTCCCACCCCCACTGGCACCTGTTCTATTGTCTTTTAAACCTGATTGCTGATGCACAACAAAAAATAAAAACTAAAAAATTAAATGATTTACGAAATATCGTTTTTGTAATTTTACATACTGCTAGGGGAAATAAGAGATTATTTTTCATTTTCTTAAAAAATATAGTTAGGGAGATGGGTAAAAAAACTAAAAATCCTAGTTCTTTTAGCCCACTGGACAGACCTTAAAAAAAAAATCTAAAATCACTGACTCGTACAACGCTTAGTATTTCAAATCCTTTATACACCTTATCCAAGATCTAATTTTACTGATGATTTAAATTAAAATTTCTGTTTGTAATTTAAAAAAAGAAAAAAGTTTGTTACTCTCATGACCTTTTAATTGATCGACAATTAGTTTTTACAAGGGACACTTGCTGTAGGTAGGTGTTTGAGATTTGCGGGAATAATTAAAAATGTTTAAGTTTTAAACATTTGCTTTAAAATATAGTTTATGCTGGGTTTTAGTTCAATTTATTTGAATTTAAAGCATTGTTATGTTTGAAACGTGAGTCAAAGATTGTCGAGAAATCTTGCAGAAACTCATGTTGATTAAAAAAAAATGTAGAACAAAAATAGACATGGAAACTTTGTAATTGTATAAGTAAGTAAATATAAATGCACAACATATTCACAATAATAAAATAAGTGTTTAAAGTATTAAAAAAGGATAATTATTAATATTGTGACTTTTTTCTTAGCCGTAAATCAAAATGTGACGTTTTCCCGATCTCAGAGTAAACTTCGCTTTTTACCTTTGAAATGGAACACAACACCTTTTTTAGTCATAAAAGATATCTTTCGCAAGAAGACTCGGGGCGCGACAAACAAGACCGACTGCATCACATATTCTTAATGCGCAGTATAAAAGGCTGCGTGAAAATGTTTTTTCGATTTACATTTCATTTTTACAACAACCAAGAAGTTTAGAAATACGTTGTTAAGGGTCAATTTGTCACAGAACTTGCAAATAATTGACTGTGGAAAGAGTTGGTAGGAAGAAGGAGCAGTCGATATTGTGGATAAATTTAAAAAAGGCACATCGTAGCTAGAGAGAGATTTTGGTGAGTTCAACCTATACTGGGCGTCCAACACTTGTAACCTTGTGCCAACCAAAATTAAACTAAAAAAAGCATCAAACAAAACAAAGGTTACTACATTAAGCATCAAAGGGCACCTCGGCGTAGAGTTATAGTGAGTTCATTTGATTGATCATTTTATTGAGTAGTGAGTTCGATCATTACTAGGCGCTCACAATCAATATTTTTTGATCTTGTGCTCAAACTAAGCTAAAAATTAGTATAACATTTAAAAATCCATTTTTATTTCACCATAATGTCCGGTAAAAATAAAATAAAATTTCGGTAAATTTATTTTTTTAAGAAAAGGTAAAAGGGCGCTGGTTCACTCGTAAAAATAGGGAACTTTTTTGTAGACTAGTTTTCTTTAATTTAATAGTTTACCTTTCTTAGGTCGCGGCACTTGTCGAAATCGAAAAAAAGTATTTTTTTTTTTTTTTTTAGATTAGAAGGGGATCCTGAATATCGAAATATAAAATCGATCACTGACTTTTACAGATTTATTGGACTTAATTGTTATTTATTTACAACTGTCAAGTTTAAAAGCGTGGTTAAAAAAAAAAATCATTCATAATTCTGAATTTTTTAAAAACTTTGTAAATTCTTTATTTTAATTTAAATTTTCACATAGACAAAAATATTTGCCATGAAGAAACGGATATATGCTTTTATTTTATTTTTATTAAATAAAAGTATATATATGTAAACTTTCGTTCTTTTAAATTATAACTTTTTAAAAAGAAAAAAGAAGCAATCTGTAACCCTCTTCTAAAAAAAAAAAGATCTGTTATCGTACGCAAAATAGTTAAGTCCAGATAACCCTGTTAAAAAAATTAGGGATCGATTTGATACTGCAAAAACAAGACCTCTCTTCTAAAATGATAAAAGAATGAATATTTTACGATTCTGGCAAGTGACCCTACTTCACGGAAGGTTGGGACAATGCCAATCTCCAAAAATTATTTCCAAAAAATATTTCCCCTCTTTTTTAACTAGTGGATTTATTTTTTTAGTCTATTTCTCTCTGCCCTAAAAATGGGTTAACTTAAAAATGCAAGTCAATGTCAATTTTGAGCTTGTTATCAATTCTTTTTTTCTGAAGAAGAAAAGAATGATTTATTTATTTTTTAATTTGAAAAAAGAAAACGAATTCATTTACAGGAAAAATAATGAATTCATGGAAATGAAATTTATTTTTGCAAAACTGCTTAAAAATAACACCAACTCAGTTAATTTTCTTCTTTTGATCTTATGAATATTTATGTAAGTTCCCGGCTGGCTTGACGTTTTTTTTTTTATTTATTTTCTTAAGGAAGGAGTCTTTTCTTGAGTTCAAATACACACAATAAATTTATGTCAATGATTGACTGTTTTAATTTCATTTGATTTATTTATTTATTTTATTTATTTTTTTTGTACATTACAATGCGCAGGAATCTTTTTTCTTTTTTTTTCCGTGTTGGGAAAAACGTTTTTCGCATACCAAAAATGTGAATTAACTTCCTTAAATCGCGTCGACTTCTTGTCTCATATTCTGAATAATACACTTTTTTTTTCCATAAAAATGAAATATAATAATTTGATTTAAATTTTAAATCAACTGCGACCAGTTGGAATTTATGAAACGAAAATAAATAGAAAATTTAAAAAAAAAAATTCGGAATTCCCTTTTTTAGTTATAAGTTTAAAAGGAGGTAAATCCGTTCGATTTTTTATTTTCTTTCTTTCTTTTTTTTTAATTTTAATATTTTTATTTTTCCAATTATTTGCATTTTTAAATTCATGTTGTTCGCAGAAGTTGATTGCATTTGTACGCTCAACTCAAAATAAAACAATATTTAAGATTTTGTTGAACGTTTTCAAATAGAAGTTTTACCCCAAACCAAACCCTATTTTAAATCGGAATCCCCAATATTTTTTTAGTAGTCTACAATATTTATTTATTTAGACAAAAATAAAAATCCCTTTTGGAAGGACGAGTAACTAAAGCTCTAAAAAATATTGAAAATGAAAAGCTACCTCGGTTTTAAAGCATCAACAATTTAACAATAACATTTAACAAGTGTTTGATGTTGCTCAATATTCCTGCAAATTCTTAAAATCAACCAAAATTTATTTTGTTGGTTAAAACTTAAAAGGAAAAGCATCGAAAAAGGAAGGAAGTTAGTTTCTCTGACATGAATTAGTGACGAATTTTTTTTTTTTTTTTTTTTTTTTTTTTTCGGTAAAACTTTTTTTGAAAGAATTTCATTTCGAAATTCAACTGCAACTCTTGTTATTACTTTTTAGTTTTTACTTTTTTTTTTTTCCTAGGTCATTCTTGACAGTTTTGACGCATTTTTTTTTTTTTTTACTTTAAAAATGATTCCTTGTCAAAAAATTGAAGTCGTTAAACAAAACAAAAACGATCAACACAGTCTAAAAATTTATTCTTAATCTTCTGCAATCATTTTTCTTAGTCAAAAATGGAAAAATTATATAATATAATTTTTCTATTTGATTTTTTCGCTGTCAGTTGGAGCTGTAGAATACGCCGACTGTACCTCTGCAGAGGGGTAAGACCCCCCCCCTAATTGGGCGTCCTGGGTATGACGATAAACTACATATGCCTCCAGGGTAAGACGATAAACTTCGTCCAACAGCAAGGCCTCTGATCAAGAGGCTTTGAGGGCCATGGAACCTCCTAATTGCTGGTGTTCCCTGGTAGCACCTGTTAGGGTCCCAGCTATGAGCAAATAGTTAACACAGAAACTGAGGTAAAAGGCATTATAAAAGTGCAAAAATAGGTTTTAGTACCAGAAATCTTTGTAAAAGGTTATTACCAGAAATAAGTTTTTGAAGCAAAAAAATATTACCAGCAATATGTTTTTAAAAAAATATTACCAGCAATACGTTTTTGAAAAAATAATATTACCGGCTATACATTTTTGTGGAAAAAAATATTAACAGAAATAAATTTTCGACAAAACAAAAATATTCCCAGAAAAAAAATAAAAAATTGTCGGCATTAAATGACCCATTGAGGTTGATATGCTGTAAACCAAACCAAACCATTTATGACTTTTTAAAAAGTTACTCTTTTTTTTTGCTTTTTTATTTTTTATTTCATAAACTAAAGTAAAAATTACAATAATAAAGAACCAGTTTTGTTTTTTCAAAATTTGCATAGAATATAATATAGAGGAAAACCTTAAATTTACTTTTCGATTTTTGTTAATTTATTTATTCATTATTGTGCACAAAATTTTATTTCAAATTTAATTCTTAGGTAAAAAGAATAAAGAAAGATTGTTGTGGTTGTCATAATTGCAAAGTGAAGTAACTCTCTTGACTTTTAAATACCCAATCAGTCAGAAGTTGTATTTTCTAGAGTGTGTAATGAACACTGTAATTCACAAAAATTAACGCTCAAAAACCGTTTTGTAAATTTTTTTTTTTTTTTAATTGGTCACTGGTTCCAGTATGGGTAAACGTTTACAGTGCACAGTAATCAAGAGTAATTGGGACTCCACTAAGATTGTCAATCTATCCTAAACGGTAGATTTCTGACAATTTTTAATGCTATCTTTGAAATAATCAGGCGATTTTTACATCAGGAATGAGGTTTTTTTTTTTTTTTTTTTTTAAATTGTCACAGGAGCATATTTGCAAACTTTCTGACTTTTATTTATTTACTGTTTTTCTCTTTATCTGGCGAGGTATGAACTGACAGAAACCTTACAGAAACAAAAATAAAAAAAATATTCATATTTTTAGGAGAAAATGGTATATTTTTTATACCAGAACAATATTAGGAAAATCAATAACAAAGTGGAAAAAATTTCCACTTTCTTGGCAGATTTTCGATTATCCAAATGTGGGATACTTAATAAAATTGATAAAAATTGTTGCGGGATGCTTGGAGTAAAAAAATATTGGATCTTTTCTGTTAATTCACACCAAATTCTTCCAGAGCTAGGCCCTTCTGTTGCACTCCAGTTGAGTTGACCTTTGCGATCACCCAAATATCGGTGACTCGGGTGTGCTGTTTCTAAGTGTGAGGTCAACATTCATGCTCACCCCCTGATAAACAAGCCAAAAACAAATTTTTACTATTTATTTTTTTATTATAAAAAATTCCTTGTAAGTACCACAAATATCCACACTTATGAAATGTGAGTAACTTGCTGATTACCTATTGGTAATTTTTTTTGTTCAGAAGGTTGGAGTTGTTGCAAGGTAAGCAAAACAGGCTTTGATTTTAAATTAATAATGGGGGGGGGATTAATATTTGAGATAAATAACTTTATTTGGGATGAATTAACAGAAAAGATCCCAAATATTTAGTCACCATTATTATGTTGTGGTAATCAACACATTGGATAGTAAATATTTACAGGTTCCTGGAAAATTTATCCCCCAAGCAATATTGGCGGACTCTATGTGAGTCCAAGTAAAAATGAGTAACGCAAAACAATATAAAACAAACAACATATATATTATCAAAAGAATTACATGTGACAAAAAACAAAAACAAAACATGAGACTACCTCTAATAAGAATCTGTGTAAAATGAGCGTATGTGAGAGAGAGCACATAAAGTCATGAAAACAATGAAAATAAACGTGCCCCAGTAGGGCACATTTTTTTTTCCCCACATGTGACTACATCTTGTAGCCAGAAGCTGTAAAAGAGGAAAGTGATATTTATTTAGAAAAATACAAAAATGTGGCACAAGGCCAAGAGGAGTATGAGGGAAGGCTGGTCTTCAATCTGTTTTATCTTAAACTTAGCTAGCCATGATTACTGACCTAAACATACCATAGTATTCCTTATACAAAAACAACACAATCTAACTTAATATTCTTAACTACAGTCACCATAATACCTCTCAGTCTCAATGTAGTCATAACTAGTTCGCATATGTACAATTTGTCTAGGGGTGATAGATAAAAATAATAACATTTAAAAATGAAACTGCAATGAATATTTACAATGATTACACTTTATATACAAGTCACTAAACAAAATGTTAGTAATAAAATGATTTTCTAAACTTAGCTTAGGTGTGGCACAAGGCCGAAAGTATGGAGCACCCAGTGAGGATTGAATTCGCTATTCAGTTGTAATTGATCTAGTGTGACAAATTTGCTAATCATTACACCACATCGAAGTTCCCATGTAAAAGAGGAAAGAGACTATTCATATTATAGAATAAACACTCCAGATCAAGAATTAAAAAAAAAAAAAAAATTATTTTATAAAAGCTGATGGTGGGGAGGGTGGTACATCCAGTTTTTTAAATTCATAGAAAATTGATTCTCCCCGTCCTGCCATACAAGCCAAAACAAAATATGCTCATACCAGGTGATTTGTTAAAATTGAAATTTTTAATCTGAGGTTCTTTTTTCATATATTAACCAGCAAGGCCTCTGATCAGGAGATTTTGAGGAGTGCAGAACCACCTCTTAATTGCTGATGTCCCCAGGACCACTCTGACCCAGGGTGGTAGCACCTGTTAGGGTCCCAGCTATGGGCAAATAGTTAACACTTAAAATGGGGTCAAAATACTATGAAAGTATGAAAATACATTTTTGTAAAGAAAATTACTAATGTTCCCTAGAAAATTAAATTGCGAAATTAAGTGATGCATAAGGAGTTGATATGCTGTTAAACAAATAAACAGCAAGCACATATTAAGCACTCTGGAATATGAATTCATTTTCTTTCATTTTTTTTTAATTTTTTATTTTAACAAATTTTGTTGTATGATCATATTGGTTTTGCCATATGTAAGGGGTTCAATTTAAAATGACTTTACATACCATTTGTTTTGCCATCTGTAAGGGGCTCAATTTACAATGACTTTACATCTTTCTTTTTATGTGCCATGTGCTTTCAGGACATAGGCGATCATGGCTCTCCACCTCCTTCTATTCCTTGGAACTCTCAACAAGTTCCTTCCTTCTGCTTCCTCCCCCAGACCACGTTCTGTCATCCACTTAAGTCCACCAGGTATGTCACATGTTGTTTTCCCTTGTCTCGCTTTCCCTCTATTCAACCTGTGAGTATCAGATTTTCCAGGCCCTCCTTCCTCATTATGTGTCCAAGAAACTTCAGCTGCCTCTTCCTGATATTAAGTATAAGCCTCCTCTTTGTTTGCAAACTAAGATCTCATTGTTGCTCACACACTTGGTCCATGATATTCTTAGCATCCTTCTGTAGAACTGCATCTCTGTCACCTCGTGTCTCTTTTTCATCTTTGAGGAAATCGTCCAACATTCACTGCCATAAAGAAGGACAGATGTCACGTAACAGTTCAGTATTATTTTCTTTGTTACTAAAGAAATCCTTCTGACTCGCAATATTCTGCCCAGCTTTTGGAATGTCTTTGGCCATCCCAATACACCTACAGATCTCAGTGTCGCACTTATTGTCCTCTGTCAAGACACTTCCCAGGTATTTGAACTTCCGCGTCTGCTTGATTCTAGTGTTCCCAACCTTCAGATTGCATTTTGGGCTCATCCTCTTATTGATGACCATGCATTCTGTTTTCTTGTAGTTTGATGCTTAGTCCCTTCTTCTCACTCTCCGTTGCTACCTTCTGTAGGAGATTTTGTAATTTCATTTCCATGTCTGACTTTATATACCAAACTTAAAAAACTAATAAAACAAAAAATTCATTTTAATATTCCTGATCTGAAGCGCTTAATCTATAGAAATAGGAAAAAAAATAATTTTTGAAGAAAAATTATTTTTTCTGTTTACACTGCCTATTGTAAAACTTCAACTTTTCAAGAACTGTATTTACCAGACTATTGGATGCACCCATGCATTGGACACATCCAGATTTTGGCATAGAATATATATGAAAAAAATGCACACATCACAACCCAAAAAATCTTATAACCTTAAATTTATGTGACCTTCTCACTAACCATGAAGAAACACTTACAGTATCAGCAAAAATTATACCAATGGTAATTTTTTAAATAGAAGTGAGGTAAGGTTTAATTGCCAGGACAGTTTTGGGGGAAAAGAAGAATTTTGGTACATTTCATGATGCATTTATTGAAAATTGTTTTAGTTGTTTTTCAGGGAGCAACATCTGCACATACAGTAAATTCATAATAGCTAAAAAGAAATCTACATGTATCTGTGAACTCTGGTACATATGGTCATAGGCAAAAAAACAGAAATATGCCACTTGTTGGCAAATGAAGTCTCATATCACAAATGCAAAAAAGCAAATTCCAACACCCGTATATCAACAAAAATACACATGAAGCAAGCAGCAATATACCAGTCAAAGTAAATATTTCTCTAAAATCTGGTATTTCGATAAAGCAAGCAGCAAAATATTGTGCAATTCCACAAATTTCTTTTTCCTGGGTGAATTTTTCAGAGATATTTTTTATTGATATCATGTTTGTTCACTTCCATGAATACTAGTTTCAGAGTTAAGCTCTATGTGTGCGCTGATTCCTGGTGAACCCCAATTTTATTGTCGTCTCCATGTCCCTCTCATATCTGGATGCAGAGTAAATTTTGGTGCTTTTTTTACTTTGTTTTTTTTTTATTTAAATCTATGTCCAAGTCGGCTATTTATTTTGAATGGAAATCAAAAATAGAGAATCTTACATATGATAATAAAAAGTGATAGGAAATAATTAATTAATTAATTCTAAAATATTAGAATCAGAAAAAAATTATTAGAATCAGAAAAAAAGTCAACTTTGACTTGTGGGTATGAAAAAAATATTGAAAATAAAATAAGTATTATTTTTAATTTGCTAAATATATCCTAATGAAACAAAGATTATTTAATTTATGATAATGGAATAAGTAATATTTTCATAAACTAAATGTCGATACAATGTCTAGTCAAAGAGTATCGAGATTGTTGCTATGGTAACAGAGCTAAAGTATGCTGAGTGAAACCATTTGGCACAAATTGGCCATGAAGTCTGTTATGCATGCACACTAAGATATAACATTCTTACTCACTCCTTTTGTTTATACTAGTCCATGGAAGAAAAGTGTGTAGAGTGTAGTTGCTTCAGCACACCACACAGGATCCATCAGTGACCATGGCTTGTGCAGCAGTTTTTGCCCAAGTACAACATTCCCCAGGTTCAACAACCACCATATTTCCCAGATCTTATCACTTGCAGCTTTTTCCTTTTTCCAAAAATCAAATCCCACTTGAAAGGAACAAGATTTCAAGATGTTGAAGAAATCCAAGAGAATGCTACTCAAAAAGGAGTTTCAGGAATTTTTCCTTCAATGGAAATGATGCTGAATGAATGGTATGGATTCAGAAAGGGACTACTTCGAAGGAGATTAAATGCTGATTTGATATGTGTTATAGTTTTCTTTTTATAGCACCAGTCCTGGTACTTTTTGATCAGACATTGTATAAGTTTTATTTATGAGGTTGCATCATAATTTTCATTTTTGCTTTATTAATTTTATTCTTCAGAAAATACAATTAAATTTTAATGAATTCTATATTCACAATTATTTACAATGACTTGTTGCCACTTATCAGTCAGTTTTTGTTTTGTTTTTTTTTTTATACCATTTCAGTAAAATTCTACAGATTTTGATGTAGAAAAGTTTTGAGTGAACCGATTTTCATTAGTTTTTTTTCCGTCAGAGCATTTTGTAACAATCTCAAATCTCTTGGTTGGTGCAAGGTCAAGTGAATATGGTGGGTGAGGTTGAAGAAACCAACCAAGTTCCAAAACTTTTTCTTATGTTTTTCTTGCTGGATACAACTTTGCATTGTCACGGTGGAAACATGTTTCTTTTCATCCACTGTGTATGCTGCCATTGACATGCAAAAACTAAGCTATATTTGTGTACTCCAAAGTTATTCTAAACTGACTTGGATAATTAGCTGTTAAAATAAGGTATTCATTGTTAAACTGGTTATGAAAAAACAGAAATTACTTATGGTTAAACCTCACAATTTATGAAGTTTATTAGCCTTTATCTCTCTCTATGTGACTTCATTTGCTGTGCAAAAGATTTTCCTGCCACTGAATGTAACTCTTACTCTAAATACCGCTATGGCAACAGAAAACACCTTTGAGTGAAATTAACACTAAATAGAGACCTTGAAAAAGATTGCAATGCAAGAGAAGAATATTAATAATGCAGAGTGTTAAAGGTTAAAGTAGTATTTGAATAAACTAGTTTATTAAAGTAGTATTACTAATTAGTGTATCTTTCATCTGATTGTAACTTGGAACTTATCTTTTCGCTAATCCATTAGTTTTTTGGGTCAGTTGTAATGACTACAAGAGACCCAAGAAAACTTATTTTTCTGATAATCTTTTCCCACATAATTTTAACTGATCATATACAATCTATTTTAGCAATGCCATAAATTGCAAAAATTTTTGGTAACTTGACTTTATGAATTTAAGCACGGTACTAGATTGGCAGGTAGGTCTTGTCATTTTAATGTTGATACTAATGTACCTGTGCCATCAAAAAAGACAACAATTGTTAGAAAGTTTTAAGAGATGCAATGAAATGAGTCTTGAAACAATTTATTGAGATTCAACAAAGTGAAGATAAAGAATCCACAACTAAAATAGAAGCCAATGAACATTTAATTAATCCATTCCTTTATATATATATATATATATATATATATATATATTTAGACGTTCAATGGTATCTATGATTTATTGTTTACTCCTGGTATTATATAAATCGCCTTTTGCTCAGTATTTTTCCATGTAAAAAATTTTATATGTTTAATATAACAGTGAAATGGAAATGTCTTTCGGAAGAAAAATATTAGCTACAGAATGACAGACGACAATGCCTATTTCAAGACCAAGTTGAAGTAAGACAATCACTTAATAGACAAGGATATCTGAGTGCCTCACATGAAAGGTTTTAACAAATAAGACTGCAATCTTAGAAACATAGGATAAATGAACTGATTAATTAAATAGTTCATTTTGCTTGGAAACTAATTTGGTTTAAAAGCAGGTAAATATTAAAATGACTAAGGGAAGTAATCACTCATAAATTTTCTAAATTAAATTGATTTACCACTCCAGATGGGACAGAAAATATATAAATAAATAAGCATTGATAAATATTTTGATGGCTACAGTTTATTTTCCTGCACTTCTTGCTTGTGGAACTCTCTTCCTGCTTTTTTGTTTTCCAGTCAACTTTGATTTTCAAAAATTTAAATGCAATTTCAATCGTTATCTTATGTCTTCCTGCTCTTTTATTATTCTTTCTCCTTAATGTTTTTCTTTTTCTCTTAATCTTTCACACTAAGTAATTCCTTGCACCTTGATGGCTTTATTGCCTTGCTTGGGGTGAAATGATTACAAAACAAAATCTAAACTCACTGCAGTCATAAAGATTTTATATAAATTTATATTAGTGCTTGCCTCATGGTTGATAGATATTAACCTACCCCAGGTCCACAAAGTGAGCAGATAAGGGAAATCAATGCCCTAGAGCCTGTGCACACACAAAGATCCATTTAAAAAAAATTGGTAATGTGCAAAAAAATGTGTATCAAAAGGACAGTTATTCCTTTGTCACAAAAGTGTATACAGTAATAGTACTGTATACACTTTTGACTCTCTCAGCAGTGTTTGTTTTAAAAAGAGTTTCTTTTATTAAAACTCTAACATATGAAAGTGGATTTATGTTTTCTTTATTAAACACTATTTCTTAGATTTGCTTATTTACAAGAACAATTTTGTATTTACAAGTTTTTAAAATATATGTGAACTAATGATAATGAAATATTATTATTGACCATTTTATAAAGAAATAAATATTTTTTATTCATAAATTTATAAAAGAAATGTCTGAATAAGAAAATTTAAATATAACAAGTAATGGTAATTATAAATTTTGAAAAATGCATTTTCTGAGCATTTCTCTCATTTTCTCTTGCCACAGTTCACAAAAAGAGGTTGATTGCATCTCTTTTTCTTACATATTGTGATAATTTTGTGATTTTTTTTTTTTTTTTTAGAATCTTTTTAATAAAGATTTCTTTTCAAATTTATTTCTTTATAAAAGTTAAATAATAAATATCGCATTGTACTTGGTTCATATATTTTTATAATTTTGTAACTTAACATTGCTGAGGGAATCAAAAGTGTATGCAATAATAGTGGTGTCAAAGGAATAACTGTCTTGACATGTTTTTCTGCAAGCACAAAGTTTAAACATTGCCAAAAAATGAATCTATTAAGGGTAACATTAGAATAGTGATTTCTGTCATCTGGCCCCATCAAGAGACATCTTGAATAAAATAACTATTTCTAAAAATTGAATAACTTTGTAAACAAAAAAAGTTCTCATGCTGAAAATTCTGTTGCTGTGGGCTCTAGACTAAAAACTTTCTACATTCCTTCCCAAATAATCTGTGGTACCTAAATAAAGATTTTTTTATTATTGTAAATGTTATTTTTAGTGAATAAATGTGCTTGAGATTCTTTCTTTTTCTTTTTCTTTTTCTTTTTTTTTTTTTTAACCAGTCTAGATCGAGAAGTCCTACTGAAGAAAAATAGGCCTCCCAACAAGAATTTAGCCTGTATCCACTTTGTCCATTAGGGAAACTACTCCTATAGCCAAGTGTGCTGTTACCAATTTGGTCACAGGAGACCATCATGATAAAGCAATGCTTAATTACCTTCTTAAGGAATGCACACTTTTCATTGCAACTTCTTTGAATCTGCATCTGCTAGTTTAATTTTCCTACTCAAAATATAAACACAGTAATTTAAAAATGGATTAAAAGTAGTTATGCCATATCATAATGGTCTCCCGTGGTTAAATTGGCTTCAGCTATAGGACAGGTTTTCCTGATGGAAAAATGGGATACATGTTCTATTCCTGTTGTGGGCTCAAGACAAAAGATTTTATCCAGAAAATAGGTCCCTCCCAAACTATACAAGTATCCTGCTGTTTCCAGATAAAGAACTTCATGCAAAAAATGGCCCTTCCAAAATAATACATGGATCATGCTGTGACCTCTAGTTAGTGAACCTCATCAAAAAAATGGGTCCCTTTGAAACTACAAGATCCTGTTGTGGATTCAAGACAAAAAATCACATTATTCAAACATTGATCCCTCCCAAACAATACAAGGATCCTGCTGTCTTTTTACTTTGTTTTATTCCTTTGACTTGCTTCCAAGTTATGTTTAGGTTAATAAATATCAAAATGAACTCTTTAATTTTATAAGCAAATTTACATAAATTTGCTATACAATGAGAAACTCAATAACAGTGGTAGATAGGTTATCTGTATATGGATAATATTGAACTATATATACTAAGGATATCTAAAAAAAAATTCCTGCAAAAATTGACCACCATATGTTAAAAATACAATTAAAATCTTATTTTAATTTTTTTCAAGTTTTTCCCCCATTTTTTTTTTTTTTTTGTTTACAGTAGGGTTCACCCTGTACAAGGCCCGAGTGCCACTCAAGGTAGAAGGTTATCTTAAGAGTAGTTTATATGGAAAGGAGAAGATACATCCTCTTGGGTTTGTTTACTAGAAAGAAAGAAAAGTTAAAATTATTGTCTAAAAGTAAAAAAAAAAAAATATAAATTTTCATTAAGTATAGTCAAGAACTGAACTGTTCTAAAGTCAATTTTTATTTAATCAGCAATGTATTTTATTGTTGCACACCTGTTGTTTCACTGATGACAAGATGATCAAATTTCAAATCTAAAGTGTTCGTCCATTTAAAATACTACATTTATTAGAAAATATTCAGTTTAACTCCAGTGATCATACAGCAACCCATGTTTGAAGCTGTAAGCCCAAAAGAGGGATTGTATAGGAGTAGGAATTATTAAAAACAAAAAACAGGAAATTGTGGAGAGCCGTAACTACTCATTTCCTGAAGGAACATGGTGAATAGAAAGAGCAGACTTTGGAGAGACTAGAGGAACTTTAGATTAAAGAAAGTTAAACTGTAGAGAAATGAGAATCTTAATGATTTTTAGCTTGTAGCTGTTGTTTCAATGTGATGTGGACATAAGCCAATTATAATATTAATTGACATGCTATAATGTACATTATACCATGATGATCTTTATCTGCTGAGCAGATTTACTAATAAGCTGATTCCAGTTCTAAATTTTGGGATTGGTCTTATGACAGCATGATGGGAAGGAATTTACAAGTTTTGTAGCCTTGATGCCATTCTTTGGCTGTGATGAATGTAAAACAATCTTTCCCCTCCCAGCCCTCATTTTTCCCCTCTACATCTGAATTTCTCATCACCCAGCACCAGTTTCTCCACCCTAATTTGGCAACTGCTATTAAAAACAATAACATTATTTCAATGACTCCATCACACATCAATTACACCAAGCCATTACTTCGGATAAATAATGGACCATCCTGTTTTGACTTGCAAGGAAAGACTGAAGAAAACAATTATAACAGAGACAGTGTATGGTTTTTAGTGAGAATCGTGCATAATAGAAAGAAAGCAATTACGACTGAATAGTGATTTTGATCTGGACATGTTTGGTTTTAGTATGAAAAAGATAGCTTACATAACAAGCAAGCTATTTGATTTTAATGGTTTTGTTTTGTTTTTTTTTAATATAAATTTTTACATTGACTATATGATGACTAACTTGTAGTACTAACTTGCTGTTGTGTTGTTTTTTATCATTTTTTTTTATTACTTTTGCCAGTGTCATTCAGTGCACACATTGACTGCTTGAAATTTCTGAATAAAAACAATGCAACCTTTTTTCTTTTTTTTCCCTCATGTTGACGTGATGGAAGAAATATTAACAAGTAATCTCTAACTTTTTTTTTTTTATGACCTTCATCAAGTGTATATCTTTACTGATAATCTTTCTTTTCTTTTTTTGTGGGGTGGGGTATTATCTTCTCTTCTCTCTATTCTAATTTCACCTGTTTAGATTTGCAGTGACTCAACTTACATTCTTTAAATACCAATAATTACCTATTCTCTTTTCTCATTCTCTCACACTCAGTAAGCCCTTGTATCTTTTTATTGCCTTGCTTGCAGTAAATAATTGTTTTAAAAGTATTATTTTAGTTTTAAATAGTGATAATCTGAATTTTTCCTTCTTCCTTCACATGCTTATATATATATATATATATATATATATATATATATATATATATATATATATATATATAACCACCAAAATAGACTACCCACAATGCATCACTGACCCGTATATATAAATAGCCAAGAAAAAAAACAACACTCATGGCCTAATGATTGTGTCTAGCATGAAACAGACTGTCACCTCTAACTGTTGACTTCAATGTTCACTTTTATATTTACACACACTATCTCTGATGTTGAGCACTTTATCCCATAAATATAGCACACCTTAAGAGTATGTTTCTTTATATATATATATATATATAAATATAAAGAACAGCAAGATATATAATCCAGTGTTATTATAGATATTGTTATTTTTACAAAATAGTGCTCAATATAAATTTACAGAGCATTAATATTATAAATTATATATAATATATTTATTATATATATTATATATATATATATATATATATATATATATATATAATACACAGATTAACTACATTACTTAGTTCCACCAGTTCTAACAGTCCTGGGTATGATAAACTACATCTGGCAAGAAGGCTTCTGATCAGGAGATTGGAATTTTAAGGAGCATGCAACCACTCTTTAACTGTTGCTGTTCCCATGTTCACCCTGATGCAAGATGGTAGCATTTGTTAGGGTCCAAACTATGGACAAAAACAAAAAATTATGAAGGTATAAAAATAAATTTTTCCATTAAAAAATACCAGCATCACAATTTTATATATAAAAAAATTACTAACAATACCTATTTATCTGTAGTTGAAGTCATAACACTGTGTTCAAAATATTTAGATTTCGGCATTAAATAACCCATAGATGTTGATATGCTGCTAAACCAACCAACCAGTTCTTACCTTCACAGCTAAAACTCGCCATCCCACACACATTCTAATGAACCACCCTGATTCCCTTTGTACTCCATTGGTGAGATGTAAGTTCCACTGGAGCATCTTCTACCCATGAACTGCTGCTTTGTGGAACCAACTCCCAAGGGGATGCTACACAATTTTAACTTTTTCAAGTCTAGGGTTAACCATTATCTTCCCCACATATCCGAATTAACTGTACCAATTACTCTGTAACCATCTACCTCAAGTGGCTCTTGTGACTTGTACAGGGTGAACATTGTAAAAAAAAATGTATAGAGACTGATAAAATTCCTACTTTATATAGAAAGAATGTAGACAGGTGTTAGAAGTTTGACGTCAACAAAAGGCAAATTTTTTCTTCATGGAGAATTTATTTCTATTCTTGATTCTCACTTTTTATTCTTATAACCGTAATGAATGCAGAGAAGGAATAAAGGAACAAAAGGGGGGATGCTTAGAAAGTGAGAATAAATATCTTGGTTTTCTCCACACCCCAAGTCCCACATTGGTAACAGTAATAGTAGGCATTTTCTTATAAGGAAACTTTTAGTATTCATTGGCCAAACAACCATTGTTATTTGAGTGCTTTTCTTCACTCTCTTGGCCATTGAACTGGGATCAAAGTGTAGTATCTGTCCTTGGGTTGACAAACATTTTATTTCTTAATTAAGTCTCTGCAGATAGTGCAACTGAAAAAATATTTAGAGGTTCCCAGTACTGGGGAACAGCTGCCTGCAGCAGTACCTCCCTCATTGTGTGAAAGAAGGTGATTAGTAGTAATAGCAATGCAAGCACAACTGATGGTTGTGGAGGCTGGGCTATTTTTTAACCTGGCCCCAGTGTATAGGCTCAGGCTTCCCACATTAAACTGACCTTTTGTCACATCCTGTCAGTGTGGGGTGGCAAGTAAATACTAAGTGTAGTATCTGTTTTCCCCATCTCTAATGTTAATGGGAATGTTAGCTGTTTCCTTATAAGGAAACATTCAACATTCATTGACTAATTCAGAAGTTTTAAGATGGTTTCAGAAGAGCTGCCATCACTGCTTTCATTCCAATTTCTGCTTTGAAAAGGTTTATCTTGAGTCCATTAGCTTTTTCTGTTGGTAGTGACATGTCACCTTACAGAACAAAAAACAAGTCCCATCAAAAGGACAATGAGCTTCATATACGAGCCAGCAACCAATATTTATACATACATGCATACATACAAACATATATTAAAGTCAGCACCCACTGGCGACAGTCTCTTTCATGCTTATTTGCTGTCGTCAGGCCATAAGTATAGTTTTTGCTTGACTCTCTCTCTCTCTCTATATATATATATATATATATATATATATATAGGTCAGTGATGTATTGTGGGTATCTAGTGCTTGTTTTGGTTGACAGTAACAGTTATGTTTCAAATTATTCTATTACTTTCTTGGACCAACACACTAAATAAACGATCAGAATTCATCTCAAAATGCAGACACAAAAACAAATTTTTACTATGTTACTTAAAAATAAAATTAAAAACAGACATTAATAATTGAAAATAAACAAAAATAAGTAAAATAAATTAATCCAAAACAATAAATAAGCAAATAAATTAAGTAAATAATAAGGAAATTAACAAACCATGAACACACACATAAACACAAGTAAACATAACAACCAGCAATGAAATAATCAATAACAAACAAAATATATTAACAAACAACACTATAAATAGCAAAAAAAAAATGAATCTGGATCCACAATTATTTCCACTGAATAGCCCCTGGAATAATTTGAAACATAACTGTTGCTACTCACCAAAACAACTGTTAGAACAAGACAATAGACTATCCATAATGCATCACTGATCTATATATATATATATATATATATATATATATATATATATATATAAGTTAAGCAAAAACAGAATACATATGGCCTAACAATTGCAAATAAGCATGAAACAAACTGTCACCACTGGGTGTTGACTTCAATGTCCACTTTCATATTTCCATACTCTATCACTTTAACCCATATTTTATCATATATAGGCTAGGATGGGGTCTCAAGCCTTGAATGACAAACTTTCTAGAGATTGTGTCTCTATAAAATCACTCAGAGTAGTTGGACTACTGTGAGTGTCTGAGTTGCTGGGGTGGGCATCCAGCATTGTAAACTCTCCATGTTTTGTGTGAGATTAATCCTAGTCTTACCTAACAAAAAGACATGGCTATATTTGTATGAAATTAATAAACTCTAAACACTTCAAATACCTCAGTGTATGGATCAGTTATAACAGAAGAGATAATGAAACAGATAACGAAATTGAACATAGATTATGCTTTGCTAGGGGTAGTTTTGCCCAACACCATGAGTTGCTACAAAACCAAAACATTAACCTGAGAACTGCAGTCTTATATATAGTCTCATCAGCTCCAGATTCGTATATCATCAATTGTTTTCTCAGATTAATGATTAAAAATGGCATCAAGTGAATGATTCCTATATGTCTTAAAGATAATCCTTCATCAGATCTTGTAGGCTGGAGCTACAAAACCACAAAGAACTCTATCAAATAACAAAAACCACATTGCATAAAGACTCCCAACAGTAGCAACAACTAAAATGGATAGCACATGTAACTTGAAGAGAAAATAATGATACAATGAAGATATTGACTTTCCATGCTACCTTAAACAAAAAGTTAGAAAAGACCACCCCCCAGTCAATACTAGAAAGTTCAATAACACCTGAGAAACTGATTTTCCTGAAAGAAGTGTTTTAAGAGAAACATTTTATAAATTCTAACAGTCAAGCTAACTGTTCAGTTGATGAATATTGAATGTTTCTTTATAAGGAAACAACTACTTTCACCATTACCATTTACCTACAATAACTTACTAAGTGTTATTCATTATGAAGTCTATTTTTGTTTGCTGATATTATGCATTTGGTGTTTTACACTTGTCAATGTTTTGTTAGTATTCACAGTGAAAGCTTGGCTTTTTCTGCCTGTAATAAAATATATTCATGTAACCAGGAATTCTGCCAAAGCTTTTGAATTTGGAAGAGTTGCCAATATGCCTTGGGTGAGATGGAAGGAAAGGAAAATGACAACTGCTTCCTGCTGCAATTATTGTTATTATGATTATACGAGTGTAAAAAGAATAAATGTTCTAGACTTCTTGGATGACTAATGGCTCAGACGCTGGCATTTTAAAAGACAGACAGAAATCACTTTAGAAGAATTGGTTATTATTTAATTCTATTATTGTGTAATTCTTTATTCTTTTGTTCTGTTTTCTTCTTTCTTTCGTTCTCTCGTCTCCCTTCTTTCGTTCTCTCGCCTCCCTTCGTTCTCTTGTCTCCTTTCTTTCGCTCTCTCGTCTCCATTCATTCCCTTGTCTCCCTTTGCTCTCTCGTCTCCCTTCTTTCATTCTCTTGTCTCCCTTCACTCTCTTGTTTCCCTTTCATTCTCTCGTCTCCCTTCGCTCACTCGTTTCCCTTCTTTCATTCTCTCGTCTCCCTTCGCTCTCTCGTTTCCCTTCTTTCATTCTCTCGTCTCCCTTCGCTCTCTCGTTTCCCTTCTTTCATTCTCTCGTCTCCCTTCGCTCTCTCGTCTCCCTTCTTTCATTCTCTCGTCTCCCTTAAAGCTCTCTCGTCTCCTTCTTTCATTCTCTCTCTCCCTTAGCTCTCTCGTCTCCCTTCTTTCATTCTCTCGTCTCCCTTAACTCTCTTGTTTCCCTTTCATTCTCTCTCTCCCTTAAATCTCTCGTTTCCCTTCTTTCATTCTCTCGTCTCCCTTCGCTCTCTCGTTTCCCTTCTTTCATTCTCTCGTCTCCCTTCACTCTCTCGTTTCCCTTCTTTCATTCTCTTGTCTCCCTTTGCTCTCTCGTTTCCCTTTCATTCTCTCGTCTCCCTTTGCTCTCTTGTTTCCCTTTCATTCTCTCGTCTCCCTTTGCTCTCTTGTTTCCCTTTCATTCTCTCGTCTCCCTTTGCTCTCTTGTTTCCCCTTCATTCTCTCGTCTCCCTTCGCTCTCTTGTTTCCCTTTCATTCTCTCGTCTCCCTTCGCTCTCTCGTTTCCCTTCTTTCATTCTCTCGTCTCCCTTCGCTCTCTTTCCCTTTTCCCTTCTTTTCATTCTCTTCCCTCTTTCCTTCTCCCTTCTCTCTCGTTTCCCTTCTTTCATTCTCTCGTCTCCCTTCGCTCTCTCGTTTCCTTCTTTCATTCTCTCTCTCTCCCTTCACTCTCGTTTCCCTTCTTTCATTCTCTACATTCCCTTCTCTCTCCCTTCTACATTCTCTCTCCTCGTTTCCCTTCCCTTTCATTCTCTCGTCTCCTTTCGCTCTCTCGTTTCACTTCTTTCATTCTCTTGTTTTTTGTTTTGTTTTTTTATTCTATTCATTCTTTCATCTTCTTTTCACTTTTTTTCATTCTCTTTTATTCAGTTTTCATTCTTTTATTCTCTTGTCCCCTTCATTCTGCTGTTCTTGTCACTTGTTTTTCTCTTGATTTCTTATTCTCTTCATTCCCACTTGTTTTTCATGTTTTCTTCATTTACTTTTTCACTTTTCCTCCTTTTCTCTTATTTTCATGTTCTCTCTCTTTTTCTCTTCCTCTATTCTCTCCAGTCTTTTTTGTTTTCTCTTTTCATATTTATTTTTTCTCATTTTCTTTATTTTTATCTTTTGTTCATTTTTCATTTTACACTTTTTGGTCACTTAGATTCATTCTTTTTAAAAAATGAATCAAAATGAAAAACATTTTTCTCAATTCTTATGTGTTTCAAGCAAAACAGCCAATATAGCATCCCTCATCATGTTAAATTATAGACAGCTTTTGATAAAATTTTCCAAAGCTTTACACATCCTAGTTCACCTTTGCACAAGACTTCTACTTGTATCTGTTATATTTTGGAATGTCAAATTTTGCTCCAAGCAGGCATGCAGTTTCTCTGCCTTCCAATGCCTGTGTTTCTATTATGGTCTCTAGACTCCAATCTCAACCTGTGACCTTTCAGTGAATGAGGTGACCCTTGCTGACACTTCTATTTTTGGACTCATGTTTTTGGAATGCCAAACTGTGTGTCCCCTCCTGATTAGTGGCGCCAGTATCGTAGTTTCTGAGAGTTTTCTGCTTAAAGACTTTTAACAAGATGTTTATGCGGAAGGAATCATAAAAATGCTTTCAAAAGGCTGCACATTTCGGCTTCTTCTCTTTTTCTGTTACTCAAGGGTTGTTGCCAGATAGGAAGGGCAATAAGCCCTTGTAATACAAATGGCCATTTCTCTTTCATTAAAATTTATGCATAGACATATATATTTTAATTCAATGTCAGACCTAAAAAATATTTCTACAAAATTAAAATGTTAACTTTCTATTTATTACTGGCTTATGGCCCCATCATGTTGAAACACTGGTTCTCGTATGATCACCAAAATTAAGCAACATTGAGCCTGGTCAGTACCTAGATGAGTGACTCCTGAGAAATATCAAGTGCTGTAAGCTTGGATGTGCTGGTAGTGTAATGGATAAGGGCTAGGAATTGTTAATTGGAGTGACAAGTTCCAATTTCTATTGTGTGTGTTATTTTCACTTACATGCAAATATCCTTGGAAAGGTATTAATCCACCTCTTTTCCCCCCAGCTATGGATTAATTAGGCTAAACCATTATTATCTTAAAAAAAAAAGGAAACATTCTTAGAATCTAAAACTATTTTCTGACTTTAAATAACCTGCAAAGAGTTGATAAGCCATAGAAAATGAACTCATCAATAAAAAAAACAAAAAACATAAATGTAAATATATTTTTAAAGAATTTAAGAACTGTCATAATAATAATAATAATAATTGTACATGAATCTATCATCAATGTCTTATTAAGTCCCGTGTGAAAATGTGGTATTTTGGTACATATTCAATCCGAATGGTGAAGGATGAGTTCTTGTGTCAATTGTTAGAATGGATGGGTCATGAATCGAACTAGCTAGAAGCAGGATAGTTAATGATGGTCAGCCACTCCCCTACTCTCCCTTCAGCCTTGTGCTTCAAATAATGTATATCATTATTAAATAAAATCCTTGTCTTACACCCCTTTCTAGTTTTGTATATTTTAAAGAGATTACAAACAGACAAAGGTAGTACTTGAGTGGAAGGAACAGCAACACACGTATAGATGAAAGAAAGAGAGATTTATTGTAAAAGAGAATACACTACTGGAAGACAGGGAATCGGTTAGCAAGCTAGTAATTCCCAAAGCAAGTCCACCAGGTATGTCCTGTGCACACTATATATATCTACTGATATAGTCAGTTCACAATAGACGATAGGGAGGGTGGGACATTCCATTGCAACAGTATATTTGCTGAATTTATTTTCTATCTGTATGCAAGTGGTCTTTAGAATAGGAAATTGAGAGCTGTAATTAAAAAGAAATAATAATTGACAATACATCTAAAAAATTTTATTATTCCATTAAATACTACAAATTTAATAAAAAGCAAGGTAAATAAGCTGAAAGAAATACTAATAAAAAATGAATAATAATTGACAGTGCATCAGAAATTCTATTATTACATCAAATACTACTAGTGTATTTTCAGAAGGCAGCTGGCCTCACCTTTCTACTCTCTGCCACAATTCATGGTGCCAACTACAACGTCTTGTAAATGGTAATGAAAGTTTGGAACTAAAACAATTTGGAACATTAGTCTAAGAAAATTGGTATATAAAAATGAAAATTTCTCACCTAAAAAATTATTATGGTGTTGTGTTTAATACAGGGTGTCCATAAAGTTAGTGTGCACTTTAAAAAATTTATAACTTTATTTGTATTTGCGATAGAAATAATCTGTAAAAAATGTTATAAAGTTTAATGTACCTAGTTTTAAGTATAGCTAAAATAACTAATGTGATTTCAGGCATTACTGTAAATCAGTTGGCAAATGTTTTCTGTGAACTGCAAAATCGTATTACCATTTGTATTGCTAATGATGGAAGACATGGCGAAACTTAAATAAAATTTCAAAACCTTAAAAAATATAGATTTACTTCTTTGTAATCCTTTTTAAAAATTATTTCTATCGCAAATACAAATAAAGTTATAAATTTTTTAAAGTGCACACGAACTTTATGGACACCCTGTACTTTCTGTAATGTGTTTGTGCGGAAATAATTCCTGTTGAGTCCCTGGCAAAACTATCAGCACAAACAGGTAGTTATGCTATCATTGATGAAGAATACACATTTCAAAGAACCAGTTCCAAAAGTATTCTCTTTCTAGTAAATTCGGTCTCCAAGAATGTTTCCAGGAACGGCATCTCAGCACAGCATGAAGCAAATAGCTAAAATGCCGAAAAACCTGAACCTAAAATTCTGCATTGATGAGCCTTGTAATAAAACACTTCATTAATAACTGTTGTCAGTCTCCAGGAATGAAGGAAAAAACATCAACATCCCGCCTTCTCCAGTTTTCCCCCACAGATTCCAAAAGAGATATTTTACCAATTTTTGAAGACTTGTAGAGTATGTGATAGCTACAATTTGTTTTGTTGGCTGTAAGGTAGCAACACCTCTAACTATAGAAACATGAATAAACACAAACCTGGATTTATAGAAGAACAATAACAAGTATTTAGGCGGAACACTGGTGCTGTGGAAAAGAAAAAGGATGAGTCTCAACCAGAGTAATTAATTCATTGTGGGAATGGCAAGCACCAGTCATAAATCATGTAAGTTTTTGGGAGCATATTTAGTGTTAGTATGCAAAGCTCATACTTAGAAATAAATCCAATTATCAGTTGTTGGGGAGGGCATTAGTTCTTGTGTCAATTCATTGTCTGAGAGTAGTGAGTGGAATTTTGTATTGCGAATGTTATTCCTGGTCTCTCAATGTCTTTGCTCCCCCACTGTACCACTATCTGTTTGAATGTTGATTCTCTTCTGCTTATATTGCTAGAGATAGGCTTGACTTGAAAACAATTTTAGATTCTTGATCTTCCATTTGATTATCAAAATTGAATTCTTAATTTTGATTTGTTGGTTTTGTTATTTTACTGAAACTGCATCCATGCATCGTTTATGTTACAGTGTCTAAATTAACTAATATTTTAATCCTGTCCACATCTGTCTGTGCATGGGAAAATATCTTTCTGCTTTTTGGAGGTACAGCAGACATGCCAAGTGGGTCATATTCTTTGTTTCTTCATTCTAGATTTGATTTTTTTTTTTTTTTTTTTATTCATTTCACCCCCAAGGAAGGTAATAAAGCTACTAAGATGCAAGGAGTTACTGAGTGTTAGAGAATCCTGCCTCAAAAACAAATCTAGTCTCGCTGACAAAACTCACCTGGCCATGCATCTCAAAGGACCTCCAATTGATTGTGAACTGGGGCATGAATTGGCTGGTCAACTTCAACATTTCTAAGACAAAACTGCTCTCTATTAATCAACACAGAGATCCTTCTCTTCCCTCCATTAGAATGTCTGACGCTCAACTTCTCAAGAGCAACTCTCTGCAGCTTCTCGGTCCCACGTTGACTGCTGACCTGAGATGGAATAAATACATTGAGTCAATTGCCTCGTCCACCGCAAGGAAAGTTGGCTCCCTGATCCGCGCCTTGAAGTTTTTCTCCCCGGAGTCGATCCTCCAGATCTACAAATCAACAATTCGCCCTTGCATGGAGTATTGCTGCCATATATGGTCTGGAGCGTCTTCTGTTTGCCTCGGGGTTCTTGATAGGCTCCAGAGGCGGATATGCAATGTAGTTGGCCCTGCCCTGGTGTCTCGTCTACAGTCACTTTCTTACAGACGTGCCGTCGCCTCCCTTTGTCTGTTCTACAAATACTTTCATGGAAATTGCTCCGAGGAGCTGCATTCGCTGGTTCCCAGACGTCATGAGTTCCAGCGCCTTACGAGGCTGGCATCCCGCTCTCACCCCTTCACTGTCGAAACTCCTAAATGTAGCCGTCTCTTCTACTCTAATAGCTTCATGTCTCGCACCTCTCGCCTGTGGAACTCCCTTCCCTATTCCTGTTTCCCTGTGAGCTATAATCTCCAGCTATTCAAGTGTAATATCAATCGACATCTCCAGTTGCATTGATCTATCCACTACCCTCATCCTTTCTTCTATCACTCCTATCTGATCTTGCTCTAAACTTTCTGTAACCCCTTGCGTCCTAGTGGCTTCCCGCCTTGCTTGGGGTGAAATGCTTAAAACAAAAAAAAAAGAAAAGAAAAAAAATAAAAGAACAGGAATTAAGAAGAGACTGACGATAACATTTGACAGTGCATTTAAATCTATGAAAATCAAAGTTGACTAGGAAGCAAGAAGCTTGTAAGAGATTTCCACAAATGAGAAGTGCGATAAAAGAAACTGTTAGCATAGAAATTATGGTTAAATCTATCCATTTCAACTGTAAAATAATGAGACATTTCTACCAATGTAGTACTGTGCTTAAATTCATAAAGTCTAGGTACCATTGCAGAAAATTTATCAGAACAATTACCATGAAAGTATTTATAGAAAAGGCACAGGGAAGCTATATTATGGTAGTGGGAAAGTTGCTGAAGCTGAGATGCCAGATCAAAACCAATAAGATTGCAGATATTTTGGATTTTATCAAGAATCTCTAGATATACAGAAGGAGCCCCAGTCCATATGTGATAGCAATGTTCAAAGAAGGATAAATGTTAAACATATATGTAAGATAGATTCGGGCTAGAAAATTGGCTAGTATGATACAGTGTACCAAATTTATTAGCTTCAGACCTAGCAAAGTTTGATATAAAGCAAAAGTCACAGAATTCTCATTTGGAAAATTTTACCAAGCAGTTAAGTTTAGCTTCTCACCAGAAAAACAAATAAGCTTACATAAGGAAAAGATGGATAAAAATGAAAGAAATAAAACTATACTGAAGAGAAAATGTAATTTCAACAACTCATTTCAATTGGATTACAGTAAATGATATTATGTATATTATTTTTATGTTATTTTTATAGATACAAATATTTAAGTAAATGCTTTGTTTATAATAAACAGTATTAACAACATTTACTGGCCTGAATGTTTGAGAAATCTCAAAAAACATATGTGACTTCTGACAGGAATCAAACTTGTGTCCTACATGGAAGTGTCATATAGCCTGACATGCTATACCATTTAGCTACAGAGGAAGCTTCTTGTTAGCAAGGTTAAATTACTGTTTTCAAACTACAAAGCTTGCTAAGCAGGTGCTTCCCCTGTAGCTAAATAGTATAGCATGTCAGGCTATATGGCAGTTTCATATGTAGGATACAGGTTCGATTCCTATTGGAGGACATATTTTCTTTGAGATTTCTCGGACATTCAAGCTGGTAAATTTTGTTAATACTGTTTATTATAAACAGAGCATTTACTTAAATATCTGTATCTATAAAATAACGTATAAACAAAAAATTATATTAAAATAATTGTTGGACTTAGTCTATTTCATAATATATATATATATATATATATATATATATATATATATTAAAGACATTTTTTTTATGTTTAACGTTGTTATTTATAGATACAAGTATTTAAGCAAATGCTCTGTTTATGATAAACAGTATTAAATAACATTTACCGGCCTGAATGTCCAAGAAATTTTCATGTTATTTAATACTGTTTATCATAAACAGAGCATTTGCTTAAATACTTGTATCTATAAATAACAACGTTAAACATAAAAAAATGTCTTTAATAAATAAATTGTCGGACCTTGTCCATTTCTTAATATATATATATATATATATATATATATATATATATATATATATATATATGTAGTGGAACCTCAATTTAATGAACTAATAGGGGAGGTCATCCATTAAAGCAATTTGGTAATTTGAAGTACTTTTTTTCATGGCCTAAAAACACCCAATACATTACAAAATTATTGTAAATAAATGTAAATACAGTGTATATGTATGTGTATTTTATTTTTAAATAAAGTTTGAAAAGTTTTAAAGTTAAATCTGGAGTCCATTGGTTCTGGAACTGTTAATTCGAGTTTTTACTAGCTGTATATGCACATGTTACAAAATAAGAGTTGTTTTAACAGTGAAGTAATCATTCCACTGTCTAACCTCCTTGGGGATAAACATAGAGCTGTACTCTCACATATATGCATTTGTAATAATTGTTGTAACTTTTAGGCAGAATGACTATGCTGCCTTGTCTATTTTTTTTTTTTTTTTTTTTTTCAATAATATTCACCCTGTATAAAGCCCAAGAGAAGAGCAGTAGTTATAATATATGTAGCCGTGAAGGTTAGAATTGGTGGAATTAAGGAATGTAGCTCATCTGAGCACTTTCCATAGAAATAGCAATAGAGCAGCGAGAGGCTTGCATTTCGTCTCTGAGAAAGGGATTGCAGGATAAAAAATAATGTCACCCACAATGTCTCAATGTAATTTAGGGAATTAGCTTTGACTTTCCACTGTATCTAATAACCAACAGTTGATAAGGATAATTCCGCCCCCCAATGTAGGCAATATTTAAATTTATTTCATATACCTTCATAAAATAAGTCATTTGCTAATTGCAAATCCCTGATTATGTGTTTCAATTTACTCATGATTAAATATACAGGAAATATAACTGGATTACAGTAAGTGATTTTATATATATATATATATATATATATATATATATAAAACTTATTTTTCTATTTTAGCTTAGACTTTTAATTGGTTAATCTAGACATACCCACAAGTATATTTTTAATTCTGACCTTATGTACTCCTTTAACTTCCAAAAAGAGGTAATGATTTGTTTTCAAATTTCCCTAATAAATCATTTTTATCACAAGTTATCAACCATCGCCTGAGAAAGAAATATTATAGTTCTGAAACATGAAAGCTTTTGTGTAGTGATGTAAAATGTTTTTTATTGTAATCTATTATAATAAAAATATATAATTTGAACAAAAATTACTTATCACAGAATTTATATATTGTTTAAAAAAATGGAGCACATTCTTTTTTTTCTTTTAAAAGGAACCTTTTTCATCCAAGACATTTTTTCTGAGAAATCTTTCTGAAGAAGTGTTTGATGAAAAAGTTTGTTTTTAAAGAAAAAGAATGCGTTCTTGTCATTTTTAAATGTTTTTATATATATATAATAAAAAGGCTTAAACACTAATATTCCATGGTCATAATATGTATATATCATTGTGCTCAGGTTCCAAAATAAGGGGTGTTTTAACCATGTGCAGACCCCTTATTAATAAAGTGTTTCTTCTGCCAATATCTGTATTTTGGAATATCAAACTTTGCTCCAATGATGCACACAATTTCTCTGCACCTTTATTTTCATACAGTGACTGTTTTTACCTCTCTTGATCTCAATGTCAACCAGTGATCTTTCAGTTAATGACATGACTCTTGCTAACATTTTCAATTTTGGGATTCATGTTTTTGGAACAGTAAATTGATTGTTCCCTCCTGATAAATGGCTTTTGTAGTGTATATTCTAGAAATGTCCTGCTCCAAGACTTAAGAAGATTCTACTTCTTGAGCAAAAAATCTTTGTCTTTATTTGCCTATATGAAATCAGTATTTACCATTGTTCTTGTGCCTATGGTGTTTGGATTGATCTGTAAAATGGTTAGGCTGTCATCTTGTGTGTCCCTTACAGTATCTCTCTGGCTTTGATGAATTGGCAGTGATACAATAGTTTGATAAAATCTTATCTGACTATTTACGGTTTTAAAAAAAAATTTCTATTTCTCTTCTTTTTTTTTTCCCAACTTTGATTTTTTGCTTAGCTCAGGGTAGGGTTGTCCAGACTGAGTTGAAGAGGACTGTATTATTCCAATGTCTTATTTCAAACTGTCACATTTTGTTTAAATGTGTGTGTGCGCTTGTGCTTGCATATACATTAAATTTCATGAACATATGTTAAGTCACTCACACATGCAAATCTACACATATATACTTTACACTGGTGCAAGCAAAGTTGTATGATGACAGTGTGTGCCAGACAGATAATCACATCTTTTATTATACTAGAATTTTTTTTTGTTGAAACCCTGACAGTACTATTGAAGTTATGTACATTTTTGTCAAGATTTATAAATTCTACATTTTGTTAAATTTCGCAAACTGATCAACAAAATTTGAATAAACTGATTTGTTTGAAAAAATATTTTTACAAAAACCTTACCTTGTGGTTTAATAATTTCTTTAATTTAATTCTATAGGACTTCATAATAAACAATATTTTTAAGAAAATTGTTTTTTTCCTTTTTAACAGGGAAGAATAAATTCTTAGGATTTCTTACTCTTGAGCATGCAATATACAACTTGCTATGTGTAAATATTTCTTTCTGAAGCCAAATTCCTACTTTTTGAAGTATTTGGTCTTGTGATTTGTTTCATGAACTGAAAATAAAAAAATAAAAAAATTGCTGTTTGCAAAGTTAAGAAAACGCCTAAAAAGTAAAAATAAAGTTTTTTTGCTTGAAAACAACTGATTTTAGTTAGTTCAGGTGGCTTACATAAAATTATATTAAAAAAAAAAAATTAATACTGTACTTTGTACCAGCTTACCTGTTTGCATTTCTCTCCAAAATTTGGTTTTGATCAGTCAATGTATGACTATTTTAGAGGTTGTGATGGATTAACAGAAGTCACAGAATTTTATATATATAGACAGATTTTTTTAAAAAACGTAGGGTGAAAATACAGTAACTAATATATTTGGATTGAATAAAGGGTTCAGTTCAAAGTTCTAAGTATGAGACTGAGTACAACAGAGACCTAAGAAGGCTGCAGAATGTAATGGCTGAAATGTTAATATAACAACCAAGAGAAATATATATGGGAATACTATATGTGCATATAATTGCTTCCTATTTTATTTTTAGGTAGAACATTATATTAGGCTGAGTCATAAGCAATTTCTGGCTTTTCGGGAAGCAGTTTTAATGAAGATTACATCCTCCAAACTACTAATCATACAGGCTTGTGGCCATGTCATGTTGCAACACCAGTTCCCATACACTCACCAAAGTTAAGCAATATTGAGCACAGCCTGTACCTAAATGGGTGACCAGTTACCATAAGCATGGATGCATGAGGGATGTAATGGATAATGGCTCAGAATTGTTAATATACACTTCAAGTAACACACTTTAAAATGATGCCAAGCAATTGGAAACAAAAGGAACACTCTCAGAAAGAGATTTGAAGTTTCTCAGGGCCCATAATGAGGAAAGAGGGTTTGGAAAAGTCATCACTCACAGGACATAATGAAGAGAGTTTCCCATATGATCAAACTTAAGCAACATCGAGCCTGGATGGGTGACTGTTTGGGAATACTTGGTGTTGGGAATATCAAGAGCTTGGGTGTGCGGGTGGTGTAATGGATAATGGCTTGGAATTATTAATCGGAGAGCTGAGTTCCAATTCCAGTTATGTGCAAATACCCCTGGGAAAAGTATGAATCCACCTCTTCTCCCCCAGCTATGGATTAATTAGACTTGTATCACTAAACTGTTATTATACAAAAAAAGAAAAATCTTATAATCTGAAAATATTCCCTGGATTTAAAAGACAAAGGTTTGATAAACTGTAGAAAATGAATCAAACAACCGACTAATCCTTTGCAGCAGTTAAGAATGAATTTAGCGTATACCTTTGCATGGTAGTAACAGTGCAGCGTACACAGTGGATTACAGGAAACATACTGTTCTCCAACACTACAAAACAAGGGTGCATAGAGCAAAATTAATAAGAAAAATTATTGACAGATTGCAACATCTATCAGACAGATGAAATTTAAATTTTTATTATTGCATTATTCCAAAATTTTAACACATCAAGAGATAGTTATTAATGTCAACAACTGAGCACAAATAGTTATTAATTAAAAAAAAAATAGTAATTAATGTATAATATTATCCATAACTATATGTACAAGAATGTCATTTTTGATAAAAGTTAAAAAAAAACAACCATAAATACATAAAAAATGTGTATATTGTATTTTTTCCAAAATGTAGCTATTTGTACTATGTTATAATGCTTATTACCTAAACAATAATAATACTGAATATTTTTTTTTTTTTTTTTTTTTTTTTTTGAACATTAAAGTATATTTAATGACATCTCCCTAAGAGCTGTCATGATCTGTGAACTCAAGTTGGTCTGTTCTACCCAACATGCATATTCACCTGATCTTGCACCAATTGACTATTGACAATCTCTGTAAAACACTTTGATGTGTCTGGTTTATGTTTGATTAGTCTGGCATAAGGCCACAAATGTTGAGCACTGATTTTAGAGTTCTTACAGTAACAGTTTGTGATTGTATATTTCTAGCCAGTTTGTCATGGCAGTCATTTGCATCACTTTTACTCAAAAGCTATCGAAAAGCTGCTTGATAAATGGCAACAAGTCATTGCAAATAATGATGAATACAGATTCGAATAAAAATGTTGATTTAAAAAAAAAAAAAATAAAAAAGTGGAAATTATTAATGACTCAACCTGATAGACAGGCTCTCAGCAAGCTGATATTTGTTTCTGTAAGGTTGAATTCAAAGTGTTTGTTTATAAATGATTTAGTCATACAAATTTATCTGACAAAAGCTTTAGTCCCAGACTTCAATAAGATGTAGAACACATAAAATTCATTCTTATCACCTGAAATAAAATTTATAATTTGGAATAATTGAGGTTGACCAATCAGATCAATGTACCAATAAAAATCATTACTAATAATGTTGAATACAGATATGAATAATAATGTTGATAAACAAAAGCGGAAATTATTAATGACTCAATCTGATAGACAGGCTCAAAGGGAGATGATAGATGTTTAAGTTTGAATTCAAAATGTTTATTTATAAATGATTTAAGAATGTGCAGTCATACAAGTTTGCTTGATAAAAGCTTTAGTCCCAGACTTCAATAAGATATAGAACACATAAAATTCATTCTTATTACCTGAAATAAGATTTACAAGTTGGAATAATTAAGGTTGACCAATCAGATCAATGTACTAATAAAAATTTAAAAAAAAAGAAATTAAAATTTTTAAATACCACAGTTTTTGTATGGCAGAATAAAGAATAACACAGTAAAACTTGAAACATTGTTAGTTTGCTAAAGCCCAACCAGCTATTAATTACTCAACCTGATAGACAGGCTCTAGAAGAGCTGATAGAACATTTTTAAATTTGAATCAAAAGTGTTTGTTTATCAAGGATTTAAGGGCTTGGGAAGGATTTTAATAGAGGACAGAAAAGTGTGAGACTGAAATCCAAAGGTGTATTTGGATAGCCAAGGAAGCATTCCTAAAGCTTAGCAGAGTACTAAGAAATAGAAAAATTTTGCTAGAAACTAGGAAAAGAGTACTAAACTACTCTGTGATATCTGTCCACCTGTATGGCAGTGAGTGCTGGACAATCCCCCACAAAGATGAAGAGGAAACTTGAAGAAACAGAAATGGGGTTCTACAGAAGGATACTGTGGATCAAACATGTGAGCAAGGACAAAGTTTTGGAGAAAATGGAAACAAAAAGGAAACTAATACAAATACTAATACATTAGGAAAAGACAATTGAGGTTTCTGGGGAACATAATGAAGAAAGAAGACTTGGAAAAATTGATACTCATGGGACAAATACAGGACAAAAGAGACAAAGGAAAACAACACATAATAAACTTTGTGAGTTTGAGTGGATAAATGGTGAAACGGGGCTTCAGTGAAATAACAAAGATTATTAAAAAGTGCATGGGACAGGAAGTTGTGGAAAGCCATGATTGGTTACATCCTGAAGGGACTCAGCAAATAAAGAAGAGAACTTATTTACATTAGTTTTACTCAAAAAGGTACCAAAGAACTGTTTGAAGTGGCAACAAATCATTGCACATAATGGTGAATATGTATTTGAATAAAATGTAATTGTACTTTTTTCAAGAATATTCAGGATAATAAACACAAGCAGAAATTCATTCTTATCACCTGAAATAAGATTTATAATTTGGAATAATTGAGGTTGACCAATCAGATCAATGTACCAATAAAAATCATTACTAATAATGTTGAATACAGATCTGAATAATAATGTTGATAAACAAAAGCGGAAATGACTCAATCTGATAGACAGGCTCTAAGGGAGATGATAGATAGCCTAAAAAATAACTGCCTCAAAGGAAAAGTTACCATAAGTGACTTTGTGATTACATTAACTAATTATACTGACAACCAATCATGGGAGCAAATGTACAGGAGTAAAAAGTTATTTACAATTATGTGGACCTGTCAATATTAACCTTACATGGACCTGTCAATATTTACTAAACTTTGACACAAAACTAAAAGTATGGAAACTATAGCAGGAAGATTATGCTACACCAAGCGGAGAGTATTAGTTGGTCTTGAAAATCAACATTCAAGATCTTGGCTTCTACCTGGGCTACAACACTAATCTATGGCATTTTTCAGTTAAAAAACAGAAAGGCCCTGACATTTGCTTTATATGACTTTGCAACATACAAAGTCAAATATAAAGTGAATGAAAGATTGTGTTATGACAATCTTAAAAAGTGCAGAGGATCTCCCAGCCTTGAAAATCAGCATTCAAAATTCTGGCTTTTATCTATAATCAGACATGAACCTCTGGCAGTGTCAAAAAATATCTAATTATTTTAAGCCATGAGGCAGACCAATTATACACGTTTGAATATTAGATAATTCAGCACTTGTTTGTGCCTGTGCCAAATCTTTATCATAAAAGAACTAAGTCTGCCACACTGTCTACAAGTGATTTTTGCATGTGCATATGTAATAGGATTTCTTCCATCTTAATTTTTTCACTTTCTTTGATTACAACTCTCAATTTCTTATTCTACAATTGTAAAACAAACAATAAGGTGTAGGAATCAAGAGAAAAAATATAACAATATGGCTGATTTGATTCCTGCTTATTGGTGCCTAATCATTAAGGCATTGTCACAAGAAGATAGGCTCCTTAGGATAAAATATGCAGGATTAATATGCAGCTGTAATAATTCTTTAATTCTAATCCATGCTGCACACTCTCTAAAGTCACAGAATGTATAAAAATTTTATTTCCTACCAAATATAAGTTCTTCTGCCAGGAACACAAGCTTAGTAGGAATAGCAAGTTATAATAGGCGCAAATAACAAAAAAAGACTCAAGCACTGTGTAAAATTTTAAAATATTAATTTTTTTTAATTGCACAATTATGAAAAAGGTACAAATACAAAGTTTGCACGAAAATTTCCTTTTGTGTGCCTATTAAGGCAGGATGACAATTTCTGATAAAAAGGATTACCATATAAAAATGGAAAAAAAATATGATTTCAGTTTTGAAAATGACAAGGATTTTGAAAATGACAAAAAGAGAAAAAAATTCAAGAAGGCAGAAAAACAAAGTTGTAACCACCTTTCAGAAAAATGAAAACAATTACTTTTACTTACCCCATGTTTATCTCTGGGACATAGTAATTTTAGACAAGCCCCTTTTAAATTCACACTGTTCATGCTTGGGAAAATTTCTTTTGCTCTATGTTGCCCAACCACAGGAGAATTTCCACTTGAACTTTAAAATTCTTTAATCTTTCTGCAACTGGTTGGTAACCTTGTGCCTTTTTGTTGCTCTTTTCTTGATGTCAAATGCCTTCTGCTCCTTTATGTTGATTTGCTTTGTCCCCCTGCTGTCAAAAAGTCTTCTCCCTTTCATCCACTGATCTGTGTTCTATTTATTTGAAAAAAGGTGGCTCAAAATGGCCTTACTCTGGTTGTTACTAGGACTTGAGACCATGTCTCTCATTGGCTACTATATATGAAAAGAAGAATTTTCCATAAACTAGAAATGGATCCTTCACAAATTTTGGCAGGCTTTAATTGCTGAGCCAAAAAAGATAGAAAAGTATAACAATTTTCTTGCACAAACCATCTGGCTTTCTTAAAATTTCTCTTCTCTCAAAAGAATGTGTACTAAAAAAAAAGCAACCTAGACGATTAAGCATTTATTCATTTTTAAAAGTAGTAAAATAATTTTTTTATAAATGATGGCCTTAGAGTTGCAAAAAAAACAAAAAAACTGTCAACAAAAATAAGATGACAGATGAGTTTATAAAAGAAGTATTGATTTTCTATCCATCATGTGATTTTGCATGCACCTATGTAATGCCTATGTATGTGTTGTGCATGAGTGACTTACATGTATTTATGCCATATAATGTTACACACACACACACACAATTTGACTACATTTTTTAAATAAAACACTGGAATAATACATTCTCCTCCCACTCAGTCCTGATAACCCCTACCCTTAGAGATAAAAAAAAAAGATAATTTCTTTTTAAACCCCCACAAAAACCCCCAGATAATTGAGATTTTATTGAACTTTTCAAAAATTATTTGATTCAATCTTAAAGCCAGAAAATATTTTTAGATTGGGGGAGGATATTTATTTTTTGAAGATAATAATGGTTTTGTGATATGTTTACTAATTAACCCATAGCTGGAGGGTGGAGAAGAGATGGATTTGGAAGCTGGCTCTCCGATTTCCAAGTCATTATCTATTTCACTACCCAAACATCCAAGCTTACAGCACTTGGTATTCCCAAGTGGTCACCTATCTAGGTATTGGCTAGGCTTGATGTTGCTCAACTTTGGTGATAATATAGGAACTGATGGTTCAATGGGATGTGCGTGTAAGAAGAAAATTATTTGATAATAGGGTTATTTTTTAATTTTGTAGAAATATTTTTAAGCCTGTCATTAAATTAAAATATACACACATATATACAGTCAACGACAAAATTATTCGTATACCCATCAATTTTCGAATATTTTTATCCATTTCTCAGAATCTAATGCCTGTATGATGCCAGTTTTTTTTTATATGTTAATAAGCATAAAAAAGAATATAAAACTCAATTTTCAGAACAATAGGTTAAATACAACAAATTTGACAGGCAAATTATGCAAAATAGGAAAAGAAAAAATTATTCCTTTAGTAGAAAATATTTTAAATTGATTGATTTGTGTCAGTATAAGTAATTTACATAATTATTTTATCAGTGAAGCCTTCTAGACTATTTATTCAGTAGAATATTTGTGATAATTCCAGTAAAGAACATCACATGGTGCATGGAGTGTCACCATTGTTATTCTTACGTTAACAACACAATGAAGAAGACAAAGGAGTTTAGCGTTGACTTGAAACAGAGAATTAACTCCCACAAGTCAGGAAATAGTTACAGCACTATTTCAAACTGGTTTGCTATCCATAGATCTATGGTACAGTCCATTATAAAGAAGTTTAAACAGTTTGGCACAAAAGAGAATTTGCCTGGCCATGGAAGAAAACCAAATTTGTTGGTGAGAACTGCAGGAAAACCATGTTGTGAGGTTAATATAAACCCAAGAGTTGTTTTGAAAGACATTACCAAAAGTTTGGATACAGTCGGTATCAACATAAGTACTTGCACAATACAACATTGTTTAAATAGAAATGTGTTGTATGGAAACCGACTTCTGCAAATCCCTCTTCACAAACCATGTCACATTGTTGCTCAGTTTAATTTTGCCAAAACGTTCTTGGACAAAGAAAATTGCTTTTGAGAACAAGTACGATGGGGTGATGAAACAAAAATTGAGCTTTTTGGACATAATGATGTACAGAAGATTTGGTGCAAGAAAGGTGAGGCTTTCCTCCCAAAGAACACAGTGGCAACATTAAAACATGGAGCGGCTTGATGATGTCTTGGGGTTTTAGCTCAAGGGTGACTGGACAATTAATTGCAATAAGAGGAATAATGAAATCTGCAGACTATATAAAAATTCTGGATGAAAATCTACAGCTATCAGTGCAAAAACTTCATCTAAGTCAGGGATTTACTTTCCAGCACAATAATGATCCTAAACATATATCTAAATCAGTGACTGCTTAGCTTCAGGAAAAGATTACAGTTCTGCCATGGCATTCAATGAGTGCTGACTTGAATCCTATTGAAAATCTATGGCAAGAATTGAAAGTTCGAATAAATCATCAGTCACCAAAAAAACCTTTAGGAACCATTGAAGAATGGAAGAAAATCCCAGAAAAGACTTGTTCAAATCTCATCAAAATCTTTAGAAAACAATTACAGCAAGTTATAAAGATGAGAGTCCATGCTATTGACTATTAATATTGTGAAAATTGTTCACTTTTTTATTTTTCATACTGTATGAATAATTTTACATAATTCACCTGTCAAATTTGTTGTATGTAACCAATTGTTTTGAAAATTGAGTTTTATATTCCTTTTTTTTGTGCTTATTAACATATAAAAAAAACCTGGCATCATACAGGCATTAGATTCTGAGAAATGGATGAAAATATTCAAAATTGATGGGTGTACAAATAATTTTATCATTGACTAATATATATATATATATATATATATATATATATATATATATATATAAAACTGAGTCATCATTAACAACAGTAGAAAACTGGAATTGGTTTAACAAGTTTATTACTTTTTGGTACAGGGAAACCTCATGCAGAACCTAGGGAAAAGAATATTTAGCCATAAATGACTAATTGCTTTCAGCAAAAACAACTAATATATATATATATTCACACAGTTTTGAATGTAAATGAAATGGACATTGTGCCAGTAGGGTTAATTTTTCTTTCTATCTGGAAAAACATGTAAGCCTAAATGTGGACCCCTTGAAGTCATTTTTATGACTCCAGTGTTTAAGTTAATTCTCTAGTATAGTGCAAGTTTTTATGATCAGTTTTTGTGCAAAATATATGGGGTTGCACTATACACAGGTAATTTTTTTTTAGAAGTTAAAACTCATGCATTTTCAGTGACTGGTTGCACTATACACAAGAAAATTCTTTCTGCAGCAGTTAAAATTCATGCAAAAAATTCAGTGGTCACACTATACATGAAATTGGCTTATACACGGAGTATATATGATATTTTAAAATAGACAAACAATTTAGATTTGGAATTTGATCATCTTGCCATCAGCAAAGTGGCAGATACTAGACTACGTTGCTGAAAGGAACCCCCCCCTAACAGATAGATATGTTTGTCTATGCAGAGAGAACAAAAAAAGGCAGGTTGTTTTTTCATTTTATATCCAAGTGAAAAGTAAAAACAGCCTCCACCTCAAAATCGACTTTCAGACACTTACATCTGTTTAGAATTAGTTCATTTGAAGAAGAGTAGTTTCTCAGTTAAACTTTATTCTTTATTACTGACCCACACAGCTCACTTGTAATTAATATGGCTGTCTGAGAGGCACAGAGAGATAAAAGAAGCAAAAGAGATAAAAAAAAAATGTACAGTAAAGCATTGACTATGTTGTGCTTGTAAAGGAAAAAGAAAAACTTTAAAAATCTGTATGAATTTAGATTTGATAAAATGAATAAATTAAACAGATGTAAATTGTAGTCGGCACATTATTAATCAGTTTCAGACAAAATATGAGAAGTCTTTTTATTAATATGATGTGATATCCCTGCTGAGTAGATACCAATTTCAAATATAATTTAATTATAAGTCATGGAGAAAGAAAAAAAAAATTAATAAAAATATGTTATAAAAAGAAAACAACTAGCTTATACAACTTATTCAGATATAAAAACCTACAAGTAAGGAAACGTACAAGTACTAACTATTATAATTACTGTTTCCTGGGGAGGTAAAGTGCAAAATTAACTAATTGGTTGGCCTTAATAAATAAGAGTAAAGGCGGAAAATTTCCTCAAAACAAATCACATTCCCTTGATTCTGTTAGGCATCTAAGAGTAATGAATTTCAGATTCTTGTTACAATCTCTATATTAACTGCTCTGTTTCTACTGAATATTCTAAGAAAATTTTCAAATTAAATTATATGATTATATAAGATTTTTTAGACACAACATCGTTTGGTGAAAGACTTCCTAGACTGAAATCAATTGCCAGGGTGAGTGTTCCCTCAATTGAAATAGCAACCCCATAACCTTGAGCAAGGTGTGCCTTCAAGTTGGAGGACATTGAGCACCAAATGAGCTATAGAGGCAAAGGCTCATCTTGATTTACTTTCCAAAGACATGCTATGTGTGAATGAATATCTCTGTCACTTTCAACCCAGATAGCAACTGAGATGGAGTGAAGTGGACAAGTGTTCAACTGTGTAGTGACTCTCTGACCACTTCCAATCATGATGTTTATAATATGATTGTGAGCAATGAAATGAATGTAGTCAATGTCTTCATATGGATTATCTTTCATCCAAACTTAATTCCTTTCTTTTATTTTTTTCTTAATTCTTTTGTATTTCTTCTCTGAGCTAATTTTTTTTTCTTGTCTTTTATGTTTACATGGTCTTATCTTTTTGTTATTTTTTTTTTTGGGTAATATTCCTTAATGACAACAAATGATAACTTTTTGTTATTTTTCTTTCTACTACAAAAAGTCAAGGGAGTGTAATTTTTTAAAAAAGTTTTGAAAGATAGGATATACAAATAAATGTCCCATCCTGGGTATGACGATAAACTACATCTGCGTCCTGGGTAAGATGATAAACCATGTCCAACAGCAAGGCCTCTGAGCAAGATGTTTTGAGGAACCACCTCTTAATTGCTGGTGTTCTAAGGTCCACCCTGACGTGGGGTGGTAGCACCTGTTAGTGTCCCAGCTATGGGTAAAAAGTTAACCTTCAAACTGGGGTCAAAACTTTATGAAAGTGTAAAAACAGGTCTTAATACCAGAAATACTTTGTAAAAAAAATTGTTACCAGCAATGAATATTTGAAGAAAAAATTGTTACCAGCAATGAATATTTTGAAGAAAAAATTGTTACCAGCAATGAATATTTTGAAGAAAAAATTGTTACCAGCAATGAATTTTTTGAAGAAAAAATTGTTACCAGCAATGAATTTTTTGAAGAAAAAATTGTTACCAGCAATGAATTTTTTGAAGAAAAAATTGTTACCAGCAATACTTTTTTTGAAAAAAAAAAAATATTACCAGTTATACATTTTTGGGAAAAAAATCTATATCACTCGCTATACATTTTTTGAAAAAAATATTACTAGCAAGACATTTTGAAAAAAAAAAAAAAAATACAACAATAAAAATTTTGTCAGCATTAAATAACCCATTGAGTTTGATATGCCATAAAATAAACCAAACCAAATAAATATCAGACGATTGGTGGGTAATTGAATGATAAAATAGAACAGAACCAAACTCCCAAATTATGTTTCATCTTTTCCTTTTTGAGACTAATTTTGGCCCTATTTTTATAGAACTACTTAAATGTAATGGTCCATTCATAAAAAAATATAGAGCAAAGTTTTCCAGGGAATATTTTTTGTATATTTTGATATTCCTTCATCTGCTATCTTTATCCGAATCAAAAAATATTTGATTTTTTTTTTTTTTTTATTGATTTAGAAGGGGTTTTCCTGTTCATAATATTGATAGTTTCAAATTAATCCCTAAGGTATGAATCCACCACTTCTCCCCCAGCTATGGGTTAATTAGCAGGACTTGTCTCAATAAATCATCTCTAAATATATCTACATTCTAAAAATATGTCATGGTTTCAAATAACCCGCAAAAGTTTGATAAGCTGTAAAAAAACAAATCGGTCAATTAATAAATCGATCAAATTAATCCCTGACTTTTTACAGAGTTATCTGAACTTAGTTTTTAATTAAAAAAGTTTTGCTTTGAAAATCTACTTACCTCATTGATACATATGCATATTTTTTATACTTTTGTTATCTTATGTAAATTTTTGTTTTTTAATTAAAAAATCTGGCACTGCTTTAAAAATGTATTCATCTGTTTGTTCTTTAATGACAAAAAATATTTTTGCAAAAAAAAATCTATTTTGCTAAAATAATGACTTGTTTAAAATATTTTCTGGAAGTAAAACATATAAAAATGTATATGTCTATTTGTTTTTTATTTAAACAAAATCTGTTGCTAAAATTATAAATGTCTCTTTTCATATACTGATATCAATAACATCAGGTAATAGCAGCCATTTCCTTACAAGAAAATATTTGGCATTTATTGACTAAACTGTCATTACTATTTTTGGTTGAAATTTTATAAAATTATTTCTCTTCAAACACTTTTTTATGAAAACATGTTTCTCAATTCCAGTAGCTTTTATTTCCAGTATTAATGGAGAATTTCCTTCCAAACCTTTTGTTTCTAGTAGTATGGAATGTCAACATCTTGATTATATCATTATTTTCTCTTTGAGTCACATGTGCTATTCATTTTGCTGGTGTTGAAAATCCTCAAGTGATGTGGTTTCTGTTATTTGGTACAGTTCTTTGTTTCTGATTCTGTAGTGCCAGTCCAACATATTCAAAGAAGTATTATCTTTGCCAAGACCCTCTGGCTTTACTCACTCAAAACCATTTTTCACTATTGATCTTAGGAAGAGGTTGTCTACAGATGACAGTTTAGATATTTCTGAACAGGTTTGGTGCTGGCATAGCATCTATATGAAGCACTGTAAAAACACTTAAAAAAAAACAAAAAACTATATGCAAATAATTCAGTAAAAGTCAGGGATAAATTTTACACTACTAATATCATGAACAGGACCCTGTGTCTAACAAATCAATATTTTTTTGATTCAGACTATTGTCACAGCATAAGGAAGGTCTAAAGAATGCTATTTTACAAAAAGTATTTGCTATTTTTTTATGAGCAAACCAGTCCACTGATGTGGTGTCAATTTTATTAATGGAGCCATTTCTATATATATATATATATATATATATATAGGACATACCACTACATCCTTATCAAAAAGACACACATAACCTTTCTTTGACTATAGCTCAATTAGGATCCATTTAAACACAGAAACCTACCAACATCTGTCTGCAACATACTTGTAGAAAATACAACTATAATAGCCTCATCCACATGTAAAAACAAAAAGGCTAAAAATAATGGAAGCATTAATATGGAAAAAGAAAAGCCAACACTCAATAATATCAACTATGAACATGGCCACAATGTGCTGAGCATGTACGAAAAATAAAAAACATTCTCATTACTATATATAACAATCTACATATTCAGTTGAAAATGAAAAACAAAAAAAAATAGAATAGCTGAAAGCACTTGCATATATAGGACATTTGGACGGTATGTACACACTTTATGTCCAGAAAAGGAAAACATATACGAACACAAGAAAAATTGGATAAAAAGCTTAATCACAGTACCTTTTAAGTCTTCTTTAATGAAACTTGTATAAAAGAGGGATTGCTGCCAAAATACACATTTATTTCTTATATATAATCTCAGTGTTGTGGAATAGCTGATCACCCCCACAAGATGGACTGGTATAAGACTATTTAAACGGCACTCTCTCTCACTGAAGGAGAGGAGTTATCAATTAACTGCTTATTATATTAGTCTGTGTTCTCAACCAGGTACCATATTATTCTCCAAAATAAACTACTTCTTATTTTCTATATGTGTGTCAATTTTGTCCTATTTATGACACAACACAAAGGCAAATGTTATTAAAGACAACAGATGTTTTGTGTCAATTAATTTTATTAATTGACTTTTCCAAATTGCAATTAATCCTTCTCAGATAAGGAGGAAATTCTGTCAGATATTGTCCAAAGTACATTTTGAAAGGAATATAGCTCAAGCTTTGGACTTTTTTAAAGTCATCATTAGGGTAGATTGAGACAAACGGTGAGTTTTGTAGAACTGGTGTGTGTAATGATGTGGGTGTTTGTTTTTTTTATATATATATATTTGAGTATATGGGCTCTTAAATTAGAAATGATTTAATTTATAGATGGTTGTTTTTGTTGTCTAAGTGTATCTTTGAGGATCATAAGCCTGTTTTTATTGTTTGATTTTGCTATTAGGTGTGGAACTATAACAAACAATATGTTTTACTTCTTTTTTTATCTATCTATATATAAAATTTTGTGACTTCTGTTAGTCTGTCCATAACACCCTCTAAAATAGCCATACATTGACCAATCAAAACTAAATTCTAGGGTGCGTTACTTAGTACAATAAATTTTCATTAATCTTTTCAAAAGAAATTAAAAATTTGATTATTTAACATACAAAATACTCCCACTATTTTAAAAATAATTTAATGATTAAAATACTTATTTGATAAAAATGCAATATTGTTTTTGTATATATTTTCTTTAAGTTTTCATATATACAAGAATCCAGTTTCCAGTTTGCCTTGAGTTTGCGAGAACTATAAACAAATCACAAGGCCAAACACTTTAAAAAGTTGGAATTTGTCTCCAGAAACAAATAATTCATACATGGCCAGTTGTATGTTGCATGCTCAAGAGTAAGAATTCCTAAGAATTTATTCTTTGCTGTTAAAAAGGAAAAAAGAAATTTTCTCATAAAATATTGTTTATCATGAAGTCCTATAAAATTAAAGAAATTATTAAACCACAAGGTAGGACTTTTGCTAAAATGTTTTTCCAAACAAATCAGCTTATTCGAGTTTTCATCGACTGGGTTGTGAAATTGAATGATATGTAAAGTTTGTAGATCTTAAAAAATGTTGGCAATAACTTCAACAATACTAAATATCGTGAGGATTTCAAACACACATCAGCGTGTTAAATGATCCTAGTATTCTATAATGTTCCCGAAACTGTTAAATAAAATTTAATGTTATATTAAAAGGTAACAGCTAAATTAATTAAAGACTTAGATATAAGGATACAGCACTAAATATATTACTATGCAGGGCCTGTGCATACTATTCCTGAACCCCCTCATCAGGGAGCTCACAAAACTAATTGGTGACCCCAGGCAGTGATTTGTGAGCCTCACTATCTCATGAACATTTGCTTTTTTTTCTACCTGCATTTATATATGTTACAAATTAAACTAAGTACAGTTGAATATTAAAGATTTCAACATCATTCTGGTATCTTTTTTTCTATCCTAATCTGTGAATTTTTGTTTGTGCTAAGTCTTGAAAAACATGACATAAAATTCACTATTTTTTTTTATCCATAATGTTTAATGTGTTAAAATTATTAAACTTTTTATTAATAAAAAATCTCAAGTTGATGTTAAAAATTGCTGCAAAACATTTTTGATTTATTTGAGACGGAATGATCAATAATGACATGTCTCTTATTTGTATTTAGATGCGTTGTATTTAATTGCAATTTTTCTAGTTGAATTGTTCACCTATATTGCATACGATGCATTACTGTACATAATTATATAATTTATTTTGTCCCTTCCATGCCTCTAGCAAGTGAGCTGCTTGATTCTGCTTAGCAACAGAATACAGTGGCCACTTTTATTTTTCTGTGGGGTGGTCAGGTCCTACTAATATATTTTATTTTGAATTTTTGGTTATAATTTCATGTTATGTATTTTAATATATTTTGTAAAAAAAAAAAAAAAAAATTGTATATTATCAAATTTTATACTATTAGTATTTTAGTAGGATCCCTGTGAATATACAGTATATGTTGGATTGAATTTTTGTAGTGATAAAGTAAATTATAATGAATGGATTGCGAATCGGTAGCTAGGTTTAGGATAGTGTTGACTAGCCTCACCCCACTTCCCCTTCGGCCATGGGCAAAAATTGTAATTGTAATAATCATTATTATTATATTTTATATGCATACTAACTTATGAAAATTGAGATGTAGTAGAGTGGGGGGTGCGTATCAGAGTCGGGAGGTGGGGACTGCCCCCTTGCACCGTCCCTGCTACCATGATGATAATCAAAAATAGAAGACAAAGACTATAAATATTATACTTGCTTTTTGCATTTGTCTTTCAGATAGAATCTACTTTAGCTTACCTTTTGCCGAAGAGCGAATCTTGTGAACCTTGTGATCTGTATGTAACAGGATCAGTCGTTTGTCATCTTGTTTGCTGTCACTGCTTGCACACATAAACTGCATTCTTTGTCTTCTCTTCACAGGAGACTGGGGAGCAGGGGGAAAGAGGTGATGAAAGTTCTGGAAAGAAAAAGTCGCTCAAAGAGTTGAAGGCTGAGAAAGAGGCGAATCTGAGACACTCGATTCAACGCCTTCTTGCTGATGCCATTACGCATTCGGCTCCGGTTGACGACCTGAAGGTCATCATTAAATATGGTGGAGATGTCAATGGCGCTGTAAACCGCGGACTCCGCCCTATTCATTATGCCGCCTATGCAGATAACATCGAGGCGATCAGGGTTTTGTTGAGATACGGCTGCGACGTGAATATTCGGGATGATGTTGGTTACACAGCCGTGCACCTATGTGCACGAAAGGGTCATTACAACTGCTTGAAATATTTGATAAAACATGGAGCCAAGGTGAATACTGACGGTCAGGATTATATTCCAAAGCTGAAAAAAAAACAAAGAGAAGACGAAAATGAGGAAGATAGTGACGGTTTCGATGATAAAGAATCGGCAAAAAGTGAGAAGGCAACCACTTTTGGCACTTCTTCAGAATCAACAGAAAAAGACAGTCAAAATGTGCAAAGATCTTCTAGCCAGAATGAAAATGTCAGACAAGTGCAGACACCATACAGAGCGCCTGATGCATCAGCTGCACCTCTTACTCTAAATCTACATGACCTAACAATTGAGCCAATTAATCTGGCATTGGAGAACAACAATGTGAAAATTGTGGAGCTTCTCTTGGAAAATGGTGCCAATCCTAACCGGCATTATTTCATGGGCTTTGAAATAAACCTGATGCCACTCAAGAATCTAGAGTGTCTTGAACTACTGCTGGACTATGGTGCTGACCCAAATTCTGTAAGCCGGACTGGCATAACACCTCTAATGAAAGCTGCAAAAGAAAACCTGTCCCTAGCTCTTCGTCTGTTGTTAAAGAAAGGAGCCAATGTCAACCAGCAGTGTCCAGAAAAGTTTGAACAAAAGACGGCACTTCATATAGCACTAGAAGCTGGAAACTGCTCTATTGCTCGGACCCTTCTTCTGCAAAATGCCAATCCTAACAAAATGCCAAACTATAAATACAATGCTCTTCATACTGCTGTGCTCGCTGACCGTGTTGATCTGGTAGAACTTTTGCTTCATTTTAAGATTGACATTGACGAAATGACTGATGAAAACTGCACTGCCTTGATGTTGGCATGTGCTGAAAGCAATCTGAAAAACCAGAAAGAGATCATCAGCATGCTCCTTAAGGCCGGTGCCAACCCAAATGCACATGCAAAAGACATCAACTACACTGCACCATGCTTCTCCCCAATGATTGAATACCTGCGTCAACAAGAAACTTTTAATTATGACATTGTCTTTGAGTTGATTCAGTACGGGGCCATTGTGCATTTTGTTGGCTTTACAACTGTTACTCGGAAAAAGGACCCGTACGGGATCATGTTCTACATGCCCAAAATTGATCGTGACGTAAAGCTCATTAATCTACTCACAGAGGCCAGTCGTGAGTTTGATCCTTACGCTATTTCCAGGTGCAAGAATTTTAGTGATGAGGAAAAGGAAATATTCATGATTATTGGGAGACAACCCTTGCCATTGAAACGTCTTCTGCGTATCTTTTTGCATGACCATTTGCAACCTTTAATTATTGACAAAATCAAAAAGCTCCCATTACCAGATTTTTTGATTAGATATCTCCTTTTTAAAGCCGACTAATTTCTTCATTTATTATGATGATAATAATATTATTATTATAATAGTGATATTATGATGATGATTATTATTTTCTTACTATTACTATCTTACTATTATTATTATAATCGTAAAAATTGCACAGTGATAGTTTCAAACATTGGACATAATAATATTAAGTGACTCTTTGTCATATCTCATGACCTCAAACAGTAAGCACTTTTTGCAGGATATTTGCTGTACATAAGATGGTTGTTTTTTTTCTGCAACATTGTTATGCTGAGTATGATTTCGATGGCATCAAGGTGTTTTGGGAGAGCTTTTGGAATTCTCCCAAGAGCTCCAGTAACAACTAATACAACTTTAGCATTATTGTTTATTATATGTTGTTGTTGTTGTTATAACATTATTGTTTTAATTGTTATTATTTTTTTACTTGTGATAAATTTTTATATTAATACTGATATTTGCATAACAGGTTTATCTGGCTAGAATTTATTTTTTTTTTTTTTAGTTTTAGGGAAAACCTTTCTCTGCATGATTTAAGTAGACAGGTCAACTTGTACAAAATAGGGTGAAATGTTTTGGAGAAACAATTTTTTGCAGGTTAGCATTCATTTAGACATGCTTCAAGGTGTAACATTCATCAGAATTGAAAAATATTCATTGATTTTTTTTTTTTTTTTTTTTTAATCGTTTGTGGGGGCTGTTCATAATATCAATACAGTGTAAAAACTGATCCCTGATTTTTTTAGAGATTTATCTGTATACAAAAACGGACGTTTTTTTTTTCTTTTTTAGAAAAGATTTCCATTAAATATATTTTGAGTTGACAAAACATATATATATATAAAGGGAAGAGGTTATAGTAGTTCCAACGAAAGAAAAGTGTGTATATTAAAAAGAAGAGAAACCACAAACGTTTTTAGTTGTAATGTGGATTATATTTTTTAAATATATTATGCTTTTTATATAATATATATATATATTTATCTTAAAGGAATAATAAACAGATATATACTTTTATTAATTTATGTGCGCACGCACACGTAAATTAATAAAAGTATATATCTGTTTATTATTCCTTTAAGATAATTATGATTCCCAATGTCTGTAAAGATGTTTTGGAAAAAATCCCCTTCCAAAAATGTTTTTAAAATAAAAAAAACAAATAAGCAAAAGTTTCAAAGATTAATTCGATTTTTTTACAGCTTATCAACCTTTTTGTTATTTAAAGCCAGAAAATATTTTTAGGTTGTAAATATTTTTGGGGAGATGATTTACTGTTACAAGAGCTACTAATTAGCTCATATATGGGTGGAGGAGAGGAGGGTTCATACCTTTCCCAAGGATATTTGCACATAAGGAAATAAAACATACCCAATTGGAATTGGAACTCAGTTCTTCAGTTTACAATTCGGAGCCATTATTCATTACTACATCTGCCATTTTTATAAATACTTTCATGGTAATTGTTTAGATGAGCTCTTCACTATGGTACCTAGACTTTTTTAATTTAAGCACAGTACGAGACTGGTGTCAAGATCTCATTAATTTACAGTTGAGCTAGTTTGTTGTTTACTGTAAATTCTATGATAACATTTTCTTTTCTCACACTTCTTGCTTATGGAACTCCCTTCTGGCTCCATGTTTTCCAGCCAACTTTAATCTCCAAAAATTTAAAATACAATCTACTGTTCCTCTGGTTTATTCTTTTCTCTTTCTACTCATTAGTAATATTTCTGTTCCTAATTCTTCCTCACCCAGTAACCCCTTGGGTCTTAGTGGATTTTCTGCATTGCATGGGGTGAAACAGATTAAAAAAGAATGTCAGCCAATTTGTAAATAACGGCTAGGTCAAATAATCAGGGATCGATTTTATATTGTATTGATTTTATGAACAGAACCCCAACTTTTAAATCGATGATAAAGAATCAGTAGTTTTTCATTCTGATAAATGTTGTGGATAAGGAAGACCTAAGGAAGAGTTAATGAATTCTGATCTATAAAAATTATTTTCTAAAATATCTTTCCCTATATTTTTGCAGGTAAAGCAGCATATTTAAGTAGTTCACCCTTTTTCTGATACTCAAAGTCAGGAGTTTCCAAATATCTGAGAATCACACAGTTTCTTTAAATTTTCAAGTGGCACAAAAAAAATCTAATATATTTGCTACATTTACTAGCTGTAGCATTCGCCTATGTTTAGTACAAGACAAAATCTCAGATTATAGCCAGTTATGATGATTCCATAATGACTCCTTAATACTATTATGGGATATGCGGGCAGTCTAATAAATATGGAATTGGAGAATCAAGTTCAAATTCCGAGCTAATAAGCTGTGTTCAGTTTGCACAAATACCTTTGGAAAAAGCATGAATCCATCTCCTCTCCCCCTTAGCTATGGGTTAGATAGCAAGATAAACTGGGATCTCTAGCTTTGTGTGGCAACCAGTTTAAGAGAAAGAAAACTCTGGATTCCAAACTTCAAAGAAAGCAGTGAATATGTGATGTGACATAAAAGATATCAGTTTGGAATGAGAAATCAGAGAGCCAAGTTTGAATTTCAGTTGGGTTCATTACATTCACTTTCACACAAATACCCTTGAGAAAGTTATGAATACATCTCTTTCCAGCTACAGGTCAAGTAGCAGGACAGACTGGGCCTTATAGCCTTGGTTGGCAACCAGTCTACTGCAGAAAGAAACAGCAGCCTACTGCAGGAAATCATCTGCTTAGTCAGTAATGAATCGAAAGTAACAAGTGATAATTTAAATAAGATAACCTCGTCTGGAAATGTGCTTCAGTAAGCAATTATATTCCATCTAATTACAATTAACAGTAAGAGTAATTCAAATATGGTGATCCAATTGTTCAACGAGGCCTGAGGTGTACTTGTCAAAATATTTTGATGAGATTGCATCATTATTTTAGTCAATTAATTTTATTCAATAGTCAACTATTTTATTTAAGTCATTGTCTACTTCCAGGAATGTATGCCAAGTATACAGTAGTCAAGCTGAAAGTATTCCTATCTTGAAAATCAGCATTTGACACTCAGTATTTACAAAATTTAGCTAAGTATGGCACAAGGATAAATGAGAAGAAATGGATTTTTTTTTTTTAAACCACTTGTAAAATCTTTGATTCACAGTATGTGTTTAATGGTTGCAGGTAACTTGTGATTCGAGGTTTGGCTACATTTTCTTTGTATTCTAACTCAATCTTGACTCAGTTAACAGCAGAGTGTTGGACTAAATAGACATTTTTTATTTTCTTAGAAAAATGTACAAGATGCTTACAGATGATAGTCAAATGTGAATAAACTGACTCACATTTACAAAAGCAGATGAAAGTTGTGTCATTTTCATTGTAATCTTTCAACGTACCTATTCAAAAGGAAAAAAAAAATCTCCTTGTGCATGTTATTCCAATTGTCTTTCTTTATTATCTGAAACTCAGTTGTCTTTTCTTTATTGTTCGAAACTCTGAAACATCCCAGGTGTCTTTCCTAAGAACCAAACAATAGCATCCTCTTACTTTACCTTTTTCATCAACTTTTCATCTGGTTGGGGGGATTGCTTAATTGATGCTGATTGGTAGCCCATCCACGTGACATTTATTATATTTGGCTCATATGGAGGGGAGAAAGATTCAAAATCTTTACTTTTACCCCAGCTCAATCACCAGCAGAGATACAATAGGTCCTCCCGAAATGATTCTTTTATAAATAGTATATATAACTAAAAGGGAAAATAATAGCATAATCAAGATGATGACTTAAATGAAGGGTTCAGTTCAAAATTCTCTGAAGGTTACCCATATTGATGAGTACCTGAAGAAGGCTGGAGGGGACAATAACCGAAACATTGTGATAACAACAACAAAGATGAGGACAATAAGATGTGTTCATATCTAATGGCCTTCTCACTCCTGTTAGAGTAATCCCTCCTTGACTGACCATGGGGTGTAACTATACTTGCTTTGCTTGGACAATTGCAGGTTGGTGAGGCTATTTAACCCATAGTTGGGGTGGATGGCAGTAGACTCTGAATAGTTCATCTACCCTTTAACAGCTTTTGTTTTTTTGTGCTGATGGGGTTCTATTTATCCTCCTTAGCAGAATCTGGTCTGATGATTTTAGTTTCTGACCATTCATGTTTTGAATTCAGATTGTCCTTCTCCTAGATTGGTTGCCACTCCAAGGATACAGGACCCAGCCTGTCCTGCTATTTACCCACAGCTGGGTGTAGAAGAGATGGATTCATACAGTGCCAAAGGGTATTTGCACGTAAGTGAATGTAACGATCTCGGCTGTAATTTGATTCCTCAATCCAAGTCACTATCCACTGTGCCTACATCTGAGTGTAAATAATAAATTTTTTAAATTCTATTTTGTTTTAATTAAAAAAATTTTTATATTTGGCAAGGTACTCTTAGGTGTGCTGTACAGGGGGTCTTAACTAGGGAGATCAGAATATGCAATAAAAGGTGGAAATATAAAAATCATTTAAAGGGTCAGAAAATTAAAATTTAAATAAAGAAATGGGTTTTTTTTGTTTTTTTTTAAATAAATGTTACATTTATAAAAGAATAGAACTTGGCAATTGTGAAAAGAATAAAAATAGAATGGAAAACTTTTTTTTTCTTTAAACAATGCAATCATAAAAGCTTGAACCAACTTTCTTTGGTTTCTGTTTGAGTTCTCTGGGATGGGGTAAGTACAGGATTAATAAATAGTGTAGTCTTAACAATCTTGGGGTGGAGGCAGATAATTTCCTAAAACAAATTAGACATTTCCCACTTCAATTAGGCATGTAAGAACAGCTAAGTACATTTCTTCTTTCTGTTTGGTATGTCATGGCACTTAAGCCCTCTGGTGAGGTTTCTGTAATAAAATTGTTCCACAGGGTTGGGTGTTTGGGCCCCACCTCCAACCTCTGTACACTGAGGAAGGGTTGGTTTCTATTGGGAGGGAGGGTTCATTTCTCTTAGACAATCATTGCGGTATCACTAAACCATTATTATCTCTGAAAAAAATTCTTAAAATCTAAAAATAATTTCTGGCTTTAAATAACCTGCAGTGGATTGATAAGCTGTAGAAAACAAATCAATCCATCAATCAAATACGGATTAGCTACACAGGTGTGTCTTTTGGATTCATTTACATTCTCTGGAATATAAATGTATAGAAATTACCTTGTCCACAATATAAGGGATCAGTTTATATATTGATTGTAATATAGAATTGATCCCCACTTTATATCCAAATTATAAGTTCTTTTTTGCTTATCAAATACTTGTTAGGTATGAATCCATTCTTCTCCCCCAGCTATGGGTTAATTAGTAAGACTTGTATCACTAAACCATTATCTCAAAAAAAATTTTTTTAAAATTCTTACAATCTAAAAATATTTTCTGGCTTTAAATAACCTGCAAAGGGTTGGTAAGCCATAGAAAATGAATCAATAAATCAGAAATGTGGAAAAGTGCAAAATTAATAAACGGTGATTTTAATGAATGTGAAGTGAGGACAAAGAAGTCCCCCCCCCAAACAAATTTCCCATGCTTCTATTAGGTAACTAAAAGTCTTCTTTATGCTATTCCCAGAAGTTAATGAAAGAGGTTCTGCGAGGGTGTCTTTGAGAGATTCTGGTACTTATTTTATGTCACTGTTTATGTTTTATTTTGTTTTTAATCTTTGACTGTCTAAAATTGTTCCTTGTTTCATGCTGCTTGTTGGTGTTGTTGTCAAGTTTTATTTGCATGCAATTCTCTCCAAGAATAAGAATGGCTTTGCACAAATGGCACACTTACAAGCCACGACTGCTTTACACTGCCATAAAATTAAACAGATGCACAAATATTGTTGGTTGTTTAGCTTTCTTAGAACATTTGCACATTAAGTAATGCCCAAAGTCCTAAGACATTTTTGTCTTTCTTCAACAATTTATCCAGACAAACATCCTAACCTTTGTTTTGATCACAATATTGACTGGCGGACTCTTTGACCTTCCTTAAGTAATGTTCGGATGAACTTCATTCTTTAGCTCCACCACTGCTAACCTTTACAGCTAGGATTAGCCATGTTACATCCACAGAGTTGAATCAATTTCATTTCCTCCATATTCCAAATTTAAGAAGTTCTATTCAGGCAAATTTTTCATAAGGATTACTTTGTGGAACAGACTCCCAAGAGATGTTTCCCTGAAATCTATACTCTTAACTTCAAGGGTTATTTGTCATCTTTATCTTCATAACCTTTATATACCTTAATTGCTGGTGTTCCCAGGTTCACCCTAAACCAGGGTGGTAGTACCTGTTAGGGTCCCAGCTATGAGCAAATAGTTAATCTCGAAACTGAGGTAAAAAGCATTATGAAAGTGTAAAAAAAGGTTTTAAGAGCAGGAGAAGAAAAGGAAAGGAATAGTGAGAGAGTATAAAGAGGCAAGAAAATTAAGAAAAATAAAAATAGCCACAATATTGAACACATGTGCACATGCATACATGTACATGCATGCACACACACACCACAAAAAAAAAAGAAAAAGAAAACTAACACCAATAAAAATTACATAAATGTTTTTTTTTTTTAACTTAATGCAAAAAATAATGAAAATGAGAAAATCTGCAGACAATTGCTCCTGACAAGTTGACTAAACCATTACAAGAAAATTTTGTTTGCAAAATATTATAGTTGGTGTGCTGAATATAAAATCAATCAACTAAGTGATAAATATTTGTGTTAATCATATATATACAAATAATATTGCATATCAATGTTGCCTTGGTATGAACTATTCCTTAGAATAGAACAGCTGGCCAAACAGCTGTTTCATTCTGGTACATTTGCATGACATCTTGGTCAGCTGACCTCATATATATATATATATATATATATATATATATATATATATATATATATATGTGTGTGTGTAATTCACACAGTACTATTATGCTGTATCACATCTCCTCAGTGTGACTAGACATCCAAATGCCTCAAGCTAGGGTCAAAACCCGACCAATTTGGTGTCAGTGAGTTTCTACCACTAAGCTGTCTTCACTCGGCAGAGAGAAAACAGCTAAATCTAGCGCATTGTTTTTACAAATGTAAACAAACGCTAATCAGTCAGTGCTCCAAATTAATTTTACTAAAGAGCTTTTCATTAGTGCAGGTGGCAATTGTTTATTTACATATATTTTAAGACATTTTTATGTTTATACATTCCTTTTATAGATACAAATATTTAAGTAAATGCTCTGTTTTATAATAAACAGTATTTATAACATTTACCAACCTGAATGTCCATGAAATTTACATAGAAAATATTCGTCCTCCAACAGGAATCGAAGCTGTATCCTATACGGAACCGTCATTTAGCCTGACGTGCTCTTAACCAATTGAGCTACAGAGGATCGTTCGACTAGCAAGGTTGAATTTACTGCCTTTAAACTTCAATCTTCCATGCACGTCAGGCTAAATGATGGTTCCATATAGGATACAGCTTCGATTCCTGTTGGAGGACGAATATTTTCTATGAAAATTTCTCAGACATTCAGGCCGGTAAATGTTAAAAATACTGTTTATTATAAAACAGAGCATTTACTTAAATATTTGTATTTATAAAAAGAATGTATAAACATAAAAATGTCTTAAAATAATTGTCAGACTTTGTCCATTTCATAATATATATATATATATATATATATATATATATATTAATGTCAGTGGATTTTTATTAATTATGATTTTTATAATTTTAAGCATTATTTTTAATAGATACTCCTATTTGAGTAGATGCTCTCTTTATTTATTAAACAGTATATTTATTTATTTTTATCTACCAGCCTGAATACTCAAGAAATCTTATTAATTAAAGAAAAATTTAAGAATTTAAAGAAAATTGCCAGAGAGTGTAAATTCTTTAAAATTTCTTGAAAATTCATGTTTGTAGATGGAAACAAAGACTGTTTAATAAACAAATAAATAAACAGAGTGTCTACTCAAATACAAGCATCCACTAAAAATAGTTTAAAGTGATATATATGATAAAAATGTAGTTTTATAGTATAGGTAGTTAAAGTGCTCAATATCAGGAATAAAGTAAATATAAAAACATAGATATGTAAATATAAATATGGACATTGAAGTCAACAACCTATGGTGACAGTTTGTTTCATGCAAAAATGCAATCTTCATGGCCTGGAGTTTGTGTTTAAGCATGTAACAGACTTTTGCTGTTAGGTGTTGACTTCAATGTCTTATATTTTCCAGAATCAAGTTGCAAAAACTAACCACATGTCCTATTATATTTTTGTTGTATGACTGCATCTGGTAACACATTTTAGAGTTGTTGGGGGGCCACACATTTACTGCAGCTGTGGCAACAGCAATGAGTGTCTAAGGCAAGATAGCCTGTTGATGTTCATCCTTCTTTAAACTATTCCTGTATTCTATTGTCCTGCTAGATTAGTTGACTTGCCAAGGCTAAAGTGTCCAGTCTACTAGTCACTTATAGTTCCGCCAAAGAATAGGCTTTTTCCTAGGGTGTTGGTGAGAAGTGAGTGCTAACAGCCTTGGCTGGAATTTGAACTTGGCTCGTTAGTTTCATTTTTCCATTATAACAACCACTATACCAATTCTAGTTCCATGTTGGGTAGTAAATGATTAATTTTTTTTCTACAGAAACTGTTTTAGCTGTTGGACCAATTGATATTAGATTATCTCCGTTTGTGAGAAGGGATGAAGCATCGCTTTTTTTTTTTTTTTTTTTTTTTTTTTTTTTTTTTTTAAATGCACAATATGAAAACATTTTTTATCCAATCAACAGAGAGTATTTCTCAACAAAGGACACAACTGTGCACACATCCTGTGTTCAACCAGAAATGAAACTACAATCAGTTGAAGAAACAATGTTCACTTTCAGTGGACAAAAGGCTGCATTCTGTGGATTTGAAGAACTTCATAAACTTTATCCCTTAGACAAGAAAAAGAAACAATTGGCTGCAATAATGTAGCAACAATAAAATTAACAAAAATAAAAAATAAAATATAGTCTACAAAATGAATAATTCTCTTATCCAACTCATTAAACAGTGACACATTGATGCTATTTTTACTTCAAGCACAAATCTGGGCAATGATTGGATAAGAAAACAAGAATTTGACCATAAATCTTTTCTAACCAATCACCAAACAGCAGAATTTGATTCTTACTAGGGCTGTTTGTTGATACATAAATAGTTAATGTCATACCTAAAACTGTATTGTCCAGCTGCAGAATGTCATAGATTATAACAACAGTAAAATTATCAAAAAGAATGAAATTAAAATTCTGAACTATGCTAAGAAAAAAAAATAGGATATAGTTTGCAAAATTAATAACTTATCCAACTCTTTAAACAGTGACATACATACATATATATATATATATATATAATCAGAGTGGAATGTTGGTGCTATTTTTACTTCAAGCACAAATCTGTTTAAAGACTGGATCACCAAAAAACAATCTTTTTTTTTATCAATGATAATATTGGACACAATTAGCCAATCTTCAAACAGTGAAATTAGATTGGGAGTTTATATGCAAATATTGAGTTTTTGTTTGAATTTTTGAGTTGAGAAATTATCATTATTTTTCACTAATTTGCTTGAAAACATGAAAAGAACAATAGATAAGTGATCTAAAATCACTAAGTGTGAACCAGGCAATTAATGGGTAAATAAATAAATAAAAGTTACCAGCTGTCTTTTGCATGCCCTATATATATATATATATATATATATATATATATATATATTTTTTAAAGAAAAACAGACCACTTTAAGGTTCCATTATAATAATTTATTTCAGAGCCCTTTTAAAGGATGCCGGATCATCAGATAGCACTTCAAAAAGATGAAACGAAAAATAAAATGAAAATTGATGGGTAGTGTAAGTTTTTGTAATTTAACAGAGAGTGTAATAAGAAGTGGTTAGAGAGACATGGTAGAGTTTAGAGAGGGATTAATTTAATATTTCTCTCAATCATACTTAGTATTGGGGGAGGAGGAGTGACCAGACCTTGACCCATTTAAATGGTTAACTTAACAGAAGTGATATATTGAAATGGGAGGGGAGAAAAGAAAAAGAAAGTAGGGGGAAGTAAAGAGAAAGAGGCTGTAAATGGGTTTTACATATGAAGGAGATGGGTGGTAAGTTTTAGCAATTCATGTAAAAAATAGATTTTAATGTTTGATAGTAAAAAACAGTAAAGATGTCTTAAAATAATCCACAAAGAAATTAATTTGATGCTTGCTAGCAATTTAAATATTTAACTTTTTTACAAATAATTTAGGGATTTAATATAAGTTAAATACTGTATTTATTAACACATTCATAGAGAACATTAAAAAAAGATTTAAACTATAACAGTTTGTTTACCTGACCAATAGTACTCTTTTAATATTGTAAAAGACAGTTAAGGTAACATCTTTATCAGTTTGAATCTAGTTTATGAATGTAAGTTTTAAAATATATATATATATATATATATATACTGGAGTTATATTTTCCGATTTCTTTTTGAATTTGTAGGTCTGATGAATTGGATCATGATTACGATTCCAATGTAATAAATTACAACCATAGAATATTAGTGTTTGAGCTTTTTTATTATATATATATATATTTTATTGGGGCAGCAGATTATTATTCAAACATATATTGTTAAATATAACAGACAACGAATGTCTATTATGTTTGATCATGAGCCTTTCCTTGAACTTAGCTTTACATTGCATCTAGATATATGGTTCTGTTAATATTTCGGTCTCTCATGTGGTATGACGTCATAGAATGGCATCATGAATTTATGACTTGCATCTGTATTCCACAACCGTTAACATCGCATAGCAATCTTCTGTGTCAATATAACAGAATATCATCTTTGGTGAATATTTTTGTTTTAATGTCCATATAACCACTCTGAAGCATAGGTCAAGGAACAGCATAATAAAAGATATCCACATGTTGGACAATTTTTGTCTTTTTTTCCTCCCAAAATTAAAACAACCATACAAGTTTAAAATGGCCCATGATCAATAGACATTCATTTTCTGTTATATTTAACAATATATGTTTGAATATATATATATATATATATAATGCCTTACATTAATTGAAAAACTCAGTTTCATGCCGAAACAATTGTCAAGTGCTGGGGTTATTATTTTTATTTTATTTTGGCTTGACACCACTTTTTTTTTTTTTTTTTTTTTTAAATTTCTGGTTCTCACGAGATAATTTATTGTTGGGGTGGAATATTATTGTTGTTAAAATATTTAAATGAATTGTAGCTTAAATTTGAATTTAGGCCCAGATTAGCATTTAAGATTGAAAATAAGAAATATAAATTCTAATTTAGAAAGATGCTGATGTTAAAAAAAAAAAAAAGTAAGTAAACAGAAAGGGGACATTAGAAAATCAAGTGGGGTAACTCTATTTTTTCTTGAAAAACAAAAGAGTAATTAATAATATTACTAATATAACACTAATGATATCAATAATAATAAAATATGTTGTAATAAAATAAAATTCAGTTATTCTTTTTTTTTTCCCCCTCTAAGGAATCATAATAGTTTTTTTTTTGTCTGATATTATTTCTGACAACTCCAGTGTTTGAGTAAATGCCCTGCTGTTTTTTTTTTTTTTGTCATGAGAATTATGTCTACTGGCCTTCACATTCAAGAGACTTAATAAAGAAAATGCAATCTCTGGCAGGGAACAAACCTGCACATCATTAGTATCTCAAATGTGCAGGTTAACTAGATGTAATTCACACTGTTTTTAAAAAGCAGCATGTCTACTCAGTGATGTTTAGAATAGTTGTGTGTGTATATATATATATATATATATATATATATATAAATATATATATATATATATATATATATAATAACAATAATAATCACAGTTTTTCTTAGTAGTAGGTTATGCAGCTGGTAAAATGGATAGTAACTCAGAATAAGAAATCAGTGCAAAAGGACAGTTTTTCCCTTGACACCACTATTATTTTAACTATCTTCACTCCTTGGTAAGGTTTTTATTGTTTTAAAAAGTCATTTTGCAGGCATGAATAGCCAATTCCTGTCAAGTACATTACATTCCTTTATGCGTAAATACCCTTGGAAAAGGTAATGAATTCATATCCTCTCCCCAGTTATAGGTTAAATAGTAAGACTTGTATCTGGAGCAATCATTATCTCCAAAAGGTTTTAATGCAATATTCTTGCCCCCCAAAAAAAAGGATATTTACAACTCCCCCCCCAATATATTGACTTTAAATAATTCACAAAGGATTGATAAGCTATAAAAAAAATAAACAAAACAAAAAAAGCAAACCTCAGAAGCAACACTTTAAAAGAAACAATGTTTTTTTGTAAATTTGATTTTTATTTAAAAACAAAACATATTTTATGTCTGAAATTATCAAATAGATCAGGCTTTTATAAACTCTATATATTTTTATTTACAGAAAAGCAATAAAAATCTCATTTGCTTAAACAAAAATATTAAAAAAGCAATTTCTCAATGACTAACCAGTCAATTAGTATAAACCATTAAAATGCAATTCAAATTGTCCCATAAATGCTAAACCATATAAATTTAATATATGAAAAGGACTGATAATTATTAATTATATGATTTCATAATCAGAAAGGGACAGTTGAAATTTATGGAACATGCAAAGAGGAAAGAAACCTTGGAGAATTTAACACTCACTAGGTGCACCAAAGACAAGAAAAGAGAACAGTAGGTAATTTCTTGTGCAAGATGGAAGAACATAACATAAAGACAAAGTGGGGTTGTAAAGTAGCTAGAACTACTGAAAGCAACAAAAGAAAGGAAGCTGTGGTGAACCATAATTTCTCATGTCCGGAAGTGACATGACACAGAGATTTTATTTATTTGTCATACTACAGTTGTTCTGAAATTATTAATTTTTTTTTTTTTTTTTTTTTTTTTTGTCCCATCTTTTGCATGTTATATTTTAAGCCGTGGTTTCTTTAAACCATTTCTCACTGTTGGACAGCACACCAGAGAAATCACTCCAAAGTAGATGTTTATCAAAACAGTTCTACACTCGATTATTTGATGTTGTTTGAAACTTGTAATCTCTCTGAAAAATACCAGAATACTAAAATTAATTTTGGTAATTTCAGAGAAAGTAATAAAGCATTATTTAATAAATGAATTTTGTTGATTTTTGTGGAGAAAAAAAAAATTAAAAACACAATGCAGAAAATTGAAAATGGTTTTGATTTTAATTTTTTTGAAATTATAAAAATTGATGTAAATAATTGTCATCTGTTTAACTCTTTATTCGAGATAATCTCAAATGATAACTATTATAATCTGTTCAGGTCTATTTGCATTACTTTTTTTTTTCTATCAATCACAATATGTTTCTATCATAATCCATTTGTTACAATCTGTTTCTATATTGATCACTGTTTTTGTTACAATTTGTTTGTCTATGTAGATAGATAGTATGTATACTATGTATCTGTTACAGTCTGTGTGTGTGTGTGTGTGTGTGTATATATATATATATATATATATAATTTTGATATTTGCCTGTCTAGATATTGACAGTATTAAATTGATGGTATATTCTTTATACCATTTTGTTATTTAGATGTATCAATTTCACTTCCACTTCACTTAAAAAAAAAATTATCCTTTAGATAATCACAGAAACTTAAGTAGCTGCAAATGTTTCAAAGTAGTTGAATCTGCTTTCAGAAAACAAAAACAGCAAATCAAAAAAACAGGTTGTTGCTATTATTTTTGCTTTTTTGGGAAAATTACCATGGAATAATAATTTGCTGAAATTTTAAAATATTCTCTTTCCCAAATGTGTACAAAATTTCTATATCAGGTAAAATTATTCATCGATTTTTCTTCAAACAGCATTTTTTTAAAATTCTTCATGAAAATTTTCTTTTTTTTTTTTTTCTTCTTAACTAAAGCCTTCCCAAAGAAATTGATTTCAAGTTTGAATAGAAAAATAAAACTTGCATGTCCCGTTAATCTGCACTGTCTTCATACCCTACCCAGATCTGCACGTCATTTTCAGGGAGATTTTGTTTTGAGCCTTTTTGCCGTGATGCTTTCCTCCCCCAATTTTTCACTGTTTGTTTCAGCTTATCTTAGTCTGGCATAAGGCCAGAAGAGGAAGGAAAAATTGTGTTGCACATCTCTATCAAGTAGCAATGCTTGCATTAAAAAAGTCAGCATTTAGAACCCAAGCTTTACCTGGGCTTGAACCCCAATCACCAGCACTCTCTCAGCAAATGAAATTAAGATGAAATAATAGTCAAAAGTTAATGACAACTGACAATACTTTATCTTTTAAAAGATAAATTAAAAAAAGTGTTTTTAAATTTTTTTATTTTGAAATTAGGTAGACCCAAAGATATGTTGTAAGTATATGTGCTTTGAAATAGTGGTTAGTTGTATTGAAATTAATTGCCCATTTTTTATTTATTATTTTTTTTCCAGATAAAATCGGCATTTTAAATAAAACGAAAAAGAATTTTAAAACCTTTGACAAATTCCCAGAAAAAAAACTTTTGTTTTATGTCCTTCCAAAATTAATAAAATACTTTGATTTACAATTTTACAAAATAAGAATTTTTAATTTTTTTTACTAATAAAAACGAAAAAAAAGAAAATAATCAAATATTAACAAATAAAAGAAAATATAAATTAATACTAATGAAAATATAGTCACAAAAAAACATTTTTTTTAATTTTTTTTTTTCAAAATTATTAAAATATTTTGATTTACAATTTTATGAAATGGGATATTAATTTTTTTTTTTTTTTTTTTTTAAACTTGTCCCTTTCCAGAAATTCTATGTATGTTGTTTATATTTGGACTAATATCTTTATCTTTGTTTTTATTATCACAAATTTCAGCTGTCCTGCACTCCAGCCTTCTTCAGGTGACTTTCAATCCAAGTAATCTTCAGAGAATTTTGAACTGAACACTTTATTTAATCTATGGCGATAGATTATTCTCATGAAGTCTATGTCTAGGGATATCTCATCTTGTTCTTGTTTCCACAGGACAGTAACCTAGAACAATGGTTCCCAAACAGTGCGGCACACAAGGATAACAGGTGAGGTGGAATGATTGAAAGGCAAAGATTTAGAAACAGTTTCAAAAAATTCATATGCTTGTAATTACATGCATGTGTCCCAGTATAAATAGTTATAAATAATTATTGACCAATTTTATCATTGTGGTAATTTTTAAATTATATCAAGTATTAAGAATATAGTAACTAGGGTTTGCAAATTGGAGGAGGGAGTTATCAATAATAATGCTCTAACTTTGAATACACAGATATCTACCTTTTAACCCTCTCTGTTTTTTATTTTTCAATGTAATTTTTATCACATAAAATTTGGTAAGGCACAAACAAATTTTAATTCTGAAAATGCAGTCCAGAGAAAAGAAAGTTTGGGAACAACTGGCCTATTGGATTAAAGCATTGATTCCTGAATTAATTGTGAGTTCAATTCCTGGGCCAGAAGGTAGTACAGATTCAGACTCGGTGAAAACAGGACTAGAATTTAGTGACATAATAATTCAGTTTAATCCCTGGGCCAGACAGTGTATTTGAACTCAGTGAAAACAGGATGAGCAATAACAGAGCAGTACTAAAAAAAAAACACAAGATATACTTAGATATGGACAGTGGAGCAAGAACAATTTACCCCCAATTTCTTCTTTTTTTTTTTTTTTTTTTTTTTTTTTAATCATTTCACCTCAAGCAAGGCAACAAAGCCAGTAAAACACAAGAGGGTTACTGAGTGTGAAAGAAGAAGAAAAAATGAAACATTATTAAGGAGTGAGAACAATAAAAGAAGAGGAATCAAGACAGTAGATAATGATTGACATTGCATTTAAATGTTTGAAGATCGAAGTTGGCTGGGAAGCAGAAAGCTAGAAGAGACTTCCATCAGTGAGAAGTGTGAGAGAAGAAACTGTTAGCATAGAACTTATGGTTGCATCTCGCCAATTCAAGCAAAGGGTTCAATTTCAAATTCACTGAAAGTTATCCAGATCAACAGACACCTGAAGGCGGCCTGATACAGTAGCTGACACATTGTAATAATAACAACAAAAATGAGGATATTAGTCCAAATGTAAATGAACATTCTTCCACCCAGAAACTCAGACAGCAATTAATTTAAATGATATACTAATTGTACATGGTCAGAAAATTAAATTATTTTTCAATAGTTTCATGTTAAATAAATTTTGTAAATTAATCTGAGGATTTTTAGCAGTGCTGGTTACATAATAAAAAAAAGTTTTTAAATTTATATTTTATTTAAAATTTGTTAATGTGATTAGTGGAACAGTGGTGGTGTAATGGGTAATGGCTGGAATGGAGAACTCTGAAAGCAAAGTTTGAGTTCCAGTCGAGTTTGTTACATTGATGTACATGCAAATACCCTTGGGAAAGGCATGAATCCATCTCTTCTCCCACCATCTATGAATAAATAAACGGACAGACTGGCTTATAGCCTTGATTGGCAACCAGTCTAGGAGAAGGAAAACTCTGAATTCAAACCAGCCCAGAGAGACTGGACTCTGTTAGGCGATCTTGCTAAGACACACCACTGCTACTACAACTGCAGTACATTTTGTGACCCAAATGGGTTACAAGACTCATGATTGTGAATATGATTCAGCTCCAGTGGTAACTTTTCAATTATTATTTATTGTGTATATACTTATGATTAAAATTATGAAGTGAATACAAAGAAGATAATATTCAAAGACCAGTTTCTTTTCAAGTTTTTAATTTTTCTTTCTTTGTTTTTGTTTTCTGCATTGTCTAATGATTTAACCTACTGTATCAGACAAGCTTAAAAAATCTCCTCAGTAATCATCCCTGAGTACATTTATTTCAAAGTGAAGTTATCTCCCCTTGAAATCACTAAAAACAACACAGCACAACATTAACATCTTTTACTGCAGCTATGAACATACACCTGTGCCTGGGGTAACTTTGCTGGGTTTGACTCCGTGGGTTGTGGTGCAATTCACAATTGCTTGTATCGTCTAGTGAATTGTGTTATGATTTGTGGCAAGAAGAAAGAAAGATTATTTATTTACTTCATTTCTCAACGATCTGTAGTGTTTTTTTTTTGGGGGGGGGGTTGTGTCCAGATGAATAATGTCTTCATAGCAATAGATGACTCAGCGAGTGGAATTGTCTTCAATAATAAAAATTTATTAAAAAGAGCAATGAAACTTGTTCAGTGGAACTACATTATTTCAACACAGGCAGTATGTACAGGAAGGTAAAGAAAAAAAGGGCTCGGCTTTTGCCTTTCTTCAATTCAGTCATTCACTGCGAGGAAATTTGTGAGAGTGAAATTACTTTTTGGGTGTGCTTGACATGACAAGCTAACTGACACAGCTGGCAACTTGAACTGGGCTCAAACTGTCTGCATATTCCAGTGACTCATATTTATGGAGGCTTGAATATTCAAGAAATTGTAGTTCATATTTTTCTTTGATTTCTCAAATAATTAGGCCAGTAAACAAAAATAAATAAATGTATTGTTTAATAAATAAGCGGAGTGTCTACTCAAATACATGTATTCACTAAAAATAATGTTTAAAGTCATAAACAATCTGTCAGATTAATAAATATAAAATCCTTTACCTCTTCAGAAATTACTTTGTTTACTTTTGGATATGAAACTGAGCAGATATGAAGTTTTGAGTCTTTGATGAAAAGGATTTCGTTTAAAGGCAGTATTCAGCCTTGCTTGATCAACAAATGTTCTTCATGGCAGAGTTAGTTAAAAATTTCTTATTACTATAAAGTATTTTTAGTGGGTACACGTATTTAAGTTGCTATCCCTATTTTTTATTTTATTAAATAGTGAAATTTTTTTCTTTTATTACTCATTTCACCCCAAGCAAGGCAGTAAAGCCACTAAGATGCAAGGAGTTACTGAGTGTGAAAAAATAAAAAAAGCGAAACATTATTAAAGAGCGAAAACAATAAAAGAAGAGTAATCAAGAAGATGGTTTAAATTTTTGAAGATCAATGTTGGATGGAAAGCATGGAGCTGAAAGTGTTCCAGAAGTGAGATGTGCAAGAGAAGAAACTGTTAACATAGAACTTACATTTGCATCTAGCCAATTCAACAGTAAATTGGTGAGACCTTCTTGACAATCTAGTACTTCTGCAAATCTATATCTACTAGCTTCAGTTTTCTACCTGAATTACTCTTGTTTACATTTCAGGTATGAAACTGAAATGTGTGTGTATGCATATATATTAAGGTCAAATTTACTGTATTTGAACTTCAATCTGTCGGAGGACGAATATTTTCTGTGAAAATGTCTCGGACATTCAGGCCGGTAAATTTTGTTTAATACTGTTTATCATAAACAGAGCATTTACTTAAATATTTGTATCTATAAAAAGAATGTATAAACATAAAAATGTCTTAAAATAATTGTTGGACCTTGTCCATTTCATAATGTGTGACATCATTTGTTTACATTTGATATGCCATGAGCAGATATGAATGTACGTGAGAGATTCATAGAAGATTGAAATATATATAGACACACCCATGTTAGTATGAAAGGATCTATACAGGTGGCCATTCAGGATAAATTTCTATGAATTAATTTTTAATCCAACATTACTGCTGTTAACTAAGGCAAAGGCATTTGTTAATTATAACGCCTCCAAAATGAAATTTCTCTCCATTAAATATCTGTTAGATTCCTTTCTGCCATGGCTGATGCTAACCTCCCAGAGAGTGATTCATTGCATCTTTTAGAGCTGACAATCTCTCCTGACATGAAATGGAATGAATATATTGAATCAATTGCTAGATCTACTGCTAGGAAAGTTAGTTCACTGTGTCACGCTAGAGAATTTTTCTAGCCAAAATCTATCTTACATATTTATAATTCTACCATATGTCCATGCTTTAAATATTGTTGCCACATATGGTCCAGTATATATTGGTATATATTCAGAGATTCTTTATAAAATCCAAAGTAGTACTGTGCTTAAATTCATAAGTCTAGGTAACATAAAGGTTCATCAGAACAATTGATATGAAAGTATTTCTAGAAAAGGCACAACAAACTGTCATGGTGGTAGGAAAGTGACTGAAGCAGAGATGTCAGATCAGGACCAATAACATTGCAGATTCTTCTTTGGATTTTATCAAGAATCAAGACATACTGAAATCATGAAATTACACACTAACAATTATCTCATTGCATGTATGGAAGCTCAGTAAAGAAGGAAAATTGATTTCAAGGGATTTTTTTGCTCTGATAAAATTTTGCCTCAGATGTGTGCATAAATTGTGCATCTTCAAGCATGGTTGGATACAGTGGGTCATTGTTAAATGTTAAACTGTTATTATTTTTCTTTTTCTTTATTGTTGTTGTTGCTGGAAAGGAAAAGCTTTGCTTTCAGATTATAACTTTTCTTTCACTCCCACAGCTACGGAAGTGTTTCTTACATTTGAGTTTATTTACATGTTTGATAAGATTTTGTTTTGTTTTATTAGAACTAGAATTGACCTGGATAAGGAACATAATTGCATGGAATTTTTATTCAGTTGTTGTACATCGAATGTTAGATTTTTTAAAGCCGTAAATGAAAGCTAAATAAAAAAAAAAAATGCTAAAATATGCTTAAATCTCAGCGACAACCTTGGCATAATTTCCTGATAAGCCAAATCTTTATTTTTAAACAACCCAACTCCCTTAAGGTAATCCTGCCATAAAGCAGGAGTGTCAAATTCAAGTAGACAAAAGAACCATTTCAGACGGTGAGAAATTTGAAGTGGGCCAAATGCAAGCTCATTAGCGAAGAGGACGATGAGACAGATGCAGTGGACCAAAAGCAAGCTTCAATTAAAATTAATCAACACGAAATGTTGTTGTTAACAATGTATATAAACTTAAAAAATATAAATTCCTTAACAACTTAAGTTTCACCCTTTTGGTCAGGGATCATCTGGCAAAGTTATATTTTTAAAATTATGAATTATATTATGAAGCAGTGTTATTATGTTATAATTTTTGTTTATTTTAGCTCTACACAATATTTTCTACTTTTATGTAAGAAAAGTATTGGAAGAATCTGGTTAAGAAAAAATAATGACAGAAAATTACTTCTTCCATCTTTTTTTTTTTTTTTTTTTTTTTTTTTTTATAAATTTGAGTGCAAATTTTTCAGAGGAAGGGAAAAAATCCAGCCTTCATATACAACAACTGATAAAATAATTTTATTTTTTTTACCCTTTTTTTTAAATTCTTTTTTATTTTTAGCTTTCTGTTGTGTTTTGACACGTCTTAAAAGCTTTCTTTGTTTTTGTTATTTTTAAAATTGCTTTTTTTAATTTTATTTGTTTATTTGTTTGTAAGAGAAGACAACTCTTCCAAGGTGCTGTCAATTTGACCTTTCACTTCTCTCCCTTCTCATTGGCTCATATTTGTAAATGGCTGCCTTCTTTGTCTTTCATTGACAGGAACTGGAAAATGACATTAGTTTAAAGGGGGAAGGTGGTGAAGAGAAACTGAAAAAAAAACTAAAGACAATTGAAGAATTAAATGCTGAAGAAGAGGAAAATGAGAAGAGGCAGGTTCAGCGTCTTCTGGCCGAGACAGTGACCTACTTGATGCCAATGGAAGACATAAAGCTGATCCTTAAATATGGAGGAGATGTGAACCGCCCTGTGAACCGGGGAATGGTACCCCTTCATTATGCTGCCTATGCAAACAATTTGGATGCAATGAAACATTTTATAAAGCTGGGCTGTAACATCAATGCAAAAAATGATGAAGGTTATACCCCAGTACATATGTGCGCCAAGAAGGGTAATTACAAATGCTTAAAGTACCTCATACAACATGGCGCACACATTAATATTGACAACAAAGAATATACTCCAATGCTAAGAAAGAAATCAGTTATGCTTGTAGAAGACTCACTTGAAGATTCTATGCAAAATGGTGTCAGCCTCAGCAAAGTGGAAGCCCTTCAAGAGTCACAAAGAGAGCAAAATGCAATAAAACATTTAGCAGAAGACAAAACAGATATGGCCCAATCGATTGATTGCAATGGTTATACAGCCCCAGAAGTAAACACTGTATATGATGCTTTTGATGATTTGGAAGAGCCTATCAGCCAGGATGCAACTGTGGAACCGATAAACTTAGCCTTGGAAAACAACCACGTGAAAGTGGTAAAGCTCCTATTGGAGAATGGTGCCAATCCAAATAGAAGATATTTCATGGGATATGAGATAAATCTGCTCCCCCTAAAAAACATTGAATGCCTTGATCTCTTGCTGAACTACGGTGCAAACCCTAATTCTGTAAATCGGTCAGGGTTTACACCATTGATGACGGCAGCAAAAGAAAATGAGATTCAGGCTGTCCGCTTGCTGATCAAGAAGGGGGCAGATGTGAACCAACAGCGTCCAGAGAGATTTGAGCAGAAAACTGCTCTGCATATCGCTTTAGAAGCTGGAAACCTTTCTATAGCCAGAACTCTCCTTTTGCAACATGCTTGTATTTCACGGTGTCCAAATTATAAATACAATGCTCTACATACAGCTGTCCTTACTGACCGAGTTGATCTTGTTGAGCTGGTTCTCTATTTTCCACAAGATATTGACGAGACTACTGATGACAACTGTACAGCCCTCATGATGGCAGCTGCCTCAACCAATTTGAAGAACCAGATGCAAATCATTAAACTGCTGATAAAAGCTGGTGCCAATCCAAACTTTCATGCTGGTATCATGAACTATATAGCTCCCTGCTTATCTCCCTTGATTGAATATTTAAGTAACCATGAAACTATTGGCTATGACATCGTGTTTCTCTTGATTCAGTCTGGAGCCTGGGTGCATTTTGCTGGGGTGTCAACAGTTGTCAGAAAGAAGGATCCATTTGGTGTTCTCGCGTATATGCCTGTGATTCGTAAGGATAAACAGTTGCTTGATCTCCTAATTGAAGCCAGCAGTGTTTTTGATGTGCATGCAATTTCTACCTGTAAGGAAGTAAACGAAGAAGAAAAGAAGATGTTCACAGAACTTGGAAGCCGGCCACTCTCGCTCAAAAAGTTGGTGCGTCATTTCATACGTAAACAACAGCTGCTTCCTTTTGCTGAAAGAATCAAGAACTTGCCTCTCCCAGAAGAACTGATGAAATTTCTTCTTTTTCAAAGAGATTAGATTTTAGTGTTTTTCAAAACAAAGTGCTTAAAATGTATAAAAATAAAAAGTAATATATATATATAAGTACAAATGGAGTATAATTCTAATGTCAATAGCATTTAATTTTAAAATGAGGGCTCAATACAGAGTAAAGCTTTATATTATAAAAGATTAAAACAGAAACATGTTAAAATTGCTACACAAGAGTTTCGTGTTACAGCACCAAACTGTACCTTTTCAGGTAATGGTAAATAACTGTTTTTTCCAGTTATATACTTTCACCTGAAGAGGCACAGTTTGGTGCCGAAACATGAAAGCTTATATATATATATATATATATATATATATATGCAGCTTTTCTTTATTCAAATGTGTTTTATTAAATAAATCGTTACATATTATGTCTATTTTTATAATTATCCTTTCTAATTCTCTAATCAATTTCTTGATGTTCAGATGAAATTCATTAAGGAAGTCCCCATAGTCTCCCCGCACTTTCCCAGGTGCTTTCAATCTCCTCTGTAAACAAGCATTCACAATTTAAGGTGGGTAACCAGAAATGGTAAAAATACAAATGCATTAAATGTTGGTCAAATACATTTTAAAGCATTGCTACTATACTCATAATAAATTTTGTTTAGTGTTGGTTGGTTGCTTTTGACATAGAGGGCCTTGAGAATTTAAAGTTTTTGTTATTTTCATGGTGCAGTATATTGGTGTTGTTAACAAGAATTTTCTTCTATTGTGAAAGTGGACAGGAATGTCTCTTTAAATATTGTGTGATAGAATTTGTATCCAACATATAGAGTGTAAGCTGTCTTGATAATGTTATAGTCATCAAGCTAACATATGTACTTACTTTTTTGTCAGAGATACAATCTCCCAAAGGACATTTAAACTGTTATGTAATGTTTGTCTTTTCCAAAACACTAGTTGACTTAGAAGCGTTATTGCATATGATTAAGTTAGTCTTGTTAAATTTACAAAAAAATACCATAGCTACAACGGTTAATTTTAAAATAATTATAACAGAGTGCATTCATGCGTGTTTAAAAAAATCGCAACAATCAAAGTTACATTAAGTTTTGTCTTAGCAATTCACCCCTGAAATGATCTTGGAGGCAGCTGAAGGTATTTGGGAAAGGAAACAACATCAAGAAATTGATTAGATAATTAGAAAGGATCATTATAAAAATAGATATATTATGTCCAGATTATTCAATGAAATGTGTTTGTGTGTGTGTGTGTGTGTGTGTGTGTGTGTGTGTGTGTGTGTGTGTGTGTGTATATATATATATATATATATATATATATATATATATATAATATATATTTTTACAAAAATTTTTTTTTTCTGCTGTGATATAAAAAGTTATTTTAAAAACTTTGAAAATTTTATTGGAAACTGTTTCAAATATCAGTCTATGATTAATGTTTTTTAATAGCATTAAAGCCTTGAAATATTATTATTCACACTCAGACTAATGTCCTCATCTTTGTTGTTATTACTATCACAACATTTCACCTGTTCTGCTAACCAGTCTTCTTCAGGTGCTTGTCGATCCAAATAACTTTAAGGGAATTTTGAACTGAACCTTTTAGATTGTTCTCATACCACAGTCCATGTCTAGAGATACCTTGTTCTTGTTAGACTTACAGCCATGTCACACGGAAACTCTGTTTCTTGTCCAGTCACTGAAGTTAAGTAACATCAGGCCTAGTCAATACCTAGATGGATGACTTCTTGGGAATACCACGTGCCGTAAGCTCAGATATGTCGATGGTGTAATGGATGACAACTTGGAATTGCAAATCTAAGAGCCAACTTTCAATTCCAGTTGGGTTCTTTATATTCACTTATGCGCAAATACTTTTGCAAAAGGTATGAATTCACCTTTCCCCCCTAGATATGGGTTAAATAATATTTTAATCAGCGCTGTTCTTGTTTTGTACTGCTCAGTTATTGCTTGCTGTGTGTTTAAATTTGTACTACTCAGCCCAGAGATTGAACTCACAATTATTATAAATATTAAATCATATAAATTATGATAACTCCTCATCCCAGAAATTCACACTGGAAATATTAATATTGAACTGTTGTAATGCTGTCTTTGTTCAAAATAGCCAAGAATTAGGAAGGCCGTAGTAAGTATCGAAGAAATACAAGACTAGGTAGGGAAAACAAAGAGGTTTATTAAATACTCATACATAGAATGGAATAACTTAAGTAAATCAAATACTACTCAAATCCTCTAATGTGACTACTTGCCATATTTATAAATAGGAACAGTCCATTATGACTGTAGTAGGAATAGGGAAGAGCAGGAAGCATGCTGAGTCCTACTCTACAACATGAATAATGAAATTACTAATTTTATTCTTTGTGATATTTACAGTGATTTATTAATTGTGGTCATTTTAGCTTCGAGTATAGTATGATCCAGACAGAATCTATTTTATAATATAAAACAATGTGTGAAAAAATATATATATATATATGTCATGCAGCCTGATCTTCCCTACTTAGTAATGAAATATTCCATTTTAAGGCAGCAGGAAGTATTACTCAGTATGTTTGTAAAAGGAAGCTGCAAATATATTACTTTTTATTCCTTTTATTTTCTTATTTTCACTTTTGATATTTTTATTTTTAATGATTTCAAAAGCAGAATTGTTTATTAACATGTGACAGTGGAGTTAATTGTATAGAAAAATCCAAGATTACTCATGCAGAAAATATAACCAACTCAGTTGAAAAATTAAATAAATATAATTGTCATTACTATCTTTTTAATCAATTCACCCCAAGTAAGATAATAATGCTACTAAGATGCAAGAGGTTACTGGGAGTGAAAAAGAATGTGAAGACTTTAGAAGGAACTGGAAACCCAATCCTAAATAAGAATCACAATATAAACCTCTACTCCTGTTCAAAAGACCTGGGAGGAGGGTGAACCAGGTGATAGGCAAACCTATTTAATCATATTGGAGGGAGAACAAAAAAGCTGAGGGGTGGGAAAGGTGGATTCTTACCTTTCCCAAGGGTATTTGTGCATAAATGAATATAACAAACCCAACTGGAATTGAAAATTGTCTTTTCAATTTACAATTCCAAGCCATTTTACATTACACCACCCACACATCTTAGAAGATTACTGCACTTGGTATTCCCAAGGAGTCACCCATTTTGGTACTGACCAGGTTTGACATGTACATATTACTCTTTATGAAGTCAGGGATAGATTTAACACTGTATTTATATTATGAACAAGACTCCCACTCCTAAAATGATGAAAAAAAAAATCCATATTTTTTTTATTCTGACAAATATTGTGAATAAAAGGTCTATTGAATTCTAATCTACAAAAATGGTTTTAAAAAAATTCTTCCTGTCTTTTTATGAGCCGATAGGTCAATCTAAGTTTGTACCCTAACTGTATATTTTTTTTTTTTTTTTTTTTTTTACAACCAGTGAAATGATAAAAATGTAAAGATCAAATAATTTTTAAGTTAAATGTTATGTTATGTGATGGATGAAGTTTTTAGCCTAAAGCAAGTTTGAAATTTGTCTAGAATCTAACTAGCATTCATTATATATAATATATATATGATACTTCCTAATGAATTCAGTAGATTTATCTGACTCTGAGAAGTGGATATCTGCAAAACTTAGTCAGTTCTAAGATAAGTCTTTTAAAATTTATCTCATTTTAACATATATATATATATATATATATATATATATATATATATATATATATATATATATATAGTAAAATTTGCTATATTTATGTAGATAAGCAAGCAATGTTTTATTATACAAAGACTGAAATGGAAAAAAAGTGATGGGCTTTTTTAAACAATTTGAAGCGGCTTTTGTCACAAGAATTGTGGAAACTATTCGTCTTTTTTTTTTGTTTCTTTTTCTTATCACAATATTGCAGCCAATTCATTCTTCAGCCTTCCTCATGTGTACAATCCGTATGGAAGTAAAAGCATCGCTACCTTTTGCACCAATCTAAAATATACAAACTGGTTCACACCCAAAACTGCTTACCAAATTCTCCAGAGACTTGGAATCAGTGGAAGAGGCCTGAATTCCAAAAGAAGCCTTGATTAGATGACTAAACAGTAAAGAAAACATTTGATGAATAATAAAAAAAGAAAACATAAAAAAAAAATTTATCAAACATAAAATGCATCGTTTGCTTTCATTCTTTCTTACAGAGTTGCAAAAAGTTGCTCCTCGAAAAAAAAACGAAAAAAAACCAAATCCATAAATGCTTTCACTGACCATTTTGTTTCCCTTTTTGTGTTGTTTATTGCTTTCACTTGGAGTGCAAATTTTTCTGTTTTTTTGTTATTTTTTTTTTTTTTAGTTCTTCAAAGATTTTTGCTCTACTAACTTATTAACAGCTAACCAACTGAACATCTTATGCTGTCTTGCTTTCTTTCTTTCTGTTGAATGATCTTTGCCAAAGTGTTTAAAAAAAAAAAGAAGAAAGAATGAAAAAGACTGAGTTTCTTTTTATTAATCTTTGTTCTTTCTTTCAGCGAACAGATTTTAATACTGGATTGATTTTGATGTACTTGAAATAAATATTTGGGGTTTTTGTCTGCTTTTTCCATATACTTCCTTTTCTCTGCTGTCTTTTTTCTTTCTTTTCTTTCTCTGTTCTCTTTCTTTACCTTCTCTGCTGCCTTCACATTTCTTTTCCTTCTTTGCTCACATTCTTCTCTCTTTTCTTTCTATGTTCCCTTTCTTTACCTTCTCTCCTTTCTACCCTCTTTCTTTTCTTCCTCTTCTCTCTTTCTTCTCTTTCTTTACCTTCTCTGCCTCTTTCCTTCTTTCTTTTTCTTCTATGCTCCCTTTACTTTTTCTCTGCTTTCTTCCTTTTTTTCTTTCCTTCTCTTTCTTCTCCCTTTCCTCTTTCTTTTCCTTCTCTGCCAAATTTCTTTCATTATCAGTTCTTTTTTCCTTTCTTTTTTGTTTCATTTCTTTTTCTCTTCTTTTTGTTTTCTCTTTGCTTTATCTTTTTCTTTTCCTTCTTTCTCTAATCCTCTCTTTTACACTATTATTCTTTCCTATTCTTCTTTATCTGTTTTTTCTTTTCTACTTCTCTCTTCCTCCTTTTCTTCCTCTCTCTTCTTTTTCTTTTTCTTCATTTTAGTTCCCCTCTTTTTTTATCTTTTTTCTTTTTTTTCTCCCTCTCTTTTTCTTTCCTCTATTATCTCTTCCCTCCTTCCTTTCATCCTTACTTTCTTTTTCTACTTCCTCATCTTCTTATTCTCTCATCTCTCTTTTCCTTTTTTCTCTTATCTCTTACCTCCTTTTCATCCTATCATTCCTTCCTTCCTTTTTATCTTTTTCTTTCTCTTTTCTTTTCCTTTCTTCTCTTCTTATTTCTCCTTTTTCCTTTTCAGCTTCTCTTTTCCTTTCTTTTTTCTTCCTTCTCCTTCTTATCTCTTTTCTTTTTATTTCTTCTTTCTCATGATCTATTTTTTTTTTCCTTTTTCACTTCTTATCTCTCTCCTCTATCTTTTCATCCTCTCTTTTCCTTTCCTTCCTTCTTCTTCCCCCTCATTGTCATCTCTCTTCTCCTTTCCTGCTTCTTCCTGCTCTTCATCATCTTCCTCTTCTTTTTCTTTCTTCTCTTCTTATATCTCCCCTCTTTCTTTTCTTTCCCTCTTTACCTTTTCTATTTTCTCATTCCTCCCCATCTTTTTCCTATATCTTTCTTTTCTTTATTTTTCTCTTTCCATCCTCCATCTTTTTTCTCAGTTTTCTCCTTTCTTCTTCTCATCTCATTTAACCCCACCTCCCAAATTTATTACTAATTTCTTTTTCTCTCTTTTCTTTGCTCTTTCCACCACTTTTATTCCTCTCTCTCCCTCTTCATCCAGTTTCCTTTCTCTCATCTGCTTCTAGTTTTCTGAACTCTCCTTACACCATTTCTCTTTAATTTCTCTCCTCCTTTTCCTCTCTCTTCTCCTTTTCATTCACCTCCTCCTCTATTGTTCTCAGCCATCTGTTTCTCATCTGTTTAGGATTGATATAATAATTACTGTAAAAATATTCAACACTTTCTTTTTCTAGATGATTATTATTATTATTCCATGGTAATTTGGAAAAAATAAGTTTTTTTATTTTTTATTTTAAGGAATTGTTATACCAATCATTTGCATTTAAGAGTTCACAAGATATCAATCAGTCTGTTTTCTAAACATTTTTAAATATGGATATGCCATTAGAAAATCAAATAGTTCACGAAGCCTGTTTTATAAATATAAATGTGTATCAAAAGTAATTTCTTTTTTTTTTTTAACCTCTCAAGAGCTCCTGCAATTTTCTAAAGTTTATGATAGTACTATTCTGCATATTGCATCTTTCAGTGTTCTTAGCTCTTTTGAAAGTTTGCAAATGTTTTTTTAATCATTCACCTCCAAGCAAGGCAATAAAGCTACTAATACGCCCCATCTCCCCATCTTGTAACCATCCATCACAATAAAAGAAACATTTTTCAGCACTAAAGCAGAATGAGTTAAAATAAGCTTCATAAGCTTCTAAGAGTTGTTGCTATATCATGCTGAGTATGAGAGTATACAAGAAAAAAAACACTATTAAGGTGAGAGGACAATAAAAGAACAGGAATTAAGAAGACAGGAGACAACAATTGACATTGCATTTAAATTTTTGAAGATCAAAGTTGACTGGGAATCAAGAACCTGTAAGAGAGTTCCACAAGCGAGAGAAGAAACTGTTAGCATAAAACTTATGGTTACATAGAGGAATATTCATCTGAGCAATTCCCATGAAAGTATTTTGAGGAAAGGCACAGGGAAGCTACATTATGGCAGTGGGAAAGTGACTGCAGATGAGATGCCAAGTCAGGACCAATAATATTGCAGATTCTTTTATGGCTTTTATTGGGTATCTCTAAATATATATCATGCTGATGCTCAGGCCTCTTTTCTACTTTTTTTCTTCTTTATGGTCATCAGTTAAACTGCAGGGATGAATAAAATACCAAAGAAGTTTTGAACGTGACTTCAGTTCATATTTTTATCATTACATATTAGGCAATGAAAGCTAAACAGCAGATATTATTCAAACTCAGTTATATCACTGCTTTCTTTGACACTACTTAAATAAAATGGTCCACTTGTAAAAATAGAAAAAAAATTGTGAGGAATGATAATTTTATATGTTAATTTTTTAGACCCTCCTGGAGCCAAAATATTTGCCAAATTAAAAATATTGACTTTTTTTTTTTTTTTTTTAGCATTTTAGATTGTTTTTTATGGCTTGTCAACCTTTTTAAAGCCAGATAATATTTTTAGATTGTAAATTTTTTTTTTTTTTCTAAAGATAATAATGATTTACTGATACAAGGCCTATTAATTAACCCATAGCTGTTGGGGAAGAGGTGGATTCATACCTTTCTCAAGTGTATTTGCATATAAGTGAAAATAATGAACCCAACTGGAATTGAAATTCTACTCTCTGATTTCTAATTTTGAGCTGTTATCTATTACATTACACCACCTACGCATCCACACTTACATCACCTGGTATTTCCAAGTGGTCACCCATCTCAGTACTGACCAGGCTTGATGTCAATTAACTTCAGTGATTGTATAAGAATTGTTGTTTGAAAGTTTTATGGCTGCAAGCCTTATCAATTTGGAAGTGGGGGTCCTGTTTATAATACTGATATAGTGTCAGATTGATCCCTGAATTTTACAGAGTTATTGGACATAACTGATATATTTTTTTTTATCTCTGGGGTACAGCAACAAGTTTATTTACAGAATACTTTTATTGTGAAAGCAATTTTGGGACATCAGTTGAAAATATGAATCAACTTGTAAACATTTTTTTATTGCCTAAGTTGGTTGCTATAAACTTGAATCAGATTTCATAATTCACCTCCAGCACTCAATATTTTAAAGAATAAAAATTTTCATTTGCCCCCCAAGCAAGGCAGAAACACCATTAGCACACAGGGGGTTAGAGGGAGTGAAAAAGAGAAAAGACTGAGTATAGGGAGGATTGAGGAAAAGACAAAAGATGAACGTGATTCAAGAAGATAGAAGATGGTGATTGACATTGTATTTAAATCTTTGAAGATTGTAGTTAATAGGGAAGCAAGTAAATGGAAGGGAATTCTACAGATAGAAAGTGTGAGAAAAGAAACTGTTGGAGTAGAAGTGGCGGTTGCATTTAGCTATTTCAAAATTAAATGGGTGGGACCTAGATGCCAATCTAGTAGCATGGTTAAATTCATGTAGTTGGTGCACTGGGGGGGGGAATATTTGTAGAAAAGACAGAGGGAAGCCTTTTCACATCAGTGAGAAAATTAAGATGTCAAGTCAGAATCAATTACATTATCCTTCTTTGGATTTTGCCAAGAACCTCAAGATGAATAGCAGGATCACCAGACTAGATTTATATAAATTAATAAAATTATGTATCTGTTCTTAATTTAAAATAATCAACCTCAAATGTTTGTGCATGTGCTTCAAAAAAAAAAAAATCCCATACTGAAATATATTTTTTTAAAATAGTTTAAAATGTTTCAGAAAATTAAAAATTATACATAATTATAGATTGCTGGCCACTCATATCCAAATAAACCTATCCAACAAATCCCTGTTGCAGACGCCTGCTCAGGCACATTTATGTTTGTTTAACAGCCACAAAGCTCATCTATGGTTTATACTGCAGCTAGGCTGAGCCGACATTAGTTACAGTTTATAGTGAAAGGGTTTAGGAGTTCATAGCTTCGACATGGTAGCAAATGAAGTTGAGCAATGTTGAGCTTGGTCTGTACATATTTGGGTGACCGCTTGGGAAGACTAGGTACTGTAAGCTTGGATGTTCTGGTGGTGTCATGGATAATGGCTCAGAATTGGAAATCAGAGATGAGTTCCAATTCAACTTGGGTTCGTTACTTATGTACAAATACCCTTGGGAAAGGTATAAATCCACCTCTCCTCCCCCAGCTATGAGTTAATTAGTAGGACTTGTATCAGTAAATCATGATTACCTCCAAAAAATTCTTAGAATCTAAAAATATTTTCTGGCTTTAAATAACCTGCAAAGGGTTGGTAAGCCATAAAAAACAAATCAATCAACATAGTAGTAAATCAATTTTTTTTTTTTTTTTTTTTCATATCTCCACATAGTTTAGTGTCCAAGCAAAGAGAATTTTGATTAATCTGACAGATTTGTATCACTTTAAACATTTTTTGTTATTTTTCTCGAATATTCAAGCGGGTAGGTGAAAATATATAAATATACTGTTTAATAAATAAATGGAATGTCTACTCAAATATGAGCATCTGCTTAAAATGATATTTAAAGTGATACAAATCTGTCAGATTAATCAAAATCCATGCTAAAAATTCTCTTAAGTAGTTATATAAATATATAAAACATTTTAAAGATATAACCAAGTCTGGGTATATTTTCCAATAAAATTTTTTTTTGGTTTCAAGAGCAGTGAGTCACCAAAGAATTGAAAAGAAGGCAGCACCAGTCAGGTTGGTGTAACTAAGGCAAACCTTGACAGACATCTGACAGCCCAATGCAACTGGGTTTGCCAGATCTCAATCCTCTTTGAGCCACGAGAGCAGTGTTTCTGGCCAAGTGTGTGGACTTCTCGAAAGTCAAACTCTCATTTATTCCCAACTATCTCTGCCACCACCACCACCAGGGTGGAGGAGAAAGGGAATAGGGAGAGAGGATGATGATCCCGATACGAGCAGCTGCCAACAATGATTACATAATTACATAGTAAAACTGATTTCCACATTTGAAATATTACTTTTTATGGAAGAAGGTTGGGATTCTACAAGAATATTACTGAGTTTTGATAATGACAAAACTATTTTTGCTTTGCTTGTGAAATAAATGTTGCTTCCTCATGAAATGTTTCTCATAATAAATTACAGTTTTCACACTATAATTGGAATGTCCACGTAGAAGTGGATGGAGTAAGAATTTATTTCAGTTTCAAGTGTTTTAAGACCAGCAATTAAATCTATGAGGTATGGTCTTGTATTTCATGTTTTCAAGATAACAGAGGAAAATAAATAAGGAAGACAAACTTGTAGGTAAGTAATGAAATAGAAGGTTTACTACATGAAGCTACACTTAGCAATTGACCTAATTCTTCTCAACTTCAATTATTTCCATAAATGGGCAATTCCATTCATTTATGTCCTATATGACAGGTTTTCAAAGCAGATTGCCCATTTGACCAAAAGAGAATAAAATAAATAAATAAACTTTGGGGAACAAGTGACAACAAAACAGGACATCGAGGAGTTCCAGTGATAGGTCTTTATTAACGGTCACAGTTGAGAGTGAGTTGAATTCTGGACTATCCGTTAACAGGAACAGAGTGTCGCTCTTATAGTTCCAATGTTGCTTGTTTGAGTTGCCAGCCGCACATCATAATATTGGGATGGGCAGGGTTGACAGGAGGAAGAGTTGAAGGAAAGAGCAGATCTGTTAGTCTGACATGGCAGAAGTTATTCCAAATTTTCTGGTTTTTGGTGCACACTGGCATCAAACAGAATAGAGATGTGATGTGTGATTTTATGTGTCTGGTTGGTGGAAAGCAGGTGAGGGCCCTGTTGTATGTTTACGCAATACTTAGCTACCACACTGTTATGATGTTGATTTGGGTTTAGTAGAGACAAACGCCAAATAACACGTAACAATAAAAAGGGTTTTAATAGGTTGTTAAAAAGGTACAGAAATCGCCTGAGTAGTCAATAACTAGCTCAGCTAAGAACTTCTCAGTCTATCTGTCTTTTTGACATGCCACTATTTAAAGTCTTTGTTCGCAGACAAGTTCATCTTCAAGAGGGGTGGTAGGTTTCCGACACAACACACACCAAATAGAAATTCTACTTCATTGAATGTATCCAGCCTTTTTTTTGTTTCCCTATGTACAAAGTTGAAAGATGACACCCCCCCCCCCAAAAAAGAAAACACGGCCACTTTACTGTTGAGTAGTCATCAGTAGTGGATGTATGTTTAGTTTAACAGTTAACATCTCAGAAATTGGAATCAGTGAGTTGAGTTCAAATTCCTGCCTACTCTGTTTTCTTTTCATCTTCACACTGATACCCTTGGGAAAGACACGACTCCATCTCTTCTTTCTTCACCTATAGGTAAGACTGGGCTCTTTAGCCTTGGATGGCATCTAGTCTAGAAGTATTATACTGAATTCAAAACAATTGAGAATGCAACAGGAAACCACTCATTTATTTTTCCCAAGGAGTCATGAGGACCAATTAGATTCCTGAGATCAGGATTTAACAGAAGATCAATTAGATTCCTGAGATCAGGGTTTAAATGACCAGAGAAAAAGGTTCTATCAAGAAACTGATCATCTCTCATCAAGATGTCCTTCCATCTACTTTAACAGTTTTTTTTTAATCATTTCATCACAAGCAAGGCAATAAAGCCACTAAGACCCCAGGGGGGTTGCTACTGAGAGTGAAAGAAAACAGAAAAAAATTACTAAGGAGAAAGGACAATAAAAAGAACAGGATTAAAAAAGGCAAATCAGGATTGACATTACATTCAAAAGTTACTTTGAGTAAAAAACGACAGGAAGTTGTGGAGAGCTATGACCGTCCATATCCTGAAAGAACCTATCATATAAAAGAAGTGAATAGATAGCAGAACCAGGATAAAGAGGAATGGTAAACATTAAATAGTTACTTAGACCAAAAAAAAAAAAAGACAGGAAATTGTGGAGAGCCATGATCATCCACATCCTAAAGGGACTTAGCACATAAAAGTGTATAGATGGCAGAACTGGGATAAAGAGGAATGGTAAGGAGTTAAAAATGATTTAGAGCAACAAAAGGCAGGATGTTGTGGAGAGCCATGATCAGCTACATGTTGAATATGGCACATAGAGAGAAAGATATGTATTATTGATATATAAATGGATATTTATCAAAATGTGTCTTTTGAGATACATCTGAAATTCCTGGGGCACATGACGAGAAGGACCTGGAGAAATTAACACATATTGAAGGTAAAAAAATATTACAGGGGGAAACAGTGAGTAACCTAATGTGTTTGTGAGAATGGATAGACAACAAAAGACGGGAAATTGTGGAGAGCCATGATCACTTACATCCTGAATGGACTGGGTACCTGAAAAAACAAAAATGGCAGAATAGGGACAAAAAGGTCAAAAATTACTTAGCACAATAAAAAAACAGGAAGTTGTGAATAGCCATTTCCACTTACATCCTGAACTAATCACCAAAAAGAAACAAAAATATGACAGAACAGGGACAAGGAAGTAAAAAATACTTAAAACAAGAAAAGACAGGAAGTTGTGGAGAGCCTTGACCGCCTGTATCCTGAAGGGACTTGGCACATGAAGGAAGTGAATGGTTGACAGAAAAGAAACAAAGATGGATGGTAAAGGATAAAAACTTTGAAGTAAAAAAAAGTTTGGTTGTAAATATGTAACATTTATGATGATAGAATACAGATAGATTTCCTGAGATGTTTATAAATTGTACATTGTTCAATTATTAATGTTAACAATAAACTATTTTACATTACAAAGTTGTACATGGATTACATGAAAATTACTTACAATATAATACATATTACTTATAATACATTCCTTCTTGCTTTCAATTTTGACAGCACAGGTACACTAGTAAATAAATAATTAGTAAATAAAATTTCAGAGATCAGGCAGAGACGTTAGAAGTATAGAGATAAAGTAGACTTTAGAAGGAACCAGAAACCCAATCCTAAACAGAAAACAAGGGATAAACCTTTTAAAAGTATGGAGAGGCGTGTGAACCAGTTCTTTTATATTATATTATTGTCTGTGTGTGTGTGTATGCTTGATTGCATTTGTCTACTTATGCGTTTCTGTTTGTACCTATGCTTCTGTGCATATGTGTAGGCTCTTCTGGTTCATAAGCTTTTGTCATTTTAATTATTTTTCATTTAAAAAAGAAAGATATTTCTTTTCACCTATTTAACCAGTATTATTAATAGACTAGCAGTAGAGCCCGGGGATGTAACAGTAAGAGATAGATCAAGTATCGACCATCATAAAGACTGAAAAATAAAATTGACAAAGATTATTGTTTAAGGTTGACGGACACACATGTCTTAATTAGTTTTATTTTTTTATTTTTTTTTTATGAATTGGTCAAACCGAAACTCAAACAAAAACATTGTTTTCAATCGTTATGAGTCTATCGATTGAATAGAATTTTATTATAAACAATTGTCTTGTAAATGGAATTTTTAAAGCATTCTGAATGTAAAAATAAAGAAAAAAAGTGTGTGAGACAATAAGAAACACTACCTGCCAAAAAAAAGTGAAGTTTTGTTGAAATCGGTTGAAAAATGTAGGAAATTTGATCCCATATATAAATGAACACACACACACACACAACCAACCTGGGTTTTATAATAAGTGTAACTTGATAACTTGATATTAATAAGTACAACTCGATATGAGTTGTCCCCCTTTCATTAATGCCTCTTAATTGTGTTTTCAAATTGATTTCATGCAAAAACAATTGTTTTTCCAATTTTTGGCGCTGTCAGAACCACTGCAAGGTAATTTTACATAGTCCTGTGAAGTTTTGTTGAAATCGGTTGAAAAATGTAGGAAATCCAATCCAATATATAAACATACAGACACACACACACACACAATCTGCGTTTTATAATAAGTAAGATTTATAAAAATCTCATTTTAGGTTAATGAAAATTCATTATTAAGTATAGGTTTATAAAACAAATCTGGTATCATAGGCTCATAAAATTTATTATTAATTATAGGTTCATAAAAAAAAATCCGATTAGTTGTAAGTTTATAAAAAAAATCTGGTATTATAGGCTTTAAAAAATTCAGTATTATAGGTGTATAAAAATTCTGATAAGCTCATAAAATCTATTATGAATTATAGGTTCATAAAAAATATAAGTTTCTAAAAAATTTGGTATTATAGTTTTATAAAAATTCAGTATTATAGGCTTATAAAAAATCTGGTATTATAGCCTCATAAAATCCATTATTGATTATAGGTTCATAAAATGTCTTATGAGTTTTTTAAAAAATCTGGTATTATAAGCTTAAAAATATTCAGTATTATAGATTTATAAAATATCTGGTATTATAGGCTCTTAAAATTAATTAGTATAGGTTAATAAAAATATCTGGTACTAATTGTAGGCTTATAAATATTCATTATTATAGATTATAAAATATCTGATATTAAGGATTCATAAAAATATCTGGTACTAATTATAGGCATATAAATATTCATTATTATAGATTATAAAATATCTGGTATTAAGGATTCATAAAAAATCTGGTGTTAATTATAAGCTTAGAATAATTCAGTATTATAAGTTTATAAAAAATCTGGAATTAATCATAGGTTTATAAAAATCAATTATTAATTATAAGTTCATAAAAAATCTGGTATTATAGGTTTATAAAAATCCAGTATTAATAAGTTTATAAAGAATCTGGTATTATAGGTTTATAAAAAATCAGAATTATAAGTTTATAAAAAAAATCCTGTATTATAGGTTTCAACCTATAACCCATCCACGTCCACTGTCCCCAAAATGGGATGGTGTGTATTATTGGATCAGAATAGGTAAACCTTTATACTACCAATATAACGTTTTTTTGCTTGACAGAGAAGATGTTGGAGAGTTAGGAAGTTGAAAGAGACAGCATATATTGAATTATTTGCCAAGTATAGATTTCAATATCATGTATATTTTGCTCAATAAAGAATGTACTGGAACATTTTACCAAAACATCTCTGGGAAAAATTTTCATGTAAAGCATTGGAACAAGATTTATGTGTTAGTGAAATAGAGGGGGAAAAATCACTAATTATCTAAGAATTGTATGATTCTTTAAAAGAACCTTTTTAAAGAATTTTTTTGATTATCCATATCTCAATATTATAGACTTGGATTTACTTGACATGATATAAAGAGAGAAATTGAAATCACCCGAACATTTTTTAATTACCCAGAACTAAACCCATTCTAATATTTCATCTCGTAACTGTGTTGAGAACTTAGAAAGCAATATGCAACATTTCATAAAAACACTGATAAAACTCAGTTCAATTAATTCTTGTTAATTTCTTCTGTGTTTTCATGCAAAGAACATACATTTGAATTACCACAGATTTGTCACACCAGGGGTTATGGCTTGTGCAAATCTCATATGTGTGACAATGTGATGAAATTTTGTTCACCAGTATGAAAAATAAGGAAAATTAACAAAAATTAATTGAGCTGTTTTTTGTTAACATTTTTAGCAAATGTTGAGTATGGCTTTTTAAATTCTCCAAACACTTGTTTGAGATTAAATAAAATTGGTTTAGTCTCAGATAATTGAAGAATGTTTGGATCTTCTTTCACATCCAGATAATCAATGTCCGGAAAATCAAGGTATGAATAATCAAGGAAGTACTGTCCTATGCTAGCAGTATAATAACTTATTACAACTTTTAAGCTTTTCGTTCTTGTAGTATGGATTATCTCCCCTTATATTTATTCTGTATTTAAGTCAAATAGGACACACCATTCCAAGTTGAATAAATTTGTGTTTATTTTCTCACTAGAGTTTATTCAACTTAAAATCCAACAAGTAACATTGCCTGAGACCACAAAGGTTTGATGTTGACCCAGACAATAACACAGTTCTATATTAATTTTATCAATGAGTTGATCTTTCCTAATAAAGAAAAAGTTAATCTGTTGTCCAAAATAAAAGCAATTTACAGGGTGCGATGGGTAAATTGTCACCATTTTATATTTTTAATTTCACATATGCACATCATTTGTTTTTGATTTTGTTGACTGCACATTCTAGTAGGGTCAGATGGGCACTGTCTGTGAGAAAGATAGCACCATGACGCAATTCACTCCTCCAGAAACTTGGAAATGGCATACTATATTGCTTGGCATTTGCAACAGAAGCTCCAATATGAAATTTCAAAGTGTTTGGGTGTCAATCTGAGGACAGTGCAGAGGATTTAGAAAGTGTTGGATGAGTCTAATGATGATTACAAAGATATTTGGAGTGATCACTAGTGATGGCAACGTTTTGCCTCCATTCATCTTCCCACAAGGCCTAAGGCTCAACACAGAGGTCTACATCAAGTGCTTTGAGGAGTTAGTGCTCCTCTGGATCAAGAGGGTAGCTGTTGGAAGACCCTATGTCTGAACTCTGCACCATGCCACACAAAACAAGAGAACCCAGTCATGGCTGTCAGACAATTTCTGCGACCACATCACCCCTTACATTTGGCCACCTAACTCCCCAGACTGCAACCCCGCCTTGATTATTATGTGTGGGGGTGCAGTTGAGCAAGATACTAAGAAAACTCCTTGTAACACCAAAGATGAACTGAAGGCAAGGATTATGGCAGAATTCACCAAGGAGACTGTCCAGAAGAGTTGCAGGAGATTCTGAAGTTGTGTGGAGGCCATGGTTGGGACCAATGGCGATTTTATTAGATAAATTTACTCTTTAGTATTTCAAGATATTTTTGTGTAATTTTGGTAAATATATCTGTTAAAATGAAATGTCAGTGTTATTTTCATTTTTGTGTAATTTAGACGACAATTTATCCATCGCACCCTGTATATAATCTATTAGTAGCTGTATTGTATATTGTGCTGACTTGTCTAACAGAATGTAGAGGTGTATAAGCTTCTGTATAAATGTGTATTTGTATGCATTATAGAAGCAGACATATAAAGTTTTAAATATCTGGCACTTTGCCTGACCTGGTAATCAGGTTGCCAGATTTTTTCTACTAGAAATCATCCCGGTAGGTATATAACTTATCAGCATTCCTACCAAATTATTTGGCTTAATGAATAGAGGAACTCTCATACACACACACACACACACAAATAAATTGCTTTCCAAAAACTTTCTTTCACTCTCTTTCTATATCTCTGCACACTGTGTCCTTCCAAGTCATGGACAGTCATGGCTCTTCACAGCTTCCCCTCTTTTGCTGCTCTCAGTAATACTTGCTCCTTTCTGATTCCCTCTTTAAATTTGTGGTATAAGAATGCATATGTACATGTAAAATAGATTATCAATGACTCTCTCTTATTCATGCTATCACCCTTCAAGATATAGATGAACATGGCTCTTCACAGCTTCCTCTCTTTTGCTACGCAACTTTCTGACTTTATGTATGACTGTTATATAAGAATACACACAATAGATTTCAGAGGACATCCTTTTTCTCTCTGTATGTGCCAAGTCCTTTTAAGATATAAATGAACATGTTTCTCCACAACTTCCTCTTTTTTGTTACACTCAGCAATACTTGTTCCTTTTTTACTCCATCTTTGACTGTGATATAAGAATATATATGCATAATAGATTTCAGAGGGCCTCTTTTCTCTTTCTCTCTCTTTATGTGTCATGTCCGTTTAAGACGTATATGATCATGGCTCTCCAAAACTTCCTCTTTTTGTTACTGTCTGCAATACTTACTCCTTTCTGATTCCATCTTTGACTGTAATATATGAATACACACGCATAATAGATTTCAGAAGGTTCCTTTTCTCCTTGTTTATGTGTCATCCTTTTAAGATGTAGATGATCATGGCCCTCCACAACTTCCTCTTTTTTGAGGAAAAAAGCTTTATTCAATATAGATTTGTTACTGCCATTTGATATTATCTACTGAATAAAAAAAATTTTAAACGCAACTTCTGACTCGGGAGAATTTTTTCAAAGATGTGCTAGGAAATTTGTCCAGGCTTTCCCACATCAAAGGGTTGAGGTTAAAAATTGTGTTGAGGTTTAAAAAATTGTGAAAAAACGTGAGTAAAGCAGCAAGATTGGAGCGGACAAACTTCCTCTTTTAGGCGTGTATGAATAAAGAAAAAACTCCTGCTCGGTGAGTAACAATAAAAGAAGAAAGTGTTTATTTACAACATATACAGAAAAAAAAAAGGTAAAGGGATAAAAGGACAATTAGGAGAGAAAGAAAGGGAAAAGAGAAAATGTTCTTAACTTAAAAAAGGCTTGCTCAAAATATTTCTCTGAGCGCCTAAAGAGTTCTTTAAGCCATTAGATATTATTGTTAGGGTTCAGATAGATACATTCACAGTTCTTGTAGAGTTGTAAATTTGTTCGCACATGAAGGAATCCTGAAGCTGAGTGAGTTTTTTGGTCAACGACAGAAGTCCAGTGGGCTTGTCAGAAGGAGTGGTGAAGGGATGCAGCTTTGGATTGGTCTTGAATAGTGGACTGACGTACGTTTTTGACAGCCCTTTTTAGTAGTTCTTCTTTGGTTAAAGAGGTTCTGGAGCTTCCTAATGTCAACCTCACAGACGGTGGGCAGAAATCTCACTGTCAAAATAGGCAAGATTCTCCAAATTTATGGAGTTTTGGTAGGTTCCGATGGATCGGGGACTTTTCCCTCCAAAATTGTTGTACAAATTTCCTGGCCCCTTCTATTGGTCAGAAAACACATTCTTATCTCTGATAAGAATCAGGGCCCTGGGAGCCGGTTTCGAAGGTACTGAAAACAGGTTGAAGTGAAGAAGCTGTGAGGTTTCTCCCAGACTTTATGGCACCATGGAAAGAATAATGGTGGTGGAATTCCTTTTTATTTTCCAGCTCTCTCCTTAGAAAATATATTCTTATCTCTGATAAGAATCAAGGCCTTGGGAGCTGGTTTTGAAATTAAAAAGAAGTTGGAGTGAAGATAGAAAAAATAGCGAGAATGTGAACTTGTGAAATTGTTGTTCTCAAATTCCAACAGATGTGGAGAGCTATGATTATGTAGATCTTAAAAGGACATAAAGCACATAAAGAAAGAGAAAGGATGCCATCTGAAATCTAGTATGAATGTTTATTCATTTTTCTTTCTGTTTGCAAAGCTATGATTATGTAGATCTTAAAAGGACATAAAGCACATAAAGAAAGAGAAAGGATGCCATCTGAAATCTAGTATGAATGTTTATTCATTTTTGTTTCTGTCTGCAATAATTGCTCCTATCTGATTCCATCTTTAACACTGATATATGAATACACACACATAATAGATTTCAGAGGGCTTCCTTTCTCTTTCTTTATGTGCAAAGTTCTTTTAAGATGTAGATAATCATGACTCTCCACATCTCTGAAAAAATTCTCCCAGTTTCAGCTGTTGTGTTTAAAATTTTGTTATTCAGTAGATATCAAATGGCAAAAACAAATCTATATTGAATAAAGCTTTGTTTTCCTATCTGAAAATTGCAAATGGCTGCTGCCAGAGCAATATAGCTCTCATAACAAGATGGCTGCTCTATATTACTATAACAGTTGCTTCTCTCTCAAAGATAGCTTAGGTATATAAATAGTTGCTTTTGAAGACATGAAGTTAATTTTGAATACATTACTTTATACAAGAGAATGCTGAAAAGTTTTCAGCCCAACCAACTTCCCAAAATCTATCCAAGCAACACTACATTAGGTTAATAATAGTCTAATTTAAATATGTGAAGAGTGGAGATTATAGTCTCCTAGATGCAAATGAAAGACTGCAATCTCCGCTCTTCAGCAACTGTTATAGTAATATATCAGGTGGCTACTGGAAGTGATGTTACATTGATTCTGAGGAATTTGGAGGGAAAAATGGATGAACCAAAGTTAAAATTAATCTCCATTCAAAAAAGTCTTATAAATCAATCATTAGAATTTTAGGATGCTTTGAAGGCATGTTTGAGACAAAAAATACCCATAATAGTGGTAGAAAACATCAAAAGCCACAGTCTTTTAGTTTGGTTTGGTTTATTTTGTTTTACGGCATATCAAACTCAATGGGTTATTTAATGCTGATAACATTTTTAGGATAAATTTGTATGAAAAGAATATGTATTCTTTGGTTTAGATTGATTTGGTTTATTTTGTTTTACGGCATATCAACCTCAATGGGTTATTTAATGCTGATAACATTTTTAGGATAAATTTGTATGAAAAGAATATGTATTCTTTGGTTTAGATTGGTTTGGTTTATTTTGTTTTACGGCATATCAACCTCAATGGGTTATTTTAGTCCAACAAATTTTTTTTTTTGCTGGTAATATTTTGTTTTGTCAAAAATATGTTCCTGGTAATATTTTTCCTTCAAAATTGTATTGCTGGTCATAATTTTTTTCAAAAAAGTATTGCTTGTAATAATTAACTATTTGCCCATAGCTGGGACCCTAACAGGTGCTACCACCCTGGGTCAGGGTAGACCTGGGAACACCAGCAATTAAGTGGTTCCATGCTCCTCAAAACCTGATCAGAGGCCTTGCTGCTGGACATAGTTTATCATCTTAACCAGGATGTGGATGTAGTTTAATGTCTTATCCAGGACAGCCACAGTCTTTTAGGAATTAACATGTTAAGAGTGGATACATTGAAGCTGATAAATTCCATGAAGTCTGTAGAACCAGATGTTGGATTATTAAGGGGGTATGAGGTGAGTATTCATCTTAAAGAAAGCAGTCAACCCATGAATTTTCAAACCCAAAAAGCTCCTGTTCACATGCTACTCTTTGTGGTTGCTAAGCTGAACAAAATGGCAGAACAAGGAATATTGAAAAAAGTCAGAGAGGGTGGTAGCAATTGCACTTCAGCCATTGTGGCACTGCACAAACCCAATGGTGATTTAAAAATTTGTGGTGATTATAAGGTGAGTTTGAATCACCAGATCTGTTTGGATTCATTCTCATTGCCAAACATTGAAACAACCTGCCATGAGTTTGCTGGTATTAAATAATTTGCTAAAGTTGAACTTAAGTCATCATATAATCAGATAAAAATTGATAGTAAGTTTCAAGAAGTGACCACAATGGACATCCCTATTGGATTAATAAGATGGACTCATCTGCTGTTTGGAGTAAAAATGTCAAGTCACATTTTCTAAAAAACCATTGAAAATGTTTTAGAGGGGATTAAAAATATAATTGTATATCAAATATCCAAAGATGGTATATCGCTGGATGATAAGCTCATTAATAAGATATCAGAGATAGCTGCACCCAGAAATAATTAAAAAAAAGTTAAAATCTAACCAATTTCTATAACAGATATTTACTGCAATATAGCGACCTGGTGGAACCATTTAACGAAATAAGGAAGAGTTTCAATGGACAAAAAGCCAAGAGGTTGCTTTTGAGAAATTAAAAAAAGGTACTTATAAACAAACCAGTAAAATTTTTGACCTATCAAAAGAATTGATGTTAACTACTGATGCCAGTGACTGTGCTATAGTTGCAATATTATTTCAGGAGGATCACCTTGTACTTATCAAGAAAAATAACATCGGCAGAAGCAAATTATTTGAATATTGAGAAGGAAGCATTGGTGATTATATGGAACTAGAAACTTTTTGCTGGGAAGGAAATTTTTATTAAAATCTGATCATAAGCCTTTGGAATTTATATTCAACCCCAGAAGAGAGTTGGCAAAGGTTCCAACTGCCAGGATATTAAGATGAGCAATTAAGCTTATGGTATTTGATTCTGACATCGTATATGTTCAAAGAAATACCATTCAGCATGTGGTTGCATTATCTCAGTTAAATTTTGAGAGTAAAAATGTTGAAGCAAGTGAAAATTGTGAGGATAGGATTTTGCACTGGATAGAAACAGATATATTACCCTTAAATCGGCTTAGGTTGGGAACTAGGCAGAATCCAGTGTTGAATAGAATTATGGAGAAAATAAAGAGAAATACATGGAGTATTTGCTCTATGGCTGGGAGGCCTTATAAAGAGTCAAGACACAAATTAACAATAGGAAATGGAATTATTAGGTTGTCTCAAAAGTTCGTAAACACTTTCAAAAAATTGAAATTTCACTCGCCAATTACTAACAAAAACAACAAAAATTATTCCTCAAAATAAAGACCATCATTTTCCAAGACTTTCTGCCATCGATCTGAAAGCTTTCGGATCTGGTGAAAGTACCATTCAGCTGGCTTCGAATCAAAGAATTCTTGACACGCTTCCTCGACTTCATCAAACGAGTCGAATCGGCGGCCCTTCAGAAAGTGTTGCATTGAGCGGAAAAGGCCGTAATCTGATGGAGCACAGTCAGGACTGTAGGCTGGATGTGGCAGAACCTCAACGCCGTCCAGCTCTTCAAACTTGTCTTTGGTCTTCCTGGCGGTGTGTGGCTTGGCATTGTCCTGCTGCATCAAAGCGTGCTTTCGGTTGATCAGAGCCGGGTACTTTTCCTTCAACTTTTCGTAGACCCGCTCCATTTGCTGACAGTAAAGTTCGACACTGATGGCACGACCATTCAGAACCAACTCAAAATGCACGATTCCTTCAAAGTTCCACCAAACGCATAACATGACTTTCTTGCCGAATCAATCTTGTTTTGGAACCGACGGTGTCTCTTGCCCTTTCTGAAACCATCGCTTGTCTCGATTGGGCTGGATTGGGTTGCATAAAAATTCAATTTTTCGCAAGTGTTTACGAATTTTTGGGACAACCTAATGTAATGGAGATATCTTAGTACCACCACAGTCTCTAAGAAAAGAAGTATTTAAAGCCATGCATGATGATATACATAAAGGTATATTGGCTACGCAAATCAGGTTAAAGTTGCAAGTATGGTATCCAAACTATTCGAGAGATGTGGAAGAGTTTGTTAAAAATACCCAAAGTGTGCAGAAGTGAAGAAATTTAGGCAAACTAAAATTCACTCTTGGCCAAAGAAAACGGAGCCATGGACATGAGTACATATGGACCGTGACTACAATAAAAGTATAGGATTATTTCTGATATTAGTCAACTTGTATACAGTTTGGCCTGAAGTTTTTAAAGTTGCAGATAGAAAAGCTACTGTTGTGAAGCAGGTGTTGAGAATAATGTTTTTGAGAAATGGTGTTTCAAAAACCTTGATCTTTGACAATGTACCTTAGTTTTGCAAAGAAAATTTATGTGCATAGATAAAACATATTGGCTACATTCCATACAAAACATCACCTTACCACCCACAGTCAAATGGAATTGTGGAAAGAATAGTTCAGACAGTAAAAATAGGATTAAAAACATTCTCTCCAGTAGATTGTGATATAGAGAATTATTTACCTAGACTACTCCTAAGTTATAAAGCTATTCTGTGTGCAGGCAAAAGATAAAGCCCATCCATATTGATGGGAAGACAAGAGCTTCGATTACTATGTCATTTGCAATGAATGAAAGTGTGTGGTACAGAAAGGACAAGGATTCAAGTTCTGAAAAGGCAAATTTTTTGGTACAAAAGAGATTTAACACAGTTGTATTAACAAAGAAGGCACAGGGCAAACTGGCTCATGAAGATCAATTTAGAACCACAAGAGAGCATGATGTTATCGAATAGGAAGAGGAAGCAGAAAAACAGACGACACAAGAAAGTATGAATCCAGTATAGAGAGTGATCCAGAAGACAACCAGAGATATAAAAGAGAAGAACAGGAGAGGGAGGAGAGGATGAGTATATTCTGTAGTAGTGAGAAACAATTTAGATGAGAGTGATTGGAGATATCATGGTGATTCAAATGAGAAGAATCAATTCAGAGCTAGATTTCTTATAAAAAGAAATAAAGAGATTCACTCTGAGAGACAGATTATGTCTCCTAGGGTTGTTCATAGAAATCAAAGATCAACTAAAGATATAAAGGCTCTTAGGTTCAGGGAGGTTTAGTAATATGTAAATGAGGTACTGTGTAAAAGGCAGTATTGCTATAACTACAGGAGAGTTATCTTCTATTGATGAGACTACATCTGTCAGAATACTTATCATAACAGTTTTTCTGCTTGTGATATTCTTCTTTATATGTTGTGTCCCCTCAGGATGTAGGCGATCCATACTCTCCACAACTTCCTGTCCTTTGTAGTTTTTAATAAACTTTATCTTTCTGTTATTTCTTCTAAGCTCTGTTCCATCATCTATTTACTCAAACTCCCTAAGTATGTTATGAATTGTTTTCCTTTATCTTTCCCTTGAGTATCAATTTTTCCAAACCCTCTTTCCTCATTACATACCCCACAAACCTCAACTGCCTCTTCCTTATGTTACGTATTAGTTTCCTTTTTTGTTTCCATTTTCTCTAAAACTTTGTCATTGCTCACATGTTCGGTCCATGGTATCCTCAGCATCCTTTTGTAGAACTACATTCCTGTTGCTTCAAGTCAGTTCTTCATCTTTGAGGAGACTATGCAGCACTCACTGCCATAAAGGTGGACAGATATCACATAGCAATGTAGTACTCTTTTCCTTGTTTCTAGCAAAATTTTTCTATTTCTTAGTAAGTTTTAGACTATTTCAGTGTTACACTTTCTGTCTTCTTGCGATGTTACTTCACTTAAATTGAAAGAAAAAATTATTTTTTAGCATTAATATTTCTATGACTGGATAACTCATGCTGTAATTCGTTGGGCTGGGAACTTGTCAGTGCCCCTTCTTATATCTGATATGCAACCTTCCTGTTAGCGGATTGTCCAATCAATACAACACCTATACTTTTGTTCAGTATGCTTCTTTTGTTTTTGATTTGACAATCCCGCTTCAAATTTTAATAGTCTTTCAAAAGAATTGATACTCCCCAATAGAAGCTAATAAAGAAAATTGCTAATGAAAATTTGAATTCTAATCAATTTAGTTTGCTTTGAAAAATTTTTCAAACAAAATTGGTATAATTATTTGCCAATTTTATTCTCTATAAAGCTTTTCAGTTACTTTTTATTTTAATATTAAAATTTTAAAAGATCTAAATTGAAAAAATTGAAACGCTCCATATCCCAAATAATGCTCAGATAGAATAGAAATTATTATTATCAAAATCAATGCTTTAAACCATGTGCCATTTTTGATACAGTCTATGTAAATGGCCAACTCTCTGTCTTTTATTCCCAGGAATGGGGAAGATGGACAGAAGAGCAGTGTCAAAGCACTGAAGAGGGTCCAGAAAATACAGCAAAGAATTTTGAAGTTTCAAGGAACATGGAGGATGAAATCCAAAGATGGTCATTGCAGAGTGATCTTATCAAGGCTATCGTCCATAAATTACCTCTGGAACATATTCAGAAACTACTTCAACTTGGAGCTGACATTAACAGTCCACTGGAATATGGAATGCGTCCAATTCATTTCGCTGCTTCTGTTAGCTATATTGAAGTGATTGAATTTTGTCTCAAATTTGGCTGTGATATAAATTCTAAAGATTGTTGTGGTCTCACCCCAATCCACTTAAGTGCCCAGAAAGGACATGTTGATTGCTTGAAATATCTGATAATTCAGGGTGCTAATGTCAGGGTAGATGACAGGGGATACAAACCAATAAAGAAAGTAAGGAATAATCTGCCTGAAATTCTAGCAGAAGGGGACGAAAGTGCAAAGGTTGGAAGCGATGCAAATAATGATCAAGTCACTGAGGTCGATTATCAAAACCTTGTTGAAAGTGATGATGAAAATGACAATGAGGAAAACGACACTTCAGGTAAGGCCCCAAAAGGTGTCACAACAGACATGGCAGTTGAACCTTTAAATTTTGCTCTAGAAAACAACCATGTTGAAGCTGTAAAACTGCTTTTGGAGAATGGTGCCAATCCAAACCGATGGTATCCAGTCGGGTATGAAATTAACCTGGTGCAACTGAAAAATGTCATGTGTCTGAAGCTTATGCTGGATTTTGGTGCTAATCCAAATGCAGTAGACAGGTGTGGGTATACGCCGCTGATGATGGCTGCGAAACAGGGCCAAATATCAGCCGCCCAACTCTTGTTGCAGAGAGGAGCAAATGTCAATCAGCAACGGCCCGACAGGTTTGAGAAGAAAACAGCACTTCACATTGCCCTCGAGGAAGGGAACCGTGACATTGTGAAGGTCCTGTTAATGAAAGGGGCTGTCACATCAAAATTACCTGACTACAAATACAATGCTCTCCACACTGCCATCCTAACTGATCGTGTTGATCTGGTTGACCTGATTCTCTTTTTTATAAACAATGTTGATGAAGTGACAGATGAGAACTGCACTGCTCTGATGTTAGCCTGTGCCAGCACAGAACTGCAGAACCAGATGCAAATTATATACAGGTTGTTACAGAATGGTGCCAACCCAAATTACCATTCGGGTATCACAAACTACAGTGCCCCATGTTATTCCCCATTAATTGAATATTTGAGTAACCAACAAATCATAGACTATAATATTGTACTTAAACTTATCCAGTATGGTGCTAAGGTTCACTTTTCTGGTTCTTCAAGAGCTATCAGGAAAAAGGACCCTTTTGGAATTCTTTCTTATTTACCATGTTTAAAAGAGAATAAAAATGCTTGGTATCTTGTTATCGATGCCAGTAATATGTTTGATATTAGCGCCATTTCGGAGTGTAATTATTTAACTAAGGAGGAAAAAAAGTTTTTCTTGATACTTGGAACTAAACCTTTTTCACTAAAGCATCTTGTACGTCTTTCCATTCGAAAACTACTAAAGCCGCCTTTAACAAAAAAGATATTTGCCCTGCCCTTGCCTACATTCTTGCTAAAGTATCTCTTATTTTTAGTCAGATAATGAAGAGCTCAGTCTCATGAAATTATAATTATTACAATGCCTGGAGCATCTGTTGAATAATACACAAGCAATAAACTTACAGCGGCTGATAAAATGTATGCATTTCGCAGATAAACAAAAAAAAAATACTAAACCCTAGAGAGTTATGCTTTTAATTTCTGGCCATTTTTTTTTATCTTTGCTTTGCATTTTATCACAACATTCTATATTGAATATATTCTTACAAGGCTTGAGTTTAATGTTATCACATCATCCTTGGGATGATAACATGTTAGTTTGGGATGACTGGTTAGATATTTTTATGGTGATGCCAGGAAAATACAATTTTTTAAATTGTTATATTGTGTTGTTCTACAACATGTGATCAGTAGTCAACTTCCACACACATAGTTCGAGACAAATTATTCAATTGAAATTGTTCCAATATCTTATATTTATGAAATGTATCAACCATACCTTCAATCAATTCATCTTCAATAGTCAAATCTTAAGTTCCCAGTTTCTCAAATTTGCAGAATTTGTTAGCTTCTCTTAATCTGTGAAGATATTTCATAATTGATTCATCTTGTTTCTGTTTAATGGATACAAATTTAGTCCTTTCTACTATGATAAGTTTCTTTTTCAGTTTTAAACTTCTTTATATAATTTCTGAAATTTTCACAAAAAGTTAAATTCTCCAATTGTCTGGGGTATGACATGACAGAAATTTTCATTATATCTTCACAAACTGCCAAAGCTAGAAAGAGGTCACATTTCATTTTCTCCCCTTCTTGCCTGGTTGTCTTTCAATTTTTTTTAGCCCTAGCCTGGGCTGCAAAACATTGGATCCAAATCTCAACAAATTTTGGTTCATCCAAGTGACAAACATCTTCTCAGCAATGCCATATTAATTAAATTTGTATTATATTTAATTATAAAAGCAACTAATTTCATTAAAGAAAACTCTTAATTTTCACCTATAGTGATGGGCTTTTAATAATTCAATTGAAAAAAATTTCAAATGCAGCAAAAGAAAATAAAAAAAATAAAGAGAACAAAAAAAAAAACAGACTCTTAATACTTTAGAATAACATTAAAATTATTGACATTCTCTGTAAAACCAGCAGGTGAACGTAAAGTGTATATTGCAAAGCACAGGTTCTATATGGGAACAACAGGTACATTTGGCTTAATGTTGACAGTGTGTGGAGGAAATGTAGGACTTTTATAAAAATTGATTCATTCATTCTTTACGGCTTATCAACCCTTTGCAGGTTATTTAAAGCCAGAAAATATGTTTTTTAGATTGTAAGAATTATAAATAATAGTTTAGTGATACAAATCTTACTAATTAATGAGAGGAGAGAAGAGCTGGATTCATACCTTTTCCAAGGGTATTTGCGCGTAAGTGAATATAACGAACCCAACAGGAATTCGAACTCTGCTCTCTGATTAACAATTCCAAGCTGTTATCCATTATGCAACCCACAACCTGGTATTCCCAATCGGTTACCCATCTAGGTACTGACCGGGATCAACATTACTTAACTTTGGTGATTGTATGGGAGGTAGTGTTTCAATATGATGCATCTGTAATCCTTGAAGCAATAGAAGCAGAAGAAAGCAGCTAGTGACCTATTTGTCTATTTTTAGCAAATGGATGTTGAAAAATGTACCATAAAGACAATGAAAAGGACTAAGAATGCTGTGAAGCAAAGTGGTGTAAAACAAACTTTTAAAAAGCTGTGGTTACTTACATTTGACCAAGGATAGTTGATAAAAAGCAGCAATGAAATTAAGAAAGACTAATTGGATATAGACCCATATCCACCTGGCATCAGTTTAAACTGACGTCTTCTTTCGTCCCATATATTGTGACCATTTTGCTTAAAGATTGCATTTTCTTGGTTTCAAATGAAAATTTGGAAATTTTCCAACATATTTCAGTGAAATTTTCATTTTTAAAAATTATAGTTTATCATTATAATTTAGATAGATCGTAAAAAAATGAGGTGTCAATTTAAACTGACACCATGGTTTGTAATAAGTTTCTTCTTATGCATTCATTTATCTTGGTTTAGCATATAACATGATATTTCCGGTGTTCTGATTCTATTTTAACATGATGTCTACTATGTCTGTGATCATTCATTGGCAAAAAAATACACAGCTTACTAACTTGATGAAGATCAGAGATTATTTTTTTAAATTATAACATGTAAAACAAGCAAATTGTACATTTTATTTTTTATCTTGAGCAAATAAAATATGAAAAGTTTTAAAAACTGAATCTTTTTATCATATTTCCTTGAATGAAAAAATTCTGACAAAGATAATGATTTTACAAAGGGTTTTTATTTTTTTTATTTTTATTTTTTTTAATGAGGAAGAAGTACTAATGCCTTCGGCTGTTAATTTTTTGTTAATTATTTAATTTTAATTTTACGTTGTAATCTGCAGCAAATAGAGAAGCAGATTGTGACTGTAGATTTTAGTTTAAGAGAGAAAAGGATTATAGATGTGGCCCAGAAACAAAAAATAATCAGCTGCTCACTGTCATCCTTGGAAGACAATTCTAATTTTCTTTGTCACAGTAAAGCAGAAAACATAGTGAAAGTACAACATACCTGGCAGCTGACTTGGTCCATTTGTGTGCGTCTTTTGCATCTAACACAGGTGGAAAAGAATCTAATAACAGTGGATTCAGTAAAGAATATTTTCATGTGGGATTAGTGCTTAAAAAATCTCTGATTATATTTCATCATGGGGCCAGGGCCCCACTATTTACAATCCCCAATATTCCACAGGTTACTTATCAAGTACGAGCTCTGTCTGAAAAGTAATGGGACTGAGTGTGTTGCATGAGCTATGGTTGAAACAGGTATCAGATAATATGATATCTTATGAGTATATAACTGTAATCTTAACATTCTCTTTGCTCAATGCACAAGAAGAGATGAGATTTGTGGCAGGATAAATTGTGGCTGCTTCACTGCGACAATGCACCTACTCACAACGTCTTGAGCATCCAGCTGTTCCTGGCCGAAAAGAAGATTGCCGTCCTGGAACAACATCCCTATTCACCTGATCTTGCTCCATGTGACTTTTTCTTTTCCCCAAGCTCAAGGGGACCCATTTTGAAGATATGGATGGCCGTAACGAGTTGAGGGGCATCCAAGAAGAATCCTTCCAGCAGTGCATAGAAGCATGACAGAGAAGGATGGAAAAGTGCTTTAGACTCAGAAGGATTACTTTGAAGGGGAAACCATGTAGTATGTTGTTTGAAATTGAAATAAATTGCTTATGACATCAGCCCCATTACTTTTCAGAAAGACTCCGTAGATAGCTTGTGATAAAGACTACTTTTGGTTATGATAAAATCAATGCTCTTTTAAATGGTCCAAGATCATTTCCTCAAGCAGAAACCAGTTATACTTCTTTAGTTCTTAAAGGCTGTTGTTTAAGTGGTCAGTTGACCCTTCTGGGTTATCAGCAAAACTACAACTTGGGCCAGGTTTTAAAGAAAGATGATACTGCCCACCATAAGCTGATTGATCAAGAATATAACAAGGACAAAATTTTTCAGTCTACAAATATCAATTGCATAGTAAAATCACTTTGCTTTGTTATTGTTGGTTTATTTGGAGTAGAGTCCCTATAAAAGAGGCCTCCCATACAAATTCCAATATCAGATAAAAATAATGAATGTAACAATCTGATTTCTTTAGAAGATAAGGAGATAATTTCTTTTCTTTTAAGTCCATTTAGTTATCTGAGTTTTGTAGGAATTTTGTCTCCAGTCCATCTTTGAGTAAACTTAAGTGTCAGTGTTTTGGGGGATTTATGTCTACAGCTGCCTTTGAATTGGGAAACATAAAAATAATATCAATGATTTTAGATAGTCATAAATGTAGTCTTTTGATGATTTAGTGTCAACACTTCCAGATGTGGGGGAGGGGACCCCAGGAATATCTATATAAGCAGAAAGAGGCAGAAAGTCATGGGAGACAGTGGATCCAGCCGTGAAAGAAGTAGGTAGTTGACCAGAGGAGTGAAAGCTGCCCAGTGGACAGTGATGGAAGGACTGGTAGTGGGAAATTAGGAGTCACCGAGCCCAGAGGCCAGTGAAGTTAAGGAGATAGCAGTTCAGCCAAAAGGAAAGATAGCCAGCTAAGTGAGAAATCATTTTGTTGTTTCACTCCAAGCAAAGCAATAATGCCATTAGGACACAGGGGGTTACAGGGAGTGAAAAACTTTAAAGACTTTAGTGAAGGAAAGACAATAAAGGAACAGAGTTCAGGAAGACAGATGGGGATTGACATTGCATTTAAATTTTTGAAGATTTTAGATGGAAGGAACATAACAAATTGGAAGAGAGTTCGACAGGTGAGAAGTGCAAAAAAAGAATCTCTTAGAATAGAAGAAGTGCTTGCATCTAGCTAATTCAACAGTAAAATGGTGATACCTAATTGCCAGTCTAGTAGCATGCTTAAATTCATCTAGTTGAGGCAACAGGGAAAAATCTCATCAGAACACTTGCCTTGAAAATATTTGTAGAAAAGACAGAGGGAAGTCATGTCACATTGGTGAGAAAGTGACTCAACTAAAGATTGCTGGTCAGGGTTGATTATATTACAGACCCTTCTTTGAATTTTGTCAAGAGTCTCAAGATATATAGCAGGAGCACTAGACCAGATATGGCAGCAGTATTCAGTGCATTGGTAAAAGGTAGATTTATAAATGTGCAAGATGGATTCTGACAAGAAAGATTGTTTGGCATGACAGAGTGAACCAATTTTCCTTGCAGTAGATGTAATAATTGATTCGATATAATCACTCCACTTCTTGTCAGTGGAAAATGTGAGTCTAAGTAGGTATAGAGTATGATATGATTGTATGCATCTATGACAGTGAATAAGTATCATTATATCATGGTTGGTGGATGTTAGCTTATGACAGCGTCTGTTCATATCATGGATCTATTTGGCCTTGTATAAGGATTAAAAGAAAAAATACAGTATATTAATAGATGAATCCCTCGATTAGTACAGCTAATATGTACATCAGTAACTATAAAAATATCAATTTTCAATTACTATGATTAAACTGAAGAATGTTTTACTGCACTAATCAAGTATTATGTATGCACTAATCGAATTTTGGTATATAAAAATTTTAGTGCACTAATCAAAAATGCATTAATTGAGTGCACATTAATTGGGGGATGCCTGTATATACAAAACAAATCTTTATATATCACAATATATGCAGAAGGATATATTGAAAGTTGGAGGTTCACTCCCTGGTGCATACAAGAGAAAGAAAGTCCAGGAGAATGTAGATATATATATATGTATATGTATGCGTATTCAAATGAAGCAGCTGCCTGCTTAAAAACGTGGTTGTAAGAAAGTACATATTTAGTGTCAACACAGGACTGGTTGTAAGAAAGTACATATTTAGTGTCAACACAGGACTGTGTGGATGTCTAAGGTCACCAGTGTGTGGTAGAAGGAGGTAGGTATTGAATGTATCTATGTGAAACTGTATGGGTTGTGCATGCATTTTTGGCTCTGAGTATGTTACAATGTCCACATCATCAGAGAATAGATAAAATTAATTCTGATTTATGTTGATTTTCCATCATATTATATACATATCTAGAGATCTGCATCAAAAGTGCTACTTTGCTTCTCATTGGTTCATGATTAGTGACCTTATATCCTGGTTGAAAGAAGCTCTTGTTTCTGATTTGCTTGCTAGACTATAATGTTCATATCCTGGTTGGGATGGTTTTTGATTGGTTGGTAGAAATATGAGTTCATGTTCGAACAATTCTGAATATATATATATATATTTTTAGAGATGGTGAAATTTTGTTTTCCTTATTATTTGTTTATTTTTATTTATTTTATTTATTTATTTTTCTATCACTACAACTGTATGGTGTAACTGTGTATCTGTAACTGTACTGTGATTACCAAAGCTTGTGCCACAGTCTGTGTACATCTGCTATTATAATGTCAATGCCAATCATTTGTACTATGTGGCCATCCAAAATCTGTCTGAGTAATATATATTTAACTTCTATTGCCTACATCAATACAGCACTGATGCAGCATGTTTGACATGAGCATCCAGCCTCTCAAGATTCCCACAATCCAGCCCCTCTCAAAGGACTCTGACCAAACAATCCTACTCACATGGCAACTTCTCACCGCATGCATCACCTTTCATATATTCAGACTGCACTAATTGCTACTATGCCACAAGTTGGCTCAAATTTTATCAGGATATCTCCTACCTGCATCACACCTATCTGCTGACATATGCCATACCCAGATCAAAATCAACATCATCTCTATGGTATGTCTCAATTTTATCATCCATCAATGTACATTTATCAATCCCCTCTCCTGGCTCACATACTATATACCGTTATTATAGTAACAAAGGTAATATTTGATGCCTATAAATGAAAATGCTTCATATTACCATAAAACAGTAATAAAGAAATTGTGCGAGAAAAGATTATTGCTTCAGTGTGTTACAGTTTTATTTTCCATTGCTATTTTATCAATCCCCTCTCCTAAGTCATATACTTACTAATGAGATATTCCGTTATTATGGTAACAAACTCATTATCTAATGTTAATAAGTGAATATGCCACATATTATTATAAAACATAATATCTCATTTCTTAGTAGTGAGAAAAGATTGCTGATACATACCTTTTTGTTTCTTTTCCCATGTTAGCTTTTGTATGAACCAGGTTTTTGTTTTTAATTATTTTTAATAAAGTAAATCATGAAGAAATTTATTTTTTTAATAAAGTAAATTGACATATAAAAAATAATTGAAATAAAACTATAGATTTAAAAAAAACGTTAATATTCATTTATTCAAATAAATAAAATTTTTAAAAGTTAAATTACAAATATGAAAATACTTTTTAAATAATTAATATTAAAAGAAAGTATTTAAAATAACATGATCAAAGAATAATGAAAAGAATTATTTGAAAAAAGTTTAATACTTATTCATTAATTCAAATACTATTGTTGTACCATTGCTACTTCTATACACTCATATATATGTATATCATAACAATATTTCATGGCACTGCAATTGAGAATCATTGGTATAAGTGTAAGAAAAGGCAAGAAGATAATATTTTTAATGCTAGACTTGAAGAGGTCAAACTTGTGAACCAACACTCTACAGCAGCTACACATTCTTACACTATAGTTAGTTACCAAACTTAGCTTAGTCTGAAAACAAGGCCTCAGGCATCTGGTTCATTACAATAGCAAATCAGTCTTTGAGAGACACTTGATAAGCATCACTCTACAGCAGGCTCTTGTTCTTCCAGCAAAGTTATCACCTAATTTTAACTTAGTCTGGCACATTGTCACAGTTGTTGAGCACTCGGTGAAAATCAAATTCAGTGTACTGAAGTGATGTTCATGAGGTTATGTAGACAAGATAACGTTTAACCCTAGACTTGAAGAGACACTTGGTGAGCATCACTCTACAGCAGGCAGCAAAGTTATCACCTTTTAACTTGTTCTTTGTCCAGTTGTTGAGCAAAAATCAAATTCAGTGTACTCAAGTGATGTTCATGAGGTTATTTAACGTTAACCCTAGTCTTGAAGAGACACTTGGTGAGCATCACTTGCAGGCTTTGTTCTTCCAGCAAAGTTATCACCTAATTTTAACTTAGTCACAGTGTCACAGTTGTTGAGCACTCGGTGAAAATCAAATTCAGTGTACTGAAGTGATGTTCATGAGGTTATGTAGACAAGATAACGTTTAACCCTAGACTTGAAGAGACACTTGATAAGCATCACTCTACAGCAGGCTCTTGTTCTTCCAGCAAAGTTATCACCTAATTTTAACTTAGTCTGGCATATGGTCAGAGTTGAGGAGCCCAATCAAATATTTGACTTAATTCAATAGTTTGTAACAAATCGTCTATTAAAGGTCATGTAGAAAAGCCTTACTTCTAGATATTTCACATTAATGTGTGGATCCTGCAGGACTCTATCCTTGGACTTACGTTGTTTATTATCTTCATTAAGTCTCAACTATTGTATATACTCATGGATAGGTCACCCCACCGGATTGGTCACACCCCTACTTTATGGCTTAATAATTGATGATTTACTGTTGACTCACAGATAGGTTGCACTATAATCTGGGGAGTTGCACAACCCTTTTTAAATGTAAGAATTATCAGATATCTATCTTTATTTCTATCTTTATTTCAAAACTTACAATTATTAATACACTTTTGCAGATTGATTTCTATGTTCTGCATAATTTGGTACTTTTAATTTAGAACCTGCTTCGTAACTCTTTATTTTACTCATGATTGGTGTTTGTAACAATTAAAATTATAAACTATAAATTTAGCTACCAACTCTATTGCTGCCCAATACAGAATAGTGCAAATGTTTGGGTACTCAATTCATGTGCTTTATTATTTGTAAATAACACTTAAGAACACCTTTTAAAGGTTATATGAAACAACTATTAAAGAAAATTATCTCATAAAGAATATGTTTCATTTCTTTAAGTCATGTTTTTCAACATATTTTTAACAAAATATATATATTTTGCAGAATGAATCGTTGGACTATTTTTTCTTTGTCAATAAACATCTACACATGATTCCTTAACTTATGTATACATGTTCAGGTTTTTTATATCAGTCTAGTGTGAGAACCCCGAATGAATATTTTATAATTTTATTTATTTATTGTGATGGATATGTGAATCTAGCAGCACGAGGTAAGTTTAAAGCAGCCAGTATATATGATAGATAAATTGTTTCTATACAGAGAAAAACCACAGCTTTAGTATTTATGGGTATCATTTCCAATTTCTCAAAAATCATGATGACAAGGTGGGTGTTGTTTTGCATTTATGTTGAGCAGATAGTTCACACCCCTTAATGTTTTCTGAAATCTTTGGTAAAAATGTGCAACCTATCTGCAAGTATATATGGTAGGTATTTATACTGATGGCACAACTTTTTACTTTTGTCTTAACATGTCTATCTTAATCCAGTAAGTCTGCAAAATATAACTGGCAGCTGCTCTCAAAAATGATCTCCAATTAGTTGTTAACTGGGGCAAGAAATGGCTTCTAAACTGTAACACCTCTGAAACTAAGCTGCTATCTTTTACCTGTCATAGAAAACCATTTTTGCCTTTCATCAGTATGGCTCATGCTAACCACCAGGAGAGCAAATCATTGCAACTTTTTAGTCTTATGTTTTCTATTGACATGAAGTAGAATGATTATATTGAAACAGTTGCTAGGTCTCATGATAGGAAAGTTGGTTCAGTTTCATGCTAGACAGTTTTTCTTGCAAGAATCTATCTTGCACATTTATAAATCTACCATCTGTCTATGCACTGAATATAGCTGCCATATCTGGTCTGATGCTATATATCTTGAGATTCTTGGTAAAATCCAAAGAAGAATCTGTAATGTTAATGGTCCTGACCTGGCATCGCAACTTCAGTTAGTTTCTCAACTCCGTGACATAATTTCACTCTCTGTGTTGTAGTAAGAGCCTGTTACCCTCCTTACTATCATGAATGGACTGATCCATTCATGATAAGTTGTTCAAAGCAGGAAGATAATACTTGTCTAGCTGGGTATTGAATACTACTATCACAACTGACTCTATTGAATTAAATGCTGTATCTTGCCAGACCCCACATCACAACTCTCTGTCTTTTCTATAAATATTTTCAAGGCAATTCTTCTAATGAGTTCTCCTCTTTGGTACCTGGACTGTATGAATTTAAGCATACTATTAGATTGGTAATTAGGTCTCATCATTTTCATGTTGAAAAAACTAAATGTAACTGTAAGCTCTATTCTAATAGTTTCTTTCCTTGCATTTCCCACTTTTGGAAATCTCTTCTGATTCTGTGCTTCCCAGACACTTACAATCTTCAAAAATTTAAATGCAACATCAATCTGCATCTTCTGTCTTCCTGAAACATGTTCCTTTATTGTCCTTTCTCCTCACTAAAGTCTTTTCATTCTTTCTCTCCCAGTAACACCTTGAGTCCTAGTGGCATTATCACCATCTGTTTTCCTGAATCCTGTTCTTTTTTTGTCCTTTCTCCTCACTAAAGTCTTCTATCTTTCACTCTCAGTAACACCTTGTTTCCTAGTGGCATTATCACCATCTGTCTTCCTGAACCATGTTTCTTTTTTGTCCTTTCTATCACTAAAGTCTTCTATCTTTCACTCTCAGTAACAGCTTCTGTCCTAGTGGCATTATCACCATCTGTCTCCCTGAATCCTGGTCTTTTTTTGTCCTTTCTCCTCACTAAATTCTTCAGTATTTCACTCTCAGTAACACCTTGTTTCCTAGTGGCATTATCACCATCTTCTACCTTCCTGAACCCTGTTCCTTTTTTGTCCTTTCCCTCACTAAAGTCTTCTGTCTTTCACTCTCAGTAACACCTTGTTTCCTAGTGGCATTATCACCATCTTCTGTCTCCCTGAACCCTGTTTCTTTTTGTCCTTTCTCCTCACTAAAGTCTTCAGTATTTCACTCTCAGTAACAGCTTGTGTCCTAGTGGCATTATCACCATCTGTCTCCCTGAATCCTGGTCTTTTTTTGTCCTTTCTCCTCACTAAATTCTTCAGTATTTCACTCTCAGTAACACCTTGTTTCCTAGTGGCATTATCACCATCTTCTATCTTCCTGAACCCTGTTCCTTTTTTGTCCTTTACCTCACTAAAGTCTTCTGATTCTCTTTCATTCCCAGGCTCTTGTTCTTACAAAAGTTCTCTACTAATTTTAGCTTTGTCTGGCACATGGCCACAGTTGTTGAGTACTCAGTTAAGATCAAAATTGTTACTGTAACAAATCAGTTTGTAAGAAACATTTGGTAACTTTCACTCATTTAGTGGAGATCAAATTCATTACATAAACAAATTTATTTTCAGGACATGTTCCCTCACCAAAATATGATGAAAGAAAAAGAAATTTATCTGATTAGAAAAATTCTGAATTCTTTGTTTTTTTTTTTTTTTTTTTTCAGGAACCTGAAAGAGAATTGGAGGAAATGTCTGAAAATGTGACGAGCAGATATGAAAAATTAACTGCTGAGGAAGATGAATTCCACAAAATTTCTGTTCAGAAACTTCTTGTAAAAGCCATAACTCACTTATCTCCTATAGAGGATATTGAAATAATTCTAAAATTCGGTGCAGATCCAAATGGCTGTGTAGAACGGGGCATGCGACCAATTCATTATGCAGCTTATGCAAACAATGTGGAGGCAATTGATTTTCTTCTTGATTATGGTTGTGAGGTAAATCCCAAAGATGACTTTGGTTTTACACCCATCCACTTGTGTGCTGAAAAGGGCTACATAACTTGCTTGACCCATCTGCTTAAACATGGAGCTGAAGTCAAGTTTGGAACAAATTATGAAAAGCCTGAAAATGTGGAAGAATTTAAAGAAAACACCGAGAATGATGCAAGCCAGACGACTGATACAGAAGATAATTTGAATGCCACCGAAACAGAAAACGGTGATGGTGCAATGAATGAAGTAAGGGATTCAGATTCTGTTGACACCCAAGACAGGATCCCTGAAGAAGTTATTAATGATCTAACAGTTGAGCCCCTAAATTTAGCTTTGGAAAATAATCGTGTTGAGATAGTTAAGCTACTACTTGAAAATGGTGCTGAGCCAAATAGACGATATTTTGGAGGTTACGAAATAAACTTAATGCCTTTGAAATATTTTGAGTGTTTGGAACTTTTATTAGATTATGGTGCTAACCCTAATGTGTTCAACAGGCGTGGATTAACGCCTTTAATGATGGCAGCAAAGGAGAATGAAAACAGAGCCGTCCGTCTTTTGCTCAGCAAAGGAGCAGATATTAACCAGCAGTGTCATGAAAGATTCGAGCAGAAGACAGCATTGCATATTGCACTTGAGTCAGGACACCGGGGCATTGTAAGAACCTTATGTTTGCAGAACGCTATTGTCTCAAAGCTGCCAAATTACAAGTACAATGCTCTCCACACTGCTGTTCTAACTGACCGTGTCGATCTGGTGGAATTGATTTTGCTCTTTCCAATTGATATTAATGAATTTAGCGATGACAACTGCACTGCCCTGATGATGGCCTGTGCATCTCAAGAACTGAACAACCAGAAAGAGATCATCTACAAACTCCTGCAGTATGGTGCCAACCCAAATTCTCATTCAGACATCATTAACTATTCTGGGCCTTATCTCTCACCATTAATTGAGTATTTTGACAACCAAACTCTTCCTGATTATGAAGTTGTCCTCAGGCTAATCCAATATGGAGCAATGGTGCATTTTTCGAGACGCACATCTGTAGGCAGGAAGAAGGACCCTTTTGGTATCCTTGCCTATATACCAATTATAATGGACAAACCCGACATATGGAACCTTCTTGTAAGTGCCTGCAGCTATTTTGATGTTAATGCAGTGTCTATTTGTATGCACTTCACTAAGGAAGAGAAACGAACGTACAGTTTACTTGGCCAAACACCCTTGCCACTGAGACACATTGTGCGTCTTTCAATTCGCCAGTTATTACAACATCCTTTAATTGAGAATATTTTAAAATTACCGCTTCCTGTATTTCTGCTAAAATATCTTCTTTTTCTTACAACATAATTGTTTAATTTTGGAAGAAGAAAACAATTGAAATATTCAATAAAGATTTCATTTTTGGGACTGTTTCACTCATGCTTTCTGTTTTTAATTCATTATATATATATATATATATATATATATATATATATATATATATATATATATATTTAATCATTTCACCCCCAAGCAGGGCAACAATGCAACTAATACACAAAGAATTATTGAGTGTGTGAGAATATGAGAAAAATAAAACACTATTAAGGAGGGAAAACAATAAAAGAACAGGAATTAAGAAGATAGAAAATAATGATTGCCATTGCATTTAAATTTTTGAAGATCAAAGTTGACTGGGAAGCAAGAATCCAGAAGAGAGTTCCACAACCAAGAAGTGCAATAGAAGGAACTGTTAGCATAGAACTTATGGTTACACCTAGTCATTTCAACTGTAAAAATAACGAGACCCTGCCGCCAATATAGTACTGCCATTAAATTCATAAAGTCTTGGTGCCATACAGGAAGGTTTATCAAAATAATTACCATGAAGTTATTTATAGAAAAGGAAGCCATGTTACAGTGATGGAAAAGTCACTGTAGCCAAGATGCCAGGTCAGGACCAATAATATTGCAGATTCTTTATATTTTATCTAGAATCTCTGAATATATAGCAGTAGCACCAGACCAGAGCAGACCAGACCAGACATAACAGTAATATTCAAAGCATGGATGAAGGGTATACTTATAAATATGTAAGATAGATTTCCACTAAAACAATTGTTGTAATAATAATAATAATAATAATAATTGATGATAGTTTATTTACTTCAACATGCATTGCCAAAAACAAAATCCCTTATTTCATTGTCTCTGGCACCAAATTATGCAAGCAACCATGTGAGGGTTTCAGTTGAGAGACAATAACTATAGTAAGTTTCAATTGGCAGCAGGCTAAATCTGGAAATGGGACTGAACTTCTTCTATGCACTGTGACCCTTTAGCACATTGGTGATCATGGCTCTCCACAATTTCCTGTCCTTTGGAGCTCTTAATAAATTTTGTCTTTTGTTATTTTTCCTAAACATTATTCCGACTTACATTTGCTCAAGCTCACTAGGAAGGTTATGCATTGTTTTCCTCTGTCCCTCTGATCTGTCCTGTGAGTATCAAATTTTCCAAGTCCTCTTTCCTCATTATGTGCTCTAGAAATTTCAACTCCCTCTTTCTGATGTTAAGTATAAAAAAATGAAAGTGAATACAATATATCTAGATACAAATTAGAGACATGTCATAATAGATCATTCCATCTTAAATAAATCAACAATGTTTTGTGGCAATTTTTAAAATCAACTTTTTTTGTTAAAAAGTTGAATAATTTTAACACGTTCAACATTATGGTTAAAAAATAGTGAATTTTATATAGTATTTTTTGAGACAACATGAGCAAAACAAATTCATGGATTTGGACAAAAAAATGACCTCAGAATGACGTCAAAATATTCGAAAAGTTTTCATCTTTTAACAACCATTTGCACTTAGTTTAATTTCTAATGTATATAAATGTAAGTAGAAAAATGCAAATGTTGATAAAATAGCAAGGCTAATTTTACATTGCTCACCAAATTATCCCTCTTAAAGATGTTTTAATTAAGTTGAAAATAATCTTGCAAATTAGCTGTTTGCATTTTGTTAGGTTCAGGGCTAGTGCAAGCGTCTTGTACATTTGTGCAACTATGACACTTGTGTAAATTGTCATCAGAACAGGGATCAGGAGAGATAGCAAAAAGACAGACTTTACTAAGAGCTACAGAAAGTTGTGGAGAGCCATGAATATCCAATTCATGAAGGGACACAGCACATAGAAGCACAAGATTGTGTAAATTGTCATCAGAACAGGGATTAGGAGAGATAGCTAAAAAACAGGCTTTACTAAGAGCTACAGAGAACAGAAAGTTGTGGAGAGCCATAATCACACAGGTCCTGAAGGGATACAGCTCATAGAATAAGAAACTGCTTACCTAATTACGGCTTATTTCCAAAAAGTTAAAATTTTCATCTTTCAGCCTGTTTGCTGCCTAATCTTTGCATAGTTTTAAATTGTTTTAAAACCAAAATTATATATGTACTAAATTGCAAAAAATAAAAATCTCTTTTAACATTGTTTAATAAAAATAAAGACATAGATTGCTGAAATACCTTTTAAGGTCAGGTAAAGAGTTCAATGCTGGTTCTAATAAATGGTAAGTAAAAGAATTCTTTAGTCCTCATAGTACACTGGTCTGCTTAATGAAACCATGTTTTTTTTTTTGTAGTGAGTGCAAAATAATAATAAATCCCTTCATCTACTCACTTCAAATTCAGAATGCTGAGGAAGAAGAAGGAAAGAATTCTTAAGCATATGTGAAATTAACCAGTGAGCTGAGGGAGAAGGGGGAAAAAAATCTGCAAGTCTATGTGAAATTGTTTTTGAACCAATGAAAACATTGCCTTCACAAAAACTAACCAAGAAGAAGATAGAAAGAAATTAGCAAGCCTATACAGAATTTTCTTTTGATATAAAATGAGGAGAAAATTTAAATTAATTAGAGAAGTGTGCCTGAAGTCATGAAGGTTTCATTTCTGCTCATTGTGACCAGTTCTTGCCATCTAACCTGCATGTGGCACTTCAAAGAATTTTCTCTCAACAATCCAAGAAAGCTAAGTATTTCAAACTATCTCTTTTCCTCTACTCTTAAAAGTATGTAAACCATATATCACTTCAATGAGCAACAAACTATCTTACTTCTGCCATAAATATTTTTGAAAATTATTTTGTGTCAGATCATTTAATCCGTTGTATGAACATTTCCTCTTCATGAATATGATAAAATTACGGACATTAAGAATTCTGATTTATTTTCCTAAAATGAGCTATTGACACTATTTCAAGTATGTAAATTTGTGAACAAATTCCATATTTGTTTTGTTAGAATTACCAGTGTGTTTCCTTGTCATTGTCATCTTTCATTAATCTTCTTGGTATGAGTAAATCAACTGTTCATTTTAACCCCTAAGCACCATGTCACTATAATTTTACCATATGGGAAAAAATACCAATTAGTTATCTATTTAGGCTGTCAGATTATCACCTCTGATTATAATACCTGTGAAACCCTGTTTCAGAATTGTAGAAAAATGCTATAGATTTAAGTACTGTCACTGAAAAGTCATTTTTTGTACTCTGACTGGCTCCAAATATTTGAATTTTTGTATTCATATATATTAACCAATCAGCAACACCAGGAGCCGATTACTGTGTGATATGATCAATTCTTGTTTGCTAAGTAGTCTTCCAGTAAACCTTTGATCAGGCTTTTTGTTTGTTACACAAACAAAATTCAAATTCTCACAATTAATTACTCATATTTTTCATATATTTATTTGAGTATATAATATTACAAAAAATGCTCAACTATTTTGACATATAAAAAAGGAAAGCAGTTGCTACTAGTTACTTTTGAAATATTAGTTTACTTAAGATACCACCAAATCAAATAAGAAAAATTAAATAATGGGTAATTGAAAACATATAAATATTTATTTTGTTATTAATAAAAAAATTATTTAAGTAAAAAATGGAATACACCTACACTTTCCAAGCTTAAGAAAACCCCAGAACCTGAAAAATATTAAGAGCAAAGACAGTTTATGACACCAGATGTATGATTGCTACATTTATGTTTGACACTCAAAATTGAAAGATAGAAAAATGATTTAAAAGACAATAGGAAATCAGTATAAAGAGACAAGAGAAACAATGAAAAAGAGGAACAACTGTGACATTCTACACACATGCACACACACACACACACACACACACACACACACACAAAATGAAAGAAGAAACAATCAAAGGTACATAAATTATTGTTTTTTAACTTAGAAAGACAGAGTGATTACTAAAAGGTTCGTCTCTGAAACTCTGGAGTCATGGTGTTGAATATAACATCAATCAGCTAAGTAACAAATTTCATATTTTTATTAATCATATATATATATATATATATATATATATATATATATATATATATATATATATCGATTCTCCTGTCAGGTTTGACGTATAAGGGTCAAGCAGATCAGTTTCCAGGAAACTGACAGCCCGACACCAGCACATGAGATTCGATTATAGTGGTGAAGGTTTCGTGCAAGACCATCCACACTTTTTGAAGGGCCGAATACAGAGACCTGGTGCACTACATGCCACAAGGTCCCCAAACAACCCCCCTCAGGTTTTGAATTCAGAGTTGTCCTTCTCCTAGACCAGTTGCCATCCAAGGCTATAGAACCCAGTCTGTCCTGCTATTTAACCCATAGCTGGAGGAAGAAGAAGAGGATTCACACCTTTCCCAAGGGTATTAGCACGTAAGTGAATGTAATGGATTCAACCTGGATTTGAACTCGGCTCTGCGATTATATATATATATATATATATATATATATATATATATATATATGATAAATCAAGAAGAAAACCTTAAAGATCTATTTTGGTTATAATTTATTTCATGAATATTTCTATATTCATCTATTCAGATTGAAAGTTCTTAATAAATGGAGACAATTCATTCGGACTGATATACTAGATTAACAGGAGGGAGGGAAAGCAAGAGAAAAGAGAAGAAGGGGGAGAGGAAAAAGAAAAATAACATAGAAATATTCACAAAATAAATTATGACCAAAATGAATCTTTAAGGTTTTCTTGATTTATTATTATTATTATTATGCTCTGTAGTTTACATTGAGTTCTCTCTGGATTAATATCCTCCTTGGAATTATCCCTACCAGTCATAAATTGATAATTTATATATATATATATATATGTATTTATAGATCCTTTGGTTATGTCGATAAGCCTGAGGAGTTACTTAAAAATGAATATCCAGGTAAAACTCCTAGTAGAGAGCTCAATGTATGAGAATAATAACAATTCATACAGAGCAATATAATCAATAAAAACTTCAAAGAAAAACTTTACATTTAAATGTAAGATTTTTCTTTGAAATTCAATTAAATACATATATATATATATATATATATATAAAATCAATTAACAAAATCAATGAACCCAAATAAATAAAGTAAATAATAAACAAATTAACAAACCATTATGACCAAAATATTAGCTAGACTATAAAAAATCAAACCAAAAATTGGATGAAAAACAGAGCTATAACTGTCATATAATGATAAAAAACAAACTACGTTACTTAAAAATCAAAAACCAAAGAGTAAATAAAAATATACAGTATAATAAATAATAAAAAACAAGTAAAATAAATTAATCTAAATAAATAAACATACTAGCAAACCGACCCCAATAAATTAACTGTTAGAAAAAACATGTAAAAATAATCAATCCAAATAAATAAATGAAGTAATAAACAAATTAAAAACTGCTCCCGCCAAAATAATAGTTAGAATAAACTACAACAATCAACCCCAAAATTGAATAAATAGCTTTAATTATCTTCCCAAACCAAAACAAAACTATTAAATAAGCGATATAAACAAAATTTTTTACTACATTAATAAAACACCGATTAAAATAAAAATAAATATATAAGATAAGAAATAAAAATAAAAAATAAAAAATAAAAATAAAAAATAAAAACAAGCAAAATAATTTAACCCAAATAAATAAATAAATAAACGACTTCTGGCAAAATAACCGCCAAAATAGACTACCCACAATGCACCACTGAGCTGTATATATAAATAGCCGAGAAAAAAAAAACAGCACACGTGGCCTGACGATTGCGTCCAGCATAAAACACACTGTCGCCTTTAAGTGTTTACTTCAATGTTCACTTTTATATTTACACACGCTCTATCTCTGATATTGAGCACTTTATCCCATAAATATAGCACACCTTAAGAGTATATTTCTTCATATATATGTGTGTGTGTGTGTGTGTGCGTGTGCGCACATGCGTGTGTGTGTGTGTGTGTGTGCATTAATAGTGTCAAAAAAAACAAAATGGATTTCATTTGTTCCAGATTTGTCAATGAAGAAATACTACAGAAATAATAAATATACTTGAAAAAAGAAATTGTAGTCCTGCACTGAATGGTTACAAGTTGTAATTATTAATGCTATAAACACCCCCACTTTCTTTTCCATGAGGAATAAATTTTCAAATGTTCAAACCTTTCCCAGGGTCAAATAAGCATATGCATATATTCAAATGTGCAGCTATCTCCATAAAAGTTCAGACATCAATCTAACACTGTATAAATATCAATACTACTCTCTTATAATCATCAGAAAGAACCCTTTTTGCCCTCCATCAGCATATGGCTGATGCTAACCTCTAGAGTAGTGACTCATAGTGCCTTCTTCTTTTAATATAATGTTTCCACTTCATGTCAGCGGAAAATGTTAGTCTAAGAATTTTCAGCTGACATGAACTGAAAAAAATTTATTAAAATCAATTGCTTAGTCTGCTGCTATTAAAGTTGGTTCACTGTGTCATGCCAAACAATTTTTCTTATCAGAATCTATTTTACGCATTTATAAGTATACCATTCATCCATGCATTGAATATTGCTACCACATCTGGTTTGGTACGCCTTTTTTTTTTTTTAATTGAATTCATCCCAAAGAAGTCAGTAAAGTCACTAAAAAGAAACTTCACATTTTCTCCAGAACTTCTGCGTTGTGGGGAAAAAAACTCCCATGAGGATGCTTCTTTGACAACTACAGTCTTGGTCTCTTTAAGTTTAGAAACAGTTGATATCTATCCTACCCATTCTTATAGTATGCATTTCTTACTTCCTCTATCCACATCCTTTACAACAATCTCACTCAGTAACACTATCATGAGTGGCCCTTGGGCCTTGTATTGGGGCAATTAACAGTATAAATAAAATTAAAAAAAGTAGCTGATATGGTTAGATTTCAATTCAGATATTGGAATACCAACAGAGGCTTACATATAATGTTTTAATACCAAACTACTACACTGATAGGCACCTCAGCATTTGGTAATAGTTGACAAAGCAAGCATGATTGACCATTTCTACTGGGTAATGAGTTTGATCAACATTGTTTCCCCATAGAAAATTCAACATTAAATAACCCAGCATGGGTTGACATGTCATTAAATCAATGAACCTAACTCATACCTGAGGTAATGGTTAACAAAACTAGTGTGGTTGACTAGTTAGCAAAACTAGTGTTGTTGGCTATTAGTACTAAGTAGTTAGTTTGATCTTCACTGGGTGCCGCAAAGAAGAATTTGAGATTAGATAACCTAATATGTGTTGATGTGTCATTAATTCAACCAGCCAACAATTGTTGTGGAGTAATGGTTTGATTTAATTTGGTACTTTTGTTTAATGGCATATCAACTCCTCAGGGGTCATTTAATGCCAAAATTTAATTTTATTGGCTGCTTTGATTTGATTTGATAGTTTAACAGCATATCAACTCTACATGGGTCATTTAATGCCGAAATTTAATTTTATTGGCTGCTTTGATTTGATTTGATCGTTTAACAGCATATCAACTCCTCATGGGTCATTTAATGCTGAAATTTAATTTTCTTGGGTGGTTTGAAATAATAAAAATATATGTTATTCTGCTTTCACATTTGAATACATGGTAGATGATACTCAGCTTTTGTGCATATACATAATTACTAGAGACAGTGATACATGTGTTTAATGTTATAATTTTGTTGAAGTTATATTTTTGAATACAGTTTGATTTAAGAAATTGTAGGATATTCTATGGATTAATGTCATGAAAGAATTCTTTCACATTGGTTGTTTGGTTGATTTTGTTTAGAGGCATATCAACACCTCTATGGGTCATTTAATGCCAAAATCTAAATATTTTGAACAAAATTTTATACCTTCAACTACAGATAAAATGTATTTTTGGTTATTTTACTATAAATATGTATTGTTGGTTGGTCAATTTTGTTTAGCAGCATATCAACACCTCTATGGGTTATTTAATGCCGAAATCTAAATATTTTGAACACAATTTTATGCCTTCAACTACAGATAAAATGTATTGTTGGTTATTTTACTATAAATAGGTATTGTTAGTTGGTTGATTTTGTTTAGCGGCATATCAACACCTCTATGGGTTATTTAATGCTGAAATCTAAATATTTTGAACACAATTTTATGGATTCATCTCGATATATTTTGAACGCAATTGTATGCCTTAAACTACAGATAAAATGTATTGTTGATTATTTTACTATAAATACACATTGTTGGTAATTTTTTATAGAAAAATGTATTGCTGGTATTTTTACTATGAAAATGTATTTTTATACTTTCATAGTGTTGATTTTTGTTGTGAGGGGTTCACTATTTGCCCATAGCAGGGACCCTAACAGGTGCTACCACTCTGGGTCAGTGTGGAGCTGGGAACAACAACAATTAAGAGGTCCTCAAAACCTCCAATTTTCTGATCAGAGGCTTTACTGCCAGATGTAGTTTATCATCATATCCAGGATTATAGATTAATGGTAAGCAAGGCTAGTCTGTATCTGTCTATATTTCTGAGGTGAGGTATTGTAATTATTTACATTGTTTGGACTGTTGTCCGCATCTATGTTGCCATCATATTCACTACATTTCAGCTGTTGTACACTCTGGCCTTCTTCAGGTGATTGGGATTTCAAACTGAACCTTTTATTTCGACCATTGGGGCAGATTGTTGTCCTAAGCTGGCCAAGCATAGAAATGAATACAATATGGGAACCAGTAATATGGAGTGCTAGAGAAAAGCAATAATAACAAGAAAATTATAATATGAGCTCTGGTAAAAATGGTTACTGAGACATTAATTTTATAAGTCCCAAGAATTCATATACTGATGTCCTCAAGGTCCAGTGGATAAAAGCGATCCAGTGACTTGACCCAAAGAGTTGTGAGTTCAATACCTGGCTACTGCAGTGGTGAACAAAATCTTGGGGAGTTGAGTTAAAGGGAAATAACTGAGACATGGCACATGGAACTAGAACAATCTACCCAAGTGGATGAAATAAAGAGTTCAGTTCGAAATTCCAATCACCTACAGAAGGCCGGAGTGTATATGGCAACAAAGATGAAGACAACAGTCTAGTCTGGTTGATCGTTACTACTGAGTAGTGAGTTTAATCCTCACTGGATAACCCAAAGAAAAATTGAACATTGAATAACCCAATAAGTGATGACATGTTGTAAATTCAACCAACCAACAATAAGTGTGCAGTAATGGTTACTCAATGATAATAAGTGAACATGGTTTGTGTTACTAGAACACGATAATATTTTATTACTATATAGTGAAATCAGGTTGCTAATACATTAATCTTATGTATATTTTTAATAGCTTTTTTTGGGTAATTTTACTTTTAATGATTTCAAAAGATTGGCAATAAGGTCTTATCATTCTACAGTTGAAATTGCTAGATGTAACCATAACTTCTATGCTAACAGTTTCTTCTCTTGCACTTTTCGCTTGTGGAAATCTCTTCTGGCTTCTTGCTTTCCAGTCAAGTTTGAGCTTCAAAAATTTAAATGCAATGTCAAACATTATCTTCATTCTCCTTAATTCCTATTCTTTTATTGTCCTCTTTCCTTAATAATGTTTTTCCTTTTCTCATATTCTCTAACACTCAGTAACTCAGTTGCACCATTGTGGCTTTATTCCCTTGCTTGACAAGTGTTGTGGTAAACCCTCTTACAGTATAATGAACTCTTCCTTCTCTCATAAATACAAACTGCGAAAGTCAGACGGGAGTGCAGAGTGTGAAGTGGAGTGGAGTAGTAGATGCAGTACTAATCTACTTATTAGTAACACTATTGTTTTGTATATATCTTCAATATACTTTTTTCAACCAACCTTCGTCTTCCATGTCTTTCTTTCTGGCCCCTAAACAGGCCACAACAACAGGAAAGGATTAAAAAACAAAAATTGCAAAATTACTTAAGTATGTCTGTCATTTTTGGCAGAACTTGTAAACTAGTAAATATTTCAAATATAGTCATATATAACAGTTTTGTTTTAATTTTCTTTGGATATTTTTACTTTTAATGATTTAATTCTTTCTTATATGAGACAATAAAGTTAATTGTATTGACAAAAATCCTAGATTACTCATGCCAAAAATATAACCGAATCAGTTGAAAAATTACTTAGAAATGGTTGTCAGTTTTTGACAGTACGAGTAAATGAGTGAATATTTATTACGTCATCAGATGTAAAAGTTTTGTTTTAGCTTTGGATAACTTTTGATGATTTAAAAAGCAGAATTCTTTGTTATATGTAACAACAGAGTTTATTGTGTAAATAAAAATCTAACTTTACTCATGCAGAAAATCCAACCAATGTGATTGAAAAATGACTTAAATATGGCCATCATTTTGGGTGGTATTTAGTAAACTAGTAAATATTTAAAACATAGCCATATTTAAAAGTTTTGTTTTAGCTTTGGATAGTTTTACTTTTGATGATTTAAAAAGCAGAATTCTTTGTTATATGTGACAGAAGGGCTAAATTAGATAAACATTGTAGCTTATTCATGCAGAAAATCTAAACAATGCAATTGCAAAATTCTTTTATTGACAATACCAGTGAAGAGGAGCACAAATGAAATTGATCTGTAAACAGTTTTTTTTCTGTCTGAAGGAACAAGATTGTTCACAAAAGAATGTTTTATGCAGTGGGAATTTCCAATAGCCTTGGACTTGAATTAGTGAAATCAGTAGACACTGTTGTATTGTCTTCCAATCTGTGACATGGGAATAATAGACCCCATGTTGACTTATTTGTAGTTGTCTGACTTTATGCAAAATAGGGTAAGTCTATTTTGAATATCTCACTACACTAACTGAAAAGGTTTATGCCCTTTGTTGATCTTTGAATTCTCCAAACTACAGTATGAGATTATATATATATATATATATATATGCCAAGGTGTGTACCTGGTTCTTTTTATTGGTGATCTAGGTCAGAACTCATCTTCACTCTGATCTTTCAACTCCATGTCAGATTCATGCATACTATCCTCCATAATTTCTTTCCTTCACTTTCGTCATCAGAATCACTCACCTTTTCCTCCCTTTCATATTCCCCCACTCTTTTATTTCTTTTTCCATCTTGACTTCTTTGTCATCAATTTGAAGTCTTATTTGATCAGAGTGAGTCAGTAAATTCTGTTCATTTCTTGTTATTACTGATGCATTATGTCCCATTTTGTACAATAAAGTTTGCATTTTTGGGACATGATTCTCTGTCTTTTGTATACCTCATTTTTTGTTTGTTGTCTAAGACATTATTATAGGTGATCTTATTTGTCTTCCAATCAATGCAGAGGGACTTTGCATTCTACCAGCATGTGGAATCGTTCTGTAACTCAGTAATAGTATTAGTAGGTAACTATCTATGCTGTCTTTGGATGAGGAAAATGCCTTCAACCCTATTATCACTGTCTGCATCATTCTTTCTGTAATTCCTTCTGATTGTTAACAAGGCATCATTGGGTGAAGGACTTTGTTGTGGTTGGCTGTGTGTTGGAGAAAAAAGATTTGCAAGCAAAATTGTTCAGAAGATAGTAAGTTGACAACAAACTGAGTACAAAACAACAAGACAGTAGTATTTAATTTTTTTTTTTTTTTGGCAACAAAACTAAAAACTACATACAAAAGATATTTATGTGAAAAGTTTAAATGATTTCAAGGATGTGCTGAAAAGAAAACATCAAATTATGCTTATTAGTCTTTCCAAGGTATAATGAATGTTTTTATGTAAATGATTACTCTAAAAAGCCCTTGTAATAAAAGGTGTGTAAATAATTGCATGCAAAAAAGCTTCTTTGGATGTGTTCATGTATTTGATGTAGTTTCCTCGAAGAAAGATTGAGGTTGAAAGAAATTCAGTAACATTAGTGCTGAAGTAACATTAGAGAAAGTTTGAGCCTTTTCTTTTTGATGGTTTCCTGGATGAAAGAAGTTGAGTTGTAGTTGAAAAATATCTTGTAGACTTTAATGGCTGAGTAACATCAATGAAGGATGAAGCAAAGATAGACCTAGACAAAAGGAATAGAGTTTCTAGCAAAAACTCATAGACGTTAATATCAATACAAAAGATTTAAGAATTAGTTCTTGAAGAGGATCAGAAAATCAGTTTGTATAGTCTGGAGAATATGTGTGTTATCGAAGAAAGGATAGACTAAAGTTTGTTAATAAAGCACAAAAGAAATCACCTGATATCATTGAGTTGTGGACGGTGAATAAAATCCATAAAAATGAATTCAAGATATCTGCATGTCGATTGATGTTGACTTAGGACAGATTTGTTGGTGAGAAATCAATTAGACATACCAGAAGTGGTAAGGTGCAAAGTAGAAGGTTGATGTCGTAGAAAACATCTGGTGCTCATGGGTAAAAGTGTTGAACAGGAAAACTGACATGTACAGAAATACTCAAATGCTGTGTTTAACCACCAATTAAGAATTGTCGGGAAAAGAAATTGAACATGTGAGAAATGGCAAAAAATACAAAAATGGTGATGAGCCAAAAAACCACACCAGAATGTGGTGTGTAAGAAAATTAACAAAGCAATGTTAGTAACTCAATAAGCAATGGGTCTGGGTTTGCTCTATGGCCTGGCAGGAACTTAATCAACCACAAAAACTGGAGCAGAAAACAAAGTTTAGAAAAAAAATTTTTAGTTGAGAAAGTTGGAAAAGCATTTTTCTGAGAAAAGAGATGTGAAAAGGGGGAGAGAAAGCAAAGCAAAAAAGTAGTAAGGAATTGTCTTCAACACTAATTAAAGCGGGAGACAACTGCAACAACCACCTCAAAACAGGTCACAGGCCAGGGTGGAAAGGTTCCTCAGATGAATTACAACAGCCATGTGTTCACAACCAAAGTTAGTCGCCTAGTTGGTGGACAGTGGCTGTTGTCTAACCTGAAGAGATATGGGCTCTGACAGGTTAAAACATCCAAGACACATCACATGATAAGCACACCAAGAATCCATCTGTGGAAACCCAGGCTCTGGCACACAACCACAACAGATGAAGGAGAATGGTAGAGAGCTCAGCATGTCAGCAGCTCAACAACTCCTTGTGGGGTTAAGGGTGAAAGAAGAATAAGTGTAGATAATATAAAAACATATTTGATTAGTAGCATTTGATAACTTGGAAAAACTGCTGGGAATGTGATCAATGGAACTTATTATCTCGACAACGTGGAACCATTCCATTCTATTGCTACAGGTGGAAAACTTTCCTTATGTATCTGTGGTGATAAGGGAAAAAAAATCTTACCTTAAAAAAGAATTTCCGTTTTCTGTCACAAAAGAAAATGAATAGACTATTTTGCCAGTCACAGTAAAGAGACAGCAAGCAATGCTATTTTGCCAGTCCCAGTAAATAGACACGGAGGATATTTTGTCAGTGCCAGTAAAAATACACCAATGATATTTTGCCAGTCCCAGTAAATACACACCAAGACTATTTTGTCAGTCCCAGTAAATAGACACCAATTCTATTTTGCCAATCCAAGTAAATAGACACCAATGCTATTTTGACAATCACAGTAAATAGACACCAAGGATATTTTGCCAGTCGCAGTAAATAGACAACAATTCTATTTTACCAATCCAAGTAAATAGACACCAATTCTATTTTGCCAGTGCCAGTAAATAGACACCAATTCTATTTTGGCAATCCTTGTATATAGACACTAATGCTATTTTGCCAATCCCAGTAAATAGTCAGCAATTCTATTTTTCTAGTCCCAGTAAATAAACACCAATGCTATTTTACCAGTCCCTGTAAATATACAACAATGGTAATTTGCCAGTGCCAGTAAATAGAGACAATTTCTATTTTGCCAGTGCCAGTAACTCTATACCAATTCTATTTTGCCAGTCACAGTAAACACACCCATTCTATTTTGCCAGTGCCAGTAAATAGACACCGATGTTATTTTGCCAGTCCCAGTAAATACAAACCAATTCTTTTTTTGCTAGTCCCAGTATATAAACACCAATTGTATTTTATCAGTCCCAGGAAATAGACACCAATGCTATTTTGCCAGTCCCAGTAAATAGACACCAAGGATATTTTGCCAGTTACAGTAAATAGACACCAAGGATATTTTGCCAGTCACAGTAAGTAGACCCTAATGCTATTTTGCCAGTCACAGTAAATAGACACCAATTGCATTTCACTGGTAAATATAAATAATTTTTAGAACTAAGAATATATTATGTATATAAATCAGGACTTGATAAGCCAACTCCATTTATTAAGAAATCATCTATTGATAGGAATCTACAGATACTTGCATACTTTTTTTATTGATAAAAAAAACTCCAACTTGCTTCACTTCACAACTTGCGCTGCTACTCCACACAGGCAGAGCAAATTCTGCCCCTTCCTCCTTCCTTCTTGGTATTTAACTCTTTTCACTTTTCAGGGAGGACATAACTGTCTTTGGGATGAATTTAATTTTTAAAGTGTGTAGGAGAAAGGGCAGAGTTTTATTCTAGTCATTAATTTTAATTCTCTGATTCTTTTCTATTTTCCTGGAACTATCTTTGTTCAGCAAAAATATAAACCAGGCCACCAATAACAGAACTTGTTTTCATAATTCTAGCCTTAATTGTATAGTAAATCCAAGCTATTAAGAGAAATACATTCTCATTTAACTTTCCGAATGAGAGATAAAATTATATCCCAATTTGTTTTCATCAATGAGAATATATTAGTTTACCTAAATTCTCAACAAAGAGACTCTCTGTTTTCTATCCCTGGGCTGGTTGCCATCTCAGTGAAAACATAGGCCAGATCACCTATCTGTTATGACAGAGTGATTTTCATAATCTTAACCATCACAGCTGTTTCATTCTCTGTTTTCATTTCTCAATTCATTCTCACTAACAAAGATATAATTCCTGTCTGATTTTCTGCCCACCAGTGACAAGTGTTTTCCTAATTTCTCAAGAAAGAGATAAAGCCATTCTCAAAATGCTTTGCCCACATGCCAGATTTTTGAGAGATAAGTAAACGCAGTGCATCGTTCTAATTTGTAAGGGTGATACAATTCAGATGGCCCTTTCTTCACTTCCACATTACCAGAGAAAATGTCTTCCATTCTCTCTTTCTGTCTCTATCTTCCAGTTTATATTTCATTTTTGGCTTAACTCTTTTCTGCTCAGAATTTATGTTTAACCACCTTACAACCACAGTGTGACAATTATCAGAGAAGCAAGAAATTAGAAGGGAGTTCAACAAGTGGGAAGTGCAAGAAAAAAACTGTTAGAGTAGAAATAACAGTTATATCTAGCTAGTTCAACAGTAAGGTGGTGAGACCCAATTGCCAATCTAGTAGCATGTTTAAATTCATGTAGTTAGAGCACCAGGTAAAAAAGCTTGTCCAAGCAGTTACTATGAAAATATTTTTAGAACAGACAGAGGGAAACCATGTCACATTGGTGAGGAAATGACTGGAGATGAGATGCCTGGTTGGGACTGATTATATTGCAGACTCTTCTCTGGATTTTGTCAAGAGAAGATATAGCAACAGTATTCAGTACATGGATGAATGGTGGATTTCTAAATGTGCAAGATGAATTCTGAAATTTTTTTATTATGATACAGTGAACCAACCTTCCTTACAGCAAATGTAGAAATTAACTTGATATAATCGCTCCACTTCATGTCAATGGAAAACTTGAGGCCAAGAAGATGTAAAGTGTGGCTCACCTGGAGTTCAGCATCAGCCATCAACCCCAAATGATCCTCCACAGGTTTTGAAATAAGTGTTGTCCTTCTTCTAGACTGTTCACCACCCAAGGCTATAGGATCTAGTCTGTTCTATTTACCCATAGCAGCAGACAGAAGAGATGGATTCATACCTTTCCCAAGGTCAGTGGTCAAGAATTATAGAAAGCATTTCTGATAGTATATGGCTTTTATATGTATAGTGTAAACGGATTGCTAAATATTTATTATAGGAATGCTGTGATAATCAAGAATGGGATTGTCAGCAGTCAGGAATTAATGTAAGTATTATGGATAGAATAGGGCTATTATATATATATGTCAATAAATGTAACGAACTTGACTGAAATTCAAACTTGGCTCTCCAATTTCTCAATCCAAGCCACTATCCATTACACACACACACACACACATATATATATAAGGAAAAGTGTATTACATATGTATAATGTCTTTCTATTCATGGAAATATATTGTTGCTATTTTTGATGAATATTGTATTGGTGTGTTTCACCTACAATTGGCAATATATATTTATGCAATAAATTTATTCTAATTTTTATTTCAATGAATAATTATATGTTCAGTTCAAGTTTTGATTTAATGTATATTTTAATGGAGATTGCATGTTATGTAATTTTTTCAGCAGTATGACTATAATTTAAATAATTGTAAAACTAGAAGCATTTTTGTATTGGGGTGTGTAAACACCCCAGGGGACTATCCATTTTTGGAAATTCAAAATGACTAATACAGTGTTAATTGTCATTAATTACAACTAATTCACATTAGTCCAGTAAGCCCAGCAAAAAGGTAATTGCAAGCATGCAACTGGATTCTGGTTGGTTATACTTGTAGCTGGGATACAAAGGCAAGTTTTCAGCTTTCTAATTGCTGCCCACTGAATTCACAATGACCCTCTCACTCCCCAGTTGAACTTTACACATTTTTTGTTTGAACAACCAAAATATTTCTGGTGGTGATGGCAGGGACAAAATCATGATTAAACAGTGGATTTTACAATTTAATTTCTATTTTAATTAAAGATTTCTTTCCAAAATTTTGCAACTCATTTTGCAAATCAGTAAGAAGAGGGATATCAGTGGTCAGGAATGAATACAACACTTACTGATAGAACGGAGCATTTATGTCTATGTGTATAATGTAAATAGATTGCTAAAGTTTTACTATAGGAATGCATTGAAAATCAGGAAGAAAGGGATTGTCAGTGGTCAAGAATTATAGAAAGCATTTCTGATAGTATATGGCTTTTATATGTATAGTGTAAATGAATTGCTAAATATTTATTATAGGAATGCTGTGATAATCAAGAATGGGATTGTCAGCAGTCAGGAATTAATGTAAGTATTATGGATAGAATAGGATTATTATATATATATATATATATATATATATATATATATATATAGTGTATTTGGGCAGCAGATCATTATTTAAACATATATTATTATATATACAGACAATGAATGTCTATTATGTCTGATCATGAGCTGTTCTAATGTTTGAATGTTTGCTTTAATTTCAGGTGAAAATAAAGACAAAATTTGTCCAACATGCTTAGGACCAACTTAATAAAAAAATATCCAAATTTTGGTCAATTTTTGTCTTGATTTTCACCCAAAATTAAAGCAAACATTTGAACTTTAGTACAGCTCATGATCAGACATAATAGACATTCATTGTCTGTTATATTTAATAATATGTTTAAATATATATATATATATATATATATATATATACACCCTTTGTCCAGAAAAGAAAGCTCTTGTCAGAACACAAGAAAAATTAAATAAAAAGCTCAACCGTAGTACCTTGTCTGTCGTTTTTAATGAAACATGCATATATATATATAATTAGAACAATATGGTTTAAGAAGAGCGAAAAATATACTTGTATATGTACAGATAGACAACTCAAAAAATGGAAAGGAAAACATTTATGTACTTTTCTGCTGTGTGTGTGTGTGTGTGCGCGTCTGTGCGTGCGTGTGTGTGTGAGTGATATGTACCACATGATTTGGTTGAAATTTGAAATTAAGTAGTTGGCTTGCCTGGAGAAAATGAACTCCCCTGGAATAGCAATATTGCATACTGGAGCAAAAAGAAAAAGAGAGAGAGAGTGAGCCTTTTTCTTTTATACTGCTTATTACCACACTAACAGGTATTAGGAGATGTCAACAGGCAGAAAAGATAATCCCACACCAAGCTTGGCTGGGATCCACTGAATGTGATTTTCGATCTGGAAGGTCTTTTGACAGGCAGAACTTCCGAAAATGTTGATCGCATACATGTAAAATGTAGACTCTCTCTTGTTGTGTTTATGGAGTCCGAAGTGAGACACTATTGATTGAAATTGAATGAGTTTGTATATTCATTGTGTTATCCGTACCGTTGCCTTTAAAGGGACCTGAGTGAGTAGATTACTTATTCAAAACATTGTATTACCCAAATCTGTCAGCGCAGATGTCTTTCTGCGACTTCCAGCTTTTCTCAGAGCTAGCAATCGCCATGGACGAGATTATGTAAAAAAAATGTGAGGAAGCAGATGATGGCGATCCCGAAAGAAGACATAGCAGGCTGTTTCGAAAAGGGAAAGAACGCTGAGATAGTGTGTTAGTTAAATACTTGGAAGATAAAAGGCGTCATCATTCCTCTCGGTGATTTTTTTTCTCCTTCATGTTCAAATGGTTAAAAAAAATAATTGCGGGACAGACATCTAAAAAAAAGAAACTTTTAATTTAAAAGTAAAACTAAAAAAAAAGGATTATAAAAAATAATATGTAGAAAATAAATAAACCAGCTAACTGGATGAATTCCGATGAAGTTGGCTTTGTTGTTATTTAAGTAAAGTTTAGCGGCGAGTTTTTTTGTTTTTTTTGCTAGAGAGATAGTAAATTTATAAAATTTACAAAATAAAAAAAAAACAGTATGACTACAGGATAGAAAATTTTGGAAAATGTTTTTAAATTACTGTGGAGAATTAAACCTGAAAAAAAGACTATGTTGTTTATTTCCTTTAATAAATAAAAATCAGTTCAAATATTGAGTTGACTTTCTTTTTATTTAGATAAATGAATAAATAAATAAAAAAGCAAGTGAAATGATGTTATTTTAGTCTCCCTTGAACTCTATAGTTGATATTGTTGTTTCTCTCTGTAGACAATTTTTTTTTAATTTTCAAATTAAAGAGTTCTAGAATCAAGGGAGTTAACTCATGTTATTGCAGTCGTTCCTCTCGAAAAATCAAGATGGCGTTTTAAATTCCGTCTTGTCTTTGTTGAATATAATTATTGTTCATTCATGCTTTGGCGGCTTCATTCTTCTAGAAGTACGCTTAGTGAGTGATTTATTTAGTTTGTAAGCTGCCGCTGCAACGTTTCCTTTTTTTACTTTGTAAGTATTATGCTTTCAGTCTTCGTTTTTTGTTTTCTCATAATGATTAGAAAACATGGAGGAAATACTCGACCTCGTAAGAAAACCGCCAAAAATACTTTTGCTTTTTTTTTTTTTTTTTTCGTTGATTGGTCTTTTTAGTTTCGTTATATTATTGGTAATATTTTAATTCTAGTTCTTAGTGTAATTTCCGGTGGTTTGTTTTTGCATGTAAGGTGCTGGTTTTAATTTTATTTTACGAAGGTTTTGTTTGGATTATTTTCGAGGTGCAAGCCACTGTGACTTGCTTGCAGGGAGACTACTTTTTCGTGTGTAAATTTAAACTATGTTCAAGTTGATTATTTATTTTTGATATTTATTTTGTCTTTATCATTATTTTAATAAAAAAAAAAAAAAATGATAATTTTTTTAAAACTACTGACAGCATTTAAAAGGCAGAGCAAAAAATATATATATATAAATAAAAACTTCAATGTCTTAAAAAAAAAGGACAACTTTTCATAAAACTGCTGAAAATTCATCCCTTTTTCCTCGTATGCTCAATGAATCTAAAAAGGAGCTGATTGTTTACTCAAATAACTTGTAAGCTTATATATATATATATATATCTTATGAAAAAAAATGTGAGGTCAATTTCTTTTAATCCCAGCTGCATGGCATATTTTTAATATGAGTCATGGTTTAAAGAAGAAAAAAACACTTATAGGTAATGCTTAAAAATCATAGATATGTTGATGGTATCTTATTTCTTTATTGACTTTAAAAATCGAGTTAGAAATATAGGGTTAAATTTATCCATGACGTAATAACGAAATAGAAATCTTTCACGACAATCGATAAGAATTGTTATTTTAAAAAATATATACAAAATAATACACACCCACTATCTTAAAAAAAAAGTACTTTATTTTATCTTTTTTAAGAGATAATTTAAATTTAATCATTTAATATTTTTTCTGTTTTTGTTTGCTGACATATCTTTTTTACTCTTCTCTTCAGGGTTTGTTTTTGTTTTTTACTTTCAATGTGTGTGGAATCAATCTTTTTTGGTGGCTTCTTAAAAATTAACCTACTTTTTATGATTGTTTTTTGTTAATTCTCCATGTCACATTGAATGATAATTGTATTTTTTTTTTTTTTTTTGTGAAATATTTTTATTCCCTCTTTTTTTTTTTTTTTTTGTTTTAAAAGTAAAGATGTCTTAAAAATTTAACTTGAATTTTATTTTTATCTAAAAGAATCAGATACTAAATCATTTTTAAAAATAAAACAATTTTTGATTTTGAGATTTAAATGAAATGCGATTTTGAAACTAACATCTGCGTAAAAAAAAAAAAATTCTTTAAATTCCTAGTAATATTGGAACTTTTTTTTTTTAGGCCAGGGATATGAATTTATTAGTTCATTTTTATTTATTTTTTTTAATCACTAATATAATATTAGTAATATTACCCAATATTAGGTAATAATAGAGACATTCGTCTCATCCCTAACTTATTTTTATGCTCTTTAAGTAGTCAATTGGCCAATGACGGTGAAGTGAGGGCCGAATTGTGATCCTGTGTATTTGACCGATAAGGCAGTCGGGTGTAATAGTAAAAATTTACAAAGTATTCTCGAATAAAATTCCAAAATTGTTGCTAAAAATAAAAGTATTTTAAAACTTCGGAATAATTTTATTTTATTTTTTTTTAATTTCTTTTAACTCTTCGCTCATGGTTACCACAGAAAACAAACGGCGATACAAAAATCTAAAAATGGATTCCTACATTGTTTTGGGATCCTGCTTGTCTGTTTTCAAACTTGTTCAGAATCAAAATATCTACCTCGCGCTTTCATCTGCCGATTTCCTGTCTTGATGCATATAAAAATTATCTTACTGGTTTGAATTTCGAAAAAAAAACTTCGTCCCCTTCTTGCAGTGTCACTTCAGGACGTTGGCGATCATGCCTCACTGCAATTTCCTGTCCTTTTAAAGTAGCTCTTAAATAAAAATTTTCTCTTTTGTTATCTCTCCTAACCGCTGTTCTGCCATCCATTTACTCAAGCTATCTAGGTAGGTTATGCATTGTTTTCTTCTGTCCCTCTTGCCTATTAAAGGCAAGAGTTACAGAAGAAAACACTTGAGTATCAAATTTACCAAGTCCTCTTTCCTCATTACGTGCCCTAGCGATTTTAAATGTTTGTGTTTTTTGTTAAGTATATGTCCTTTTTGTTTCCATTTTCTCCAACACGTTGCCGTTGCTCACATGTTTAGTCTATGGTATTCTCAGCATCCTTCTGTGGAACCACATTTCTGTTGCTTCAAGTTTCTTCATCTGTGAGGAGATTGTGCAGCATTCACTGCCTAGGAGGAATAATATTATGTAACAGTTCACTTTTTAAAAAAAAATGATAAACTCATTTACTTGAACTTTTGCTGAAGAGACTAAGACATTTATGAAGCAAATTTGAAATGATGTCACTACTTAGATTCATGAAATTTGGGTAATTTTTTTAATAATTTTTGTAAATTAGTAAATTAGTATTTCTGATACAGCGACACTTGTCAGAATTGGAAAATATTGATTTGTTATTGATCTAGAAGGTGAGCCCTGTTTATAATATCAATACAGTGTGAAATCAATCCTTGACTTTTGCTGTCATTGGCTTTGACCTATTTTTTTAAGCACGTTCAATAAAGCATGTTTGCAGTTCATATTTATCTTAAGTTCAGAATTGGATACATTTTTTATTAATTAATGTAACTTGTTTTTGATCCACAAAAAGAGCTCAATGTATTTAGTATAATAGAACACCAATAAATATTATTACATAACAAAATACAAAATTACCTCATATAGGGGGATAGATTTGTTGTGTAATTTTATATAATATATATATATATATATATATATATATATATATATATAGAGAGAGAGATAGATATCTGCAATTTTTTTTTAAGGAGCTAAAAAATGCATTCTCAATAATTCAAGTTACATTTTGTTGTCATTTGAAATTTAATCTGGTAAAAAGGTTTTACATGTTTAAGATTTTAGGCATTTTTAAAACAACTAAAAACTAAATCACTTCTCTGCATGAACTGCTAATTTGAGGAATTCCAACAAGAAATTCAAACGCGGTCAATATCTGTTCAAGACATTTGCTTCAAGGAAAAATACTAAACTTTGGTGTCAGTTAACTAGGTTTAGTAACATTAAATTGTTACTTTTTGCTTAAAATATTTCATTGCACTAAATTACTTTCATATGAAAATTTATTAAAAGAAATATAAGATTAAAAAATTGCTAAAGTTATTGCTCATTAATTTACCTTTCCTTTTTGCTATTAATGTCAAAACATTTATGACATCTCCAACCCACAAATTTAAAAATAGATTACCAAAAGTCAGAATTATCTGATTTTAATTTAAAAAAAAAAAACAAACTTAGTACTTATTCATTAATGAATTAGTTTTTTCTTTTTTTTTTTTTTGTAAAGATTATTCTATTATAAAACAATCCCTCCCCCCAATGTCAATATAGGAAAAACATTTAATCTAAAAAAATGTTTGCTTGTGTTTCCTCAAGTTTATTATTTCCAGCTGAATTGCAGCTGCTGAAAGATCACAGAAATTAAATGGATTTTTACAAAATTGCAAAACTGATTATGTAGCAGATAACTGCAAGACAAAATGTTTGTTTTAAAATTTTTCTACTTGTATATAAAATTGTTCTTCCTTGATCCATTCTTAATTTTGAAGTTTGGGCTGGTGCTGGGGATTCCAAGGAATTTATTTGATTCACTTGTCTAGTGAATAAATCCAGCTTTATTTCAAGCAAAAATTTAATTTGATAAAGTCTGCAATATTTGTTAGGGACTTGATAATTTAAATTTCAGAATATTGAGATGTGCAATGGGAGATAAAATTACTAGTTTAACAATAGAAAACAAATTTTCACAGTTGAATAATAAATCAACCGTCTTTTTTTTTTTTTTTTTTTTTTAAATTGTTTGTCTTTGGAAATTAACTCCAATTTTCTCTTCAGTCTCTTGCCATTGCTTAAACAATGAGTATGACTGTCCCTATATGAATTGGTCTTATATTTATCAAGTCACATCTTAAATTGTCACATCTTAAAACTGTGGTAGAAAGAAAATCTTTTGGCAAAGTTCACCATCTTAACAACTATTTCCATAACACATGCAAGTTTATCATCTTTCAAGTTTTGAGCAGAGAGATTGCCAGTAAATAAGGTAATGACATCGGTGAAAATCTGGGAATTTGTCATCTGATTACAGGATCACAGTTCTATTGTCCCCCTCACTATCTGTTGTAAATATTGCCAGCTTCTTTTTTATTCTTTCAATGCTGCATTAGGTATTTTCACCATGTATTGTATTTCTTAGTGACAGCAATGCTATTTCTTCTTCATATCAAATCCATATCATTGGTTATGCTGTCTATGAGATGAGGGAACCTCATCTGATTCTAAGCACAATTAATGCTCATTAATGTTAAAATTTAATAGTTTCCCTATCAGAAAGCAGTTTTTGATTTTTGTCAAATTCCAGTTGGATGCTTCATTGTGACTGTCATTTCTGGTCAATACTTGCAAATTCTATCAGTACTAAATTTATTTTTAAAAGTATTCGCTTTTTATTTGCTGCCTACTGGAAGATTTTTGTTAAAATTGCCTTGCATTGTTGCAAACTGTCTCTAGATTCCTACCTCCCCCATTCTAACTGCTGTCAAATGAAACAAGTTGGCTTACCACCTGCTACGACAAATGAAATCATTTTTCCCATGTAGAATTCTAAATAAGATTTTTTTTTCATTGAGTTTTTACAGCCATTTGTTGATTCTAGATATGCACATGCTTTTGTGTGCATCAGCTGAACATAGAATCCAAACAAAAGTTTGGTAAATCTAAGTGGAAAACTGTTTTGCTTACTTGTCTACTTGAGGAAGTCTCTCTAGTGTGGGTGAAACACATCAAGAAAAAAAAGTTTTTCACTTATGAATATATGAAAATTTTTATATATATATATATATATAAGAACAGTAAGATATATAATCCGGTGTTCTTATTGATGTTTTTTATTTTTACAGAACAGTGCTCAATGTAAATTTACAGAGCATAAATATAAGTTAACTGATTTAAAATATGGTTTCTTCGCTACACAGTAATACCCATGTTTCATAACCTGAAGCTAAAAACTATATATTTTATTGTAAATTAGATAAAAATTAAAATCTAGATGAACATTTTTTTTTTTTTTTAATTCTGTTACACATTTTGTATTTTATGAAGTCAATTTTGTTTTTTTAAGATATTTTCTTGCATCTCTTGCTATTCTGCTAAAAAGAACCTGATTTATTTTATTTTGTTACTGTTAAATGAATCATATGTAAAAGAAGGAAAACATAATGAAATTGAACCCAAGAGATATTAAAATGTATAGGTAGGTACCTCCACGAAATCGCTAAAAAAAGAGCATAGCTTGATGAAAAAGACGCCAACCTTGCTGAAAACAAAATTTTATTGTCTAAATGCTTATGTTATTATTAAGAGGAAAGACCAAAGTTTTTTTTTAATTATTTTTAAAAAAAATTTCCTTCTTTTTAGAACATTCTAAATTTTGATTAAAAAAAACCTTTTTTCTATTTGTATCAGCGGAACTAGTAAATAACATAGAGAATTTTTAGCACGTTTTTTTGGTATGACACACATTAATTTGAAAAATCGTGCAAAAATAGAAATAATTATCGGATGTTAATGAAACTTTCAGGAACTATTCACAGATGATCGAAATTATTATAAATATGTTTTTTTTTTTTTTATGAAAGTCATGGTAGAAATATTTTTTAAAATATTTATTACCCCCCCAACTAATTTTATGAAAACGCTAGAAATTGATCGCATCGGTTTTAGTGATTACAATAATTAAAAGCACAGGGCTTTGAGGAATGCAAATCATGTTTTTTTTTTTTTTAATTGGATACGCAGTACCTGAAAATCAGCTCTGAATTGTAACATACAAAACTCAATAAAACAAAGATATTATTTAATTTCAAATGCTTTTATTTACTTTTAGTTGTTTTTATGAACATGGACAATATTTTCTGAAAGCAAAAATTTTTTTTTGAAAAATGAATTTTTAATACAATTATTTGTTATTTCATTAATTATAATAGATTTTACATTTAAGTTGTTAAAATATTATAAAATTAGTTAAAGGTCAGATCGGCTTTCATAAGTGTCCTTATGAGATAGATCTTTTTTTAGCGCGTTGTAAATTGTATCATTTTGACTAATCAGAAGATCCCCAGTAATTAAGAAATGTAATTTTGTGCTTATAATTGAGCTGTAATTATAAAATACGGAAGACCAACCAGAATATAATTAAGTTGCATTATTTGAGTTAAGCATTGTTCTCCGCTGTTAAGGCCTTTACTTTTGTGAAACACGTGTGGAGAAGTTAATTTGATTTTTCAATTTCAACTGAGAAGGTTACCTACAAGTATCAGTATCATCTTATGAAATTTATATGATCTTATTTTTATATTAATCTCAGTTACGACATTTTTCCATAAATGAAATATCAAAATTAATAATAAAATGAATACAAATAACAGTAGAATGTAATAAATGTACATAAAATTATAGTATTTTATGTACAATTCTGATAAAATTTCATAAGAAAGGTACCTATAAATTAATTAGATACCTTTCTTAAAAAAATATGAAATTTAATGTCACTCTTAACAGTTTTATTTTAATTTCTTTACAATATATTTCCCATAAAGCATCATAAACGTAAAGGTGAAAGCTAAGTACAAAAAAAAAAAAAAAAAAATTAGACCGCTGAAATTTTTTAGATTAAAAATAACTGGGTAAATAATTTGTTCACGTAAATGTAAATTATTTCACTTTTCTCCTTCCGTAGAACAAATTAGCCTCATGGAATTCGTAAATATATCATTCATCACATGTCAAGAGACGCGAAAGTTTATGACCTGCTTTGTTTTATTTTCAAATTACATCTTTTTTGGCACAAAACTAAGTTAAGTTTGGTTCAAAATATTTAAAATAAACATTATAATTTCTGATTTTCTTAAAATAAGTTTTGAAAAATGATAATTGATATTTAAAAAAATTTCAAAGTCAGATTTCCAGTTTTTTTTAAATGGAAAAAATGGTCAATTTTGCTGACTCAAAAAAACTAGATTTTTAACGAAAATTTCGGACGTGCTAGGAACGATTAAAAATGGAAAAAATACCCCCAAAATACTTTGACCTTTCCTCCTAATAATAACAAACATTTAGACGATAAAATTTTGTTTTTGTCAAGTTTGGCGTCTTTTTCATCATGCTATGCTCTTTTTTTAGCAATCTCGTGGAGGTACCTATGTATAGGCATAAGAAAACTGAAAGAGGTTTTATAATTATGGAGGTTATACTGTGTAAAAGCAGTTTTATTGTACAAAATAATAATAATATATAAGGAAAAGTACTACATCCACCTCCTGAAAGTTATAAAATAGGAAATTTAAAAATAATGCACTCAGAAAAATTATTAGAAATTATTTGAATAAATTGTTAAAACACAATTTAGGAAAACAATGAAAAATACAAAAAGTTTAGAAAAAACATGTAATCTTAAAAAAAAAGAATTAAATTTATAAAATAGAAATTAAAATTCTTTACCTTTACAAGTGGACTATTGTGCCCATTTTTGTAGGGGAGAGGTTAACATTTGTAATGAGAAGTTGAAAACTTTCAAAATAAATGAATTCAGGACACACACACACACACACACACAGAGTTAAGTATTGAAAAGTTTGGTAATCAGTATGGGTAATCCCAAGGAGGATATAATCCAGAGAGCTCGATATCAAATCAGAGCAATTATTAATTCAATTTAAATAGAAAACAACCTTAAGGGTCCATTGGTTATAACTTATTTCCCCAGGTGTATGATTTTTACCTGGTTCATCAGACCACACTTCCAAGGGTGTGAAAAAAAAAAAAATGAAAAAAAAAAAGTTTTAAATTTACATATAGTTTTTACTCATTTTTAAGTTGATGTAATGTGACATAGAAATGGGGAGGAGGAGTATGACAGTATCCTCCCTCTCTCACATTACATCAACTTAAAACTACTCCTCAAAAGTGAGTAAAAACTATATGCAAATTTAAAACACTTTTTTTTTTTTTTTTTACTCTAGGAAGTGCGGTCTGATGAACCAGGTAAAAATCATACACCTGGGGAAATAAATTATAACCAATGGACCCTTAAGGCTGTCTGTTTTTTTAATATATATAATATGAACAGCATTGTTCAAGAAGAGCAAAAAATGTACTTGTATGTGATGTGGCTTGGTTAAAATTAAGTAGTTGGCATACCTGGAGGGAAAGATCTCTGGAATAAATGTATGAATTGTAAGGATATCATACGAAAATTAATAAAATGAGAAATAATTTAGGGTGCTAAAAAGATTTTTTTTTTTTTTTTTTTTTTTTATAGAAATCTAAAATGTTGAATTTCTTTTCTTTTTAAAACAATAGAGGGAGAAACAAAACCTGTACATTTATGAAAAACTGTTCTATTATAATTGTGGTTGTCCCTCCCTTCGTTAGTTTGCATGGCAGGTATGTCCTGCCAATACCTTATAAATAATGTACTATTCTGTTTTGATCATGTGGAAAGAGGAGGAAAAGACACTAGTTGGTTTCAGTGAGAAAATAAAAAAGGGAAGTTACAAGTATTTAACGGCTTTTTCAATGAAATGGATTTGTACCCACTTCTTAAAATAACAAGAAGCATTCATATTTATGATCATTATTGCAATACTTTATTGAAGTTAAGTGCATATTTAATGATGTGATGGGGGGGATTTTTACAGCTATTGTATTGTGATGGGGGATTTTTTGGAGGTATTTTTACAGGTATTTTATTGTGATAGGGGGGATTTTTACAGCTATTTTATTGTCATAGAAGTTGCCATGAGCTTACTAAATTAAGTATTAAGATTCATTAGAAAATTAAAATGGGAAAACATTTTCACATTAAAACTAGTAAAAGAAAAATTGGACCATAAAAATTAAAATTCCACAAAAGATACTAAGAGTGGAGAGGAGAAAGTCATTGGAAAGATAATCTGATAATGTAAAATGTATTGCAACTGGTGTCAAAAAGTAAATAGGGACAAATGAATCCTTAATCAGTAAGAACAGTTGAGATCTTCAACGTTTTGGGGGAAATGAATATTTCGGTTGGTTTTCTTTATAGTCTGCATTTTGGCACAGAAAAGTTGGAAAGTGACATAAAAAATAATGTATTTTGAACTATCTACCATGTAATATGTTTCTGATTTAATAGTTCTTGTGGGGAGGGGGGAATCTGATGCCTTAAATATTTTACCTAGGGTAATGCAGGGATATGTGGCAATATGAGGAAAATGCTAACATTGATTATAAGTATCAGTTCATTTTGTGAAATAATGTTTTGCTTGAGGGACTGATTTGAAACATTTGTATAGTTCACATTCTCAGAGATATGTTTAAGCCTTGGGATCATTTCTTAGAGCCTCTTGTAAGCAAGAAAAACGGCCTTTGATTTTGTCAAGCCAACATTTTTTTATTTATTTATTTATTTTCAGTACTGAACAACATATTTGCCATTTTTAGTTCCACTGTTTTGTCATCTTTCAGGCAACGTCAAGGTTCCATCATCTCAGAACATTATTGTCAGTCATCCTTTCTCATTCTCAACAAAGAACTGTTTTAGGTGCCTTTTTGCAGTTTTCCAAAGAACTGATTATTTTAAGAGAATTTTTTGTAGACTGGAGTAAATGCTCAGTGAAAAATTTTCTCAGTCACTATTTTTATCTGGTCCCCAAAGTAATGTGATCTCATATTTTGACAGAATATTCCTTTAGATTTAAATAATTGTGGATATTGCTTTTTTGTTAATTGTTGCCTTTTTATTGGCCTAATTGAGAACAGTAATCAAATTTTGATTCTCTGGAAGGAATTCATGATAGGAGACTTCTTTTTAATCTGTCACCTTCTTTGGATGAAGAAAACTACTTTTTGGTGTGATTAGTTTTGCTTCAATGTGTTTGCTTGAGAATTCATTGTGTTCCAAACTAAATGTTCATGGCTCATAATTTGACCCCCCCCCCCGTTTAATTTAGGTGGGTGCTACACATCAAAGAGAATAACATATCTGAAAATGATTTGGATACTTTTGAGTATGTTAGTGATCTCTTGTGTCATCTAACTTTGCAATGTTTTGATCTAATCACTATAAACTTCAACTCTTCTACTCGGTTGTAGAGTATTGTGAAACTTCAAAACATATTTGACATTTTGTGTCTCGATTATATCTCTTGACATAAAAAAGATGTAAACTTGCTGATAAAGTGGGTTAATTTCTTCCATCTTCAGTGTTTGAATCAATTGTCAAAAATACACCGATTTTGACAAGCATTAATAATCTTGATGTAATTTTTTTTTTTTTTTTTGACTGAAGTTACTGTATTTATGAAGAAAAAGAATTGCTAGATGGTTCATCAAATGTTACATCTAGGCTCCCTCTTTGATTTGGCTCTGTTCAAAAAAAAAAATGTTGCTTTTCAGGCTTTGGAATGAAATTCTCTTTTTAACACATTAATTCAGCATTTAATCTCCTTCGAAGTAGTCCCCTTCAGAAGCCACATACTTTATCCAGTGTCTTTTTTATTGATGGCAGCATTCCTGGAACTCCTTTTTGGAGGGGATGGTGAGCAGCTGCCCGATCACATTCTCTTGGATTTCCTCAACAATTTGAAATCCTGTTCCTTTCAAATTAAATTTGAGTTTTGAAGATAAAAAAAAAAAGTTGCAATGAGCAAGATCTGGGGAATATGGTGGTTGTTGGACCTGGGGAATGTTCTTGGCCAAAAACTGCTGCACAAATCATGGTCACTGATGGAATCTCTGGTGTGGCATGCAATTTTCTTCTAAGCACTGCTTCAAACAATGGAAATGAGTGAGATAACTTAGGGTCTATGCATGCCAAGTGGCTTCATTTTGCTTACTTTAGCTCTGTTACCATAGCAACAGTCCTGATACTTTTTGATCAGTGTATATCATCAAATATGGTAGTTAAAACCAAAAGGTGACAATATAATAGCAAAAAATCTTTATCAGTCTCTATTTTAACAAAAGCATATAATTTTCAGCATTGTGTTTTTAAAAGTGAAACAATTCAAATTGAACAAATTATATACTATCATTCAAGATTCTCTGAAATATTTGGTCTACTTGAAGCTTTTTTTCTGTTTCTCATTAGTTGTGAAAAGCTGCTGCAGTGTAAATGTCATTGGTGATAATGAGGTTCAAGTTATAAATGTTTTTGCAGCATAGCCACACCTGGTTATTAAAATAGTTCATAAGCCTTTATTTCACTCAATTTAGGCTATAGATTAACTACTGTAGAAATTAAGATATAAATTAAAGCATAACCTAAGGGTCAGCCAATATGACTTTCTATGAGGCATTTATTTGATTTTGTCTTTGTAACATTTCTTTTTGTAATGTTTGTATGTTATAGCAAAACAATCTTGTGATGTATTGGTATAAATTACTCAAGGAGCAACGAGTTTGAGTTATCACAATGAAAATTGTGATATTTGGACTTTTGTCAACAATAGTGGCATTGATTGGGTTTAATATTTCCAGAATTTTATCAGTTCATTTAGATCCAATTAACATTGACCATCTTGTACTGGTACTGCTTTATACTGAAGATTTGACTGAATTAATTCCAACTAATTTTAGGGGTTGATATAAAGTCTCATAAAAGGTAAGTGGTCTATTTATCAAATGGACATAAATTATTTTCTTGTGAATAGGGCCAAGTTACTTATATTTAAAATCCTTTCAGTATTGCTGATATTTTGTCATGAATCTCATGCTGACAAAATCTTATTAGTACTTGTTACATATTGCAAAATGCTTTTTTCTTTTTCTTTTTTTTTTCTTTTCAATCAATTTTCACAATAACAATACTTCCTTGAGAAAATAATATAGTTTCATGTCTCTATGCTTGTTTTTGTTGCTTAACAGACATTTTTTAAAAAAATTTCCTGCATTGTTTTTAAGAATTTCTTTCTGGCAATCTTTAACCTTCATGTCTGAAAAAAAACAAAAAAAAACAAACCAAAACAGTATCTGAAAAGGACATTTTTTTCCCTTGACACTTATTATTTGGTACTACCTTAATTCCCTCAGCAATGTTTTTGTTTTTAAAAAGTGATGATTCAAACTACTAAAACCTAAACATATGAAAGTGAATCTACTTTTGTTGTTCTTGAGAATTAGCAACAAAAATAATAAACATTGTTGTTTATTTACACAATCTAGATAATAAATGCAAATATCAGTATGTTACTGTGTCACACTTTTTTCAACTTTAATCCCAGAAGCAGTAGCCCAACATATCATACCATGTGAACAAATTAAAAAAAAAAAATTCTGAGTTGGATCCTGAAATTTTAGATTCCCAAGTTTTCAGTGTGATTGTTTTTGGATTCTGCTATCTTGGCTTCTACTGATAAAAACAATTAAAGGGAGACAACTCTAACTTTCAGTACCTATGGTGAAATTAAAAAAAATTACTGTTTTCAAAATAAAATTGTCCATGTTTTCAACTTTACTTCTAGAGGCAATAGCCCAACATATACCATTTTGGAATTAGGCTGACTCTGTGAGCAAATTAAAAACATTTTGGGCTGGATCTAGATCCACAATCCTGGAATTTGGGATTCCCAAGTTTTCATTGCTGTGATTGTTTTCAGCAATTTTTTTTTTTTTTTTTTTTTTTATTTATTTACATGATTTTTTTTTTTTTTTTTTTTTTTTTCCATTAACAATTTTTATAACTTTGAAATAAATTTGTGAATAATCAAAATTAATTGCGAAAGTCACCCATGAAATAAAAGTAATTGTTTGTACGGAAAGTAAGAACCTACCTACATCAAATTGTCTTTAAATTAAATGGTTGGAGAAGAATTATTGTTGAACTTTTAAAAGGTAAGCTTAAATATTAATGCAATACTTAAATGCAGTGATCAGTTTTGAGTTCTCTAATTTATTGTTTGCTATTGGATCTACTCTTCCCTACCTATTGTGATAAAGGCCCAATCAATAGCCCTCCATAGGAGCTAGCTTAAATGTCATGTGATAGAGCAGCTTTTATGCTAGTTATATATTGAAATGGTTGGCAAAACATTGGCTAATTGCCAATTGGTTTTTAAACTTTATAAAATGGTAAATAATAAGGATTTCAGAGTATTAACAGACAGAATAATTTAGAAACAAAGAAGAGAGTACTGAACTGTTACATATTTGTCCTGTATGGCAGTGAATGCTGGACAATCTCAAAGATGAGAAGAATCTTGAAGCAACAGAAACGTGGTTCTACAGAAAGATGCTGAGGATACCATGGACTGAATATGTGAGCAGAAGAAAACTTATAACTTGTATAACACTAAACCTATCTAGCAAGTTTGAGTAAATAAATGGCAGAACAGAATTTAGGAAGGATATAAAAAAAAAAAAATTACTAAGAGGACAGTGAATTATGGAAAGCCATGATCACCAACATCTTGAAGGGACACAGCACAGAAGATATGAGGAGTGATTGGGTAGAATATTGTTTGACTTGGAGCTAGCAAATGATTCTGTATATTTAGATTGTTGATGAATATCGAAGCTTATTGAATTCAGAATTTTTACTCTATCTTATTTAGATTGTATCTATATTTTTTTTTTTTTTTATTTCTCTTCATAATGAAACCTATTTTAAAGTTATCCTGTAAGATATTGAATTTGATCTTTTTGGTTTACTTAGGTTCAGTCTTAGTTTATCAACTTTGCAGAAATGGTTTCGTTGTGCTGTCGCACCTTTTTTTTTTTTTTTTTTTTTTTTCATTATTACTCACTAACCTTTTCTGATAAGTGAAAGAAAGTTGGAAATTCTTTTCTCTGTTATCATAGCTGCAACATTTAGAATTTTTTTTTTTCTTAAAAGAGGATAGGTGACACAAGTCACTGACTTGAAAGAAAATATTTTCTTCTTTTTATTTATTTATTTATTTATTTTTTAACTTTCAGATATAAAGTAAAGGTTGAGTTTGAAATAATTTTTTTATACCTTGAAAAAAAAATCTGGTTATACTTTTTAATTGGAACCGTCCAAAAATCGTCTTTTTTTTTTTTTTTTTTTTTAACACTCCCACCTCCAAAATATATTTGGTATAAACAGGATTTGGGGGGGGGGCGTTATGCATTTCTATATAAATAAAAATAAAAAAGTTTAACATGGAGCTTTTTATTCAGAGTTGATATTTTTGCATATTTTTAGTTAGCCTGTAAATATAAAATACATTTAAAATTGTCATCAAATATGATTGAAACTTACTGTAATAACTTATTTTTCTAATAGCATGCAGAATATTTTATATTTTTTTTGTTAGTACATAAATCCAAATATTTATTTTTTATTAAATAATTAAAATAATACAATTCATTTTAGTTTGTACTCATAGTGAAAACTTACATTTATCCAAATTTTTACAAACACAAAAAACTATTTTATCTTTTAAATTTTGTTAATAGAAAATACTGAAATTTTGTGAATTTTTGTTAGTCATTTCAATACCAATGTTTGCTTCTATCATCCTTGATACTAAACATAAGTCTATTGGTTTTTATATCAATAACAAATTGGGAAATGACCCTTTTTTTTTTTTTTTTTCCTCCTTTCTTTTTAGTTTAGATGTCGCTTCAGGATGTAAGCAGTCATGGCTCTCCACATTCTTTAATATTATTTTTTTTTACCAAGAGTCAACTTTTCACAACACTGTTACACTACCTGCTCATTCTATTAGTAACTATTTTGTTTATCTAATATTTTTCTCCACAGCTGAACTTTGAATGGTCTTTATCAAAAGGGTATGAGAGAGTGCTGAAAAGTTCTTGACTCACCAATAATCCCCCCACCACCACAAAAAAGTCAGATTATTTGGTATAATTTGAGGAAGTGGGTTAGGCTAAGAACTTTTCCTCTTGTATGTATCATATGTGAATGAGTTAGCAAGAAAAAAAAATATATATATAAAAACAAACTTTCAAACTGGTTTGACATGTATACAAGAAACTGTAGCCTAAAAATATTCTTTTTATAGATCTATTAATTCTGTTTATCAGGATGTAGGCAATCATGGCCCTCCACATCTTCCTGTCTCTTGTAACTCTTAATAAGTTTTGTCTTTGTTATTCCTCCCAAACCCTGTTCTGCCATCCATTTACTCAATCCCATCTAGTTTGTTATGCACTGCTTTCCTCTTTTGCTTGAGTATCAGATTTTCCAAACCCTCCTTCCTCATTACATGCCCCAGAAATATCAACTGCTTCTTCCTGATGTTCAGTATAAGTTGCCTCTTTATTTCCATTCTCTCCAAAACCATGTTGTTGTTCACATGTTTGGTCCATGCTATCCTCAGTGTGTTTCTGTAGAACCACATTTCTGTTGCTTCAAGTCTTTTCCTAATCTTTGAGGAGATTGTCCAGCATTCGCTGCCCTACAGGGGGACAGATATAGCAGTTCAGTACTCTTTGTTTCTAATGAAATTTCACTGTCTCTTAATACTTTGCTCAGCTTTTGGAATGTATCTTTTGGCCATCCCAATACGTCTTCGGATCTCAGTGTTGCACTTTCTGTTCTCTGTCAGAACACTTCCTAGATATTTAAATTTCTGTACCTTCTTGATTTTAGTATCCCTGACTTGTAATATTCATTTTGGGCTCATCCTTTTGCTGATAACCATGCATTCTGTCTTCTTGTAGTTTATGCTTAGTTCTTTCTTCTTGCTTTCCTTTGCTACCTTCTGTAGGAGGTTTTGGTTAGTTTCTATTGGAAGAACTTTTATAAAGAAAAAGAAATGATGTTGACTTGGCAGAAAGAGGTGCCATTACAAATGTTGGTATTCTTTTGTTACTCTCATTTACTTATCGGAAAAAAAAAACAATTCTCCACCACCTCTCCTGTCACTACCAATACTGATACTCATTTGGCTGATTAGCATTTTCTGTGGCTCTTCATTTGATATGAAATAGTTGTTTCATGTTTTCTAAATGCTTACTTAACCTTTTCTGTTTGAGTAAATAAATCTGGAAAAATGAATGGGGTGCTGAAAAGAAGGGAAGGACATCAAGCCCTGAAATGTACATGTTATTACATATACTCAACATATTTGACACATATTTATCAGAACTTTTCAAGACTCGGTCCTATTATAAAAATAATTAAATCAGGTTCTTGAATGTATTGTGGTATATAAAATTCAAATCATGGAAACATTTTTTTTTGTTTACATTGTAGAATAAGTTATGAGTTAAATAGACTTGCTCTTTAGCCTTGAGTGGGGAAATAATCTAGAAGATCATGGCAAACAAATTGGAATCACTATCAAGAACTTATTGCAAGTCATTGATAATAAAGAAAAGGAATTTGTGGAGAGTCAAGATCACCTAGGTCCTGAAGAGACATAACCTTTTAAAAAAAAAATTTAACTTATATATTCATGTATAAGCCAAGAAATATGAGAATCACATGGAGCATGGGCATTCAATATTAATATTTTATTGATTTTTTACACAAGCTTTTATTTTCCTATTGTACAAATGCTTATCAAAATTCATTATATAAAGTTTTAAACTAAAAATTAATAAATTAAATCCTCTTACATTCCAAAGATGTTGGCATTGTTATCTGCTAAAAGGAAGTAAACAAAAATTTGAGAAACGTTGAAATTTTATAAAAAAAATGAAAGGGCAAAAATCATTGGGTAATGGATGGCCGGCTGCTTTTATCCGAGGGTGCCCATCTACTTGTGTGCCTAGGTAATACATGTTGCAGGTACCTGCTCAGGCACATTTGTGTTTGTTCAACACTCACAGATTCCACCTTTGGTTTATACTGTAACTATGCTGAGTGGACCTTATGTTACAGTTTTTTTGGAGAGAGTGCATTATCTAGCATGATCAAAAGTCTAAAGAAGGCCAGCATACTCAAACCCTTGGTCACGATGACTTGTGACTTTGTGCTAGCACAACCACCAACAACTCCCCAAGGGTTCTGTCTACCCAATTTCACTCTCAAGTCTAGGGTCAACCTGTGGCATGGTTTTCAGGCACTTTCCAACATGCTGGGATCACTTCCTCCAGACTGATAACATTAAGAAGTCACCTTCCTGAAAATTGACCGTGATAGTTAGGAAACAAAAACTATACGTTAAATGATACTTCACAACATTTTAGATGTCAAAATATTAAAACTTCATAAAAACATTCTCCTCTTAGGGGGGAATTTATAAAACCGCACAATTTGAACATAAGGTGTTGATTAGCTGCAATGTCAAGCCTGGTCAGTACCTAAATGGGTGAACACTTGGGAATATCTGTAGGTGCTATAAGCTTGGATGGTGTAATGAACAATAGCTCAGAATTGTTAATCAGAGGACATGACATAGATCCAATTCCCATTGGGTTCATTATCTTTACTTATGTGCAAATTATCTTTAGAAAAGAATGAATACACCTCTTCTCTCCCAGCTATGGGTAAATTAGTAAGACTTGTATCACTAAAACCATTATTATTTATAAAAAAAATTCTTATAATATAAAAATATTTTCTGGCTTTAAATAATTTGCAAAGGGTTGATAAGCCGTGGAAAATGAATGAATCATATCAGCTTTCCCATATTCCAGACAAAATGTCTGCTTGTATTAGGAACACCTTATATATGTGTGTGTGTGTGTGTGTGTGTGTGTGTGTATATATATATATATATATATATATATATATATACACACACACATTTTATTGAATATGAAAGACAAGGTGCTTTGATTTAGTTTTTTATACAATTTTTGCATCATGATACCATATTTTTTTTTCTTTTTAGTATGTATATATTTAAATATAACAAAAAGAAAAAAAATAAGATCACATGAGAAATTGTATAAAAAACTAAATCAAAACAACTTGTATTCAATAGAACTTGCATAAAAAAAGGGTTGCTCCTTAAATACACACACACACACACACACACATATATATATATATATATATATATTGGTCCCCTCAAAAGTATTGGAATGGTATGGCCAATTGCTTTGTTTTTGTTGGTCAATGGAGACATTTGGGTTTAATATCAAAAGAAGGATGAGACAATTTCAGTTTTTATTTCCTAATATTTACATTTAAATGTGATAAAGAGCTTAGGACATGCCACCATTTGTATCAGATCACCCCATTTTTTAGGTGAGCAAAAGTAAAAGAACAGATAGTCCTAAAGTAAATAATCTTTAATATTTGGTTGCATAACAGTTGCTTGCAATAACTGCATCAAGCTTGCAACCCATTGACACCTCCAAACTGTTGCATTCTTCATGTGTGATGCTTTTCTAAACTTTTACACAGCCTCCCTGTGTTCTTGTTTGTTTCAGGGGGTTTCTTCCTGCAGTCCCCTCTTCAGGAGATGAAATGCATGCTCTATTGAGTTATGGTCCAATGATTGACTTAGCCAGTCTAAAACTGTTCACTTTCCCCCTGATGAAGTCCTTTGTTGTCTTGGAAGTATGATTGGGGGTCATTATCCTTCTGCATGATAAGCTTCCACCCAATTACTTTGTGTATATTTCTCTGTAAATTAGCAGACAAAATGTTTCTGCAAACTTCTGAATTAATTCTGATGCTACCATCATGAGTTACATTATCAATAAATATGAATGAACCTGTTCCAGAATCAGCCATACAAGCCCAAGCCAAGATACTGCCTCCATCATGCTTCACAGATGAACTTGTATGCTTTGGACCATAAGTAGATCCTTTCTTTCTCCACACTGTGGCCCTTCCATCATTTTGGTAGAGATTAATCTTGATCTCATTAGTTCATAAAACTTTCTTCCAGAACTTTTGTCACTCATCTCATACAAATTCCAATCTGATTCTTACTTCTGATGAGTAGTTTGCATCTTGTGGTATGGCTTTTGTATTTCTGCTCTCAAAGCTTTCTTCAAACAGTGGATTGTGAAACCTTCACCCCTGCACTGTGGCACTCGTTGTGGTGATGTCATTGACTGTTGTTTTTTCCTCACAGCTCTCACAATGTTTCTGTCATCAACTGCCGTTGTTTTCATTGGCCAACCTGTTTTATGCCTGTTGCTCCATACACCAGTAGTTTTTCTTTTTTTCAGAACATTCCAAATTGTTGGCTATGCCCAATGTTTGTATAATGGCTCTGATTGATTTCCCTTAATTTCTCAGCATCAAACTGGCTTGCTTTTCTCCCATAGACAGACCTCTTTATATTTGTTGATTTTTTTTTTAACAAAGAATGCAATCTTTACAGGTTAAAACCCAAGAGTAGTCATTCAGAACTATTTAATATTTAAACAATCAATCTAAAAGGCAATATCTAGGCAACAAGAAACACCTGTCAGTCTTGTTTCAATAGTTTTGCCCACTTGAAAAGTTAGAGGGTTCAAACAAAAGGTGGTACGTCCTAAGTTATTTAGCACCTAATGTTTTTTTTTTTTTTTTTGTTTAAAACCGAATTTTCCATTCTTGGTATTAATGATAAGATATAAATATTTATTGATTATAAACTATCAGTAAAATTAAAATCTAGAGATCATAATAACACCTAAGTATGAAGTAAAATTATTTTACTTGTGTTAAAAAGAAATAAAAAAGGCAAGTTACTACTCAGTTCTCAAACTTTCTGTAAAGTTCAAAATAAAATTTTTAATTTTTTTTAAATATTGTTAATTCACCCATTTAATATTAATAGTTCATTGAATAATTATAATCAAAATTATGTAATATAAACACAAAATGAATTCATGTTGTAGTTCTGCCAGACTCTCTTTTAAGACAATTTTTATTATATATTTTTTAATTTTAAAAAAGAAAAAAATGAATGTGATATTCCTGCAAATGTCACATTTGATTTCTTCACATAAAAAATTGACCTTGTGTCACAAATTGTCCTCATAATTAAATTACAACAATTTGTTTCTATAATAGTTTTAATCCATAAAATCATTTTTTAGTCTTGGTTATTGAAAAGATTTTGTTTTGTTTATGTAGCGTACTGCATAAGCATAAGTAAATCTTCTTTTCAATAACCGAGACTTAAAAAAAGAAAACATTCTTTTGACGAAACTTAAATTTACCATTTCTTAAAATTTTATAGCTTTTGAAACAGATTTTCACCTTCATTTACTTAAAATAAACAAACTGTTATTTGAAGCTTCCATACTATCAAACAGGGGCACATTATGCAATATTTTATAAACATAAAAAAAATTAAAAAATATTTTTAAAATTTTGGTGCAAAATACTTTATATAAGGCTTTTCAATTTTTGATTAGTAAATATAGTTTTCACATAATAACAATATCATTTAAAAGACGGAAATTAATACAGAATTTGAAGAGTTAAACTTTACAAATTATTATAATTAAAATATAAAAAAAAATTAAAACAATTCTTGTAAAAATTTGTTATTCATTGAAAACAAAAATTTTCTTAAGACAATAGTGTCTTTAATAAATCTTATTTATAAAGCTATTAAAATTTTTCTAATTAAATAATGTCATAGTTTTATTGCATTTTTGATTATACAATTCAGAGCAGTTTTTTTTTTTTTTTTTTTGAATTTGGTTGTATTGGAAAAAAAATTGTTGATTCACATTCTCCAAGGAGTCCTGCTTTTAACTAATAACAAAAAAAAAAAATATTCTAATGAAAGTTTAATTTCTTAAAATTTCATGAAATTAAGTAGGAGGTAACACACACACATATATATATATATATATATATATATATATATATATATATATATATATATATATATATATATATATATAATATAATGTGGTGGTTCCAACGAGAGAAAAGTATGTATATTAAAAAAGAAGAAGAGAGGTGCCGTAAACGTTTTTGGTTGTAATGTGGATTTATTTAGAAAAAATATTATGCTTTGTTTTACATAATTTCACGACACTTGTTTCTGGTCTCGCGACCGTCTTCAGACCAAGATTTTCTTAAAAAAAAAAAAAATTCAGAAATAATTACATTAATTTGTGAAGTAAGTCCTAAAAGTTTCATTAAAATCTGACAATTATTTGATTTGTGCAAGAATTTCCAAATCATTGTGTTTTTTACAGGAAAGCAGTGCAAAAACACTAATCGTAAATATTACATAGACCGCTGATACAAAAAAACAAAATTTTTAACGTGCTGGAAAGGATTAAAAAATTTAATAAAACAAAAAAATAAAAAAAAATTACTTTGGTCTTTCCTCTTAATAATAACAAACATTTTGACAATAAAACTTTGTTTTTATTAAGTTTGGGGTCTTTTATTATGCAATACTTTTTTTTTTTTTTTATTTTTTTTTTCAGTGAAAAAGTGGGAGTGTTGTTGCACTTTTATTCTCTTTTTTCTTTTAACAAAAATAAAATGCATTTTGATTCTTTTTAGAAATATAAAGTTTCTAGTTGTGAGAATAATTGTTTCAGACTAAAACTTATTAGTGATTTTATTTTTTTTAGATAAGATTGAAGACCCATTATTATTTATATATTAAGTTGCTGTGATTATATTTAATTCCTATTAAATGTCTCTCAGCAAATTTAAACTTTGCATTTATTTTTTAGTCAATGTCTTGCAGGATTAGGTACTCATATTTTATCAAGGTATATGCACGAGTTAAACCACAATACATAGGATGATGCCTTTCTGCTTAGAGTATTATTCTTGCAATATTATATGTATGTAATATTAGGGTCTCTTACTTTTTAAGTGCATATTGAAATTGAATTGTCACCTAAATTTGTTCCATTCCTTGAAAAATGCCACATATAAAATTTTAAGGAGATTGCATAATATTTAGAGGGCGCCTTTGCTTTTTAAAACTTAAAGGTGGACAAAAAAAAAAAATCGACCCTTTTTTTATTTTACAAGTAATAGCATGCCATTATTAGTTGAATCTTTGCAAATTATACACATTAGAAAACAACATTTTTTTATCTAACAGTGAAAAATTAACATTTTAACTGATGTTTATTATTTTCAGACACCAATTATATCAAGTGTATCCAATGCCGGACAGAAATATGTAGTTTGGAAGTTTTTTTTAAATATTTCTGATGATAACCAAAGTAAAGCAATATGTCAACTGTAGCTAAGTGATTTATGTAAAGAAATTGTTCTCTTTATTGTTTAAACTCTTACCCAGTTTTTTAAATAAAAAGGATATCTAACTTCATTTAATAAGGTTTTGTATTCATTTTTCTACTAAATGTTTTATTAGTAAATGTACTTTGTTCATTAAGTTTTTCAAATCAATGGTAGGGCCTAGAAATAATTAATTTTAGTCATTGTAGGTATCGGAATCAGAAATTTAGAATGGTATTGGGAATTGTATGGGTATCAGTAAAAATATTGGTATTTTCCCATCACTAATTAGAATCCAACTGCTAACCACTTCATCTTCCTTTTAAACTACATGTTGGTTAATAAAGGAAAAATTAAATGAAAATCAAGTGGACAGCACATGGTGTTTGTGCTTCATACCACGTGACAGGTTAAACATTTGGTTATAATAAAAATGCACAAAAGACAAATAGTAAATTGAAAGGGTTCAAAAGTAGCTGATGCAATGGCTAGTGCAACCAAACAGCAGTAGTTATAGATCTGTGCCATGACCTGGGAAATCTGCTCTCATGGAAATTAGTGCCAGATTAGATTAAACTGGATTTGGTGATGGCCGACCTTTTATTAAGTTTTATAATAGTTATTCTTCCATATTTTTATTTTGTTAAAACAATTGATTTATGTTTCTTTTATTTCAGGTTATGTTTCATTTTGAAATTGTCTAAAGCTGAAATCAAATATGCCAATTCAAGCACCTCAGTGGACAGATTTCCTCTCCTGCCCTGTTTGCTACAATTTATTCAATGAACAATGTCATCGTCCTATTAGTTTGGGCTGTGGACATACTGTGTGCAAGACTTGCCTCTCCAAACTTCATTCTAAGAAATGTCCCTTTGATCAGAGTGTTATATCTCGCACAATTGAAGAATTGCCAGTGAACTATGCCCTGCTCCAATTGGTTGGGGCTGCTATTCCTGAGAAAGAGAGTCTTTCTATCAGTGACTTATCAGAACATTGTAGATCCTATGAATCTGCTAATGGATGTATCGAACAGTTAGCTGTGTACCTAAAACCTTTTTCTGCAGGTAAGTTGATTGTTGCTGCTGTCTTTTTCTCTTTGACTACATTTTTCATGTTACATGGAAAACCTTATTACTATTCACCAACTCCTTAGATCAAAATTAGTGTTGTTTTTTGTTTTGTTTTTTTTAATTAATAATTTTTATTAAAATAAATGTTTTTACACAATACCTGGAGCTTTGGCTGTAAAGTAGTTGAAATCCAAGTAAAAAAAAAAAGAAAACTATAACTTCTATGATTGTCTACACTGAGGAAGTAAAAACATTTTGCACTGATAGATTTATTTTTGCAAGCCACTAAACCTCCCTTTTTTGTGAAAGTCTTTGGATAAAGAACATTAAAGTAAAACTGCAAAATTATTTCTTATTTCATTAAAGTAAAACTGCAAGATTATTTCTTTCCAGTTAAAATGTATTTTTCTGTTGGCAAATTTATTGATATCTATATACTTTTTTTATATATATATATATATATATATATATATATATATATATATATATAAAATTTGTCACTGATTGATGTTATATTCAGCAGCCTGATTCCAGAGTTTTGTAGACAAACCTTTGTGTAATGGTTCGGTTCACTCGTCAGGAGGTATCAGCAATTGTCTGTTGATTTTTCTCATTTTTATATTAAGTTTAAAAAAATAATTTATGGACTTTTTATTGATTTTAGGTTGATTTTTTTTTTTTTTTTTTTTTTTTTTTTTGTATGTATATGTATAATATATGTATGCACACAACTACGTAGAATAGTGGTTATTTCTTCATAATTTTCTTGTCTCCTTATATTATTTCATTATTCCTTTGCTTTTTTTTTTTTTTTTTTTAATCTATATATAAAATATGGGAAAATTTTATATAAATTTTTATATATCAGAACAGTGTTAGGAAAATTAATGACTGGAAATTTTTTGTGATGTGTTTTGTCCTTTAGGACTTCATTGAACTAAAATAATGTTTTTGCCAATGTAATTATTTGTGCATATATGAAGGGAAAGGGAATATAAAAAAATACAAATGTTGGTTATAATTATGAAAATTTTTTTTAGAGGTATGTCTGGGTCTAGCCAATTTCATTTAGTTTCTTTATACTTTTGTTTTTATTACTTTTATTATTAAGTATCCTATATTGTAATAGTCTGACCATAACTTTAATTTCAAAGATGCTGTTTTAATTAAAAGAGAAAGCAATTTACTAAGACAAAAGTGTATAGAAAGTGTTTCAATTCCTAAATTATCCCCAGTAAAATAGGTTCTTAGCATCTTACCTTTCTTGACAGACCTTCTGTTATCAAAAGTGATAAAAACAAATCATAAAAAATTACTTTTAGTCTGAAGTTATAAAGGATGAAAGATGTCACATGAAAATTTTTTTCCTTCATGAGAATATACTAAACAATGTACTAAACTTAGCAAAACAACACATGACTGTCCCAATGAAGACATAAATATAATTAGACAATGCCGAAAATCTATATTATACCACATTAAAAAGAATATGTACAAAAAAGAGGCAATAATAATGTTGATGTAACAAAGGGTAGCTATGATGGTACATAGGGCTCATAGATATATATGATCTTTAAATAAACATTTAGCACCTACTGTTTCAAAAATGTGATAACTTTCTTTGTATTGTGTGTATAGATTTTATTTTTGTATACTAATAAAAGAATGGATGAATAATATTTTGATGTGATGTATTGTTTTGCATGCATGTTTTGACATTGAAAACGAAAAAATTCATTAACAATTTAAATATAGACACCTATATATATATATATATATATATATATATAAAAGAACAAACATCCCCACCAAGGCAAAAACAAATAAACTACTAACCATTAAATAAAAATGAAACATTAGATAAATGATATCATATAAGCAAATATTTAATTTACTAGATATACACTATTTAAAAATTACATATGTGTGCGAGCAAGAGTGTGCAAAAATATATATTCTATATACATATTCAAACAGCAAAGAAAACCCTCTATAAACCCAACCAACCATAATGAATACTCTAAAAATAGAAAAAAATAACTTTCAATACCATTTAAGCACTAGTTAATTAATAACAAAGCACACACAAGTGTGACTGTGTATGTGTGTTTTGTATGTGCAAACATATAAATACAGGCACATGCACATAAATTCAAACCATGATAAATAAAAATTTAATGATAAATAAACCTCCTACAATTAATACTTTAAGTACTTAAGATACCACCAAAGCAAATAAGAAAACAAAAGGATCGTCAAGTGAAGACATAAAAATATTTATCATTTAAGGATTAACATCAATTATTTATGTAAAAAACAAAGTACAATTTTCCTAACTCAAGAAAAGACTAGAATGCTCAAAAATAAAAAGAGAAAAACAGAAATAAATAGCAACAAATAGTTACAATTGAAAGAAAAGAGGAAAAGAAAAAAAGAGAGAAAACGCTAAGGAGTGAGTGTAAAGTAAAGGGAAAAAACATTTAAAAAAAAAATAAAACAAAGGACAAATAATCATGACAACCTACACGTACATACACCTGCACAGATGGGTGTATGGTTGGACTTGTGCAAATGCATGCAGATAATACGGAAAACCTTGCATCAATGATGAGGGCTTAACAAAAAAAAGAAAAAAAAAAAAAGAAATCAAGAAATATAAGCAGTCGGTTGCTGATAACCCACTGAAGAGTGAGTGGACAAGCCTATCTATGAAACTCTGGAATCTGGATGCTGAAGGCATCAATCAGCTAAGTGACAGACTTGTATTAAATATATAATATATATATATATATATATATATATATATATATATATATAATACAAATATAAAGTTTGTCACTTAGATGATTGGTGTTAATCTCACCAGTTTTGTAGATGTACCCTTCAGCATTCACTCTGTCCACTCGCCAGGGGGTATCAACAATTGACTGTTTTTATTTCTCTTTTTTTTTCTCTTTTTTTTTTTCTTTTTTTTTATGTATGCACTTTTCATTGGGGCAAGATTTTTTTTCTGTGTGCACATGCACCCACCTGGCATTTGTTTGTACATGTAGAATGTTGTGGTATGTGTGTGTACACACCCACACTTTTAAACTTTCTTGGAGGAATTAAAAAAAAAAATGATAATTTACTTATATTTTGTCATGTGTACATACATGAAAACAATCTATACATTCAGTTACATAATTTATGTCCAGTTCAACTATGAACATGGCCACAATGTGCTGACCATGTTTGAAAATTATATATATATATATATATATATATATATATATATATATATATATATATATGGTAATAATTTAACTTTTATAAATCTTTACTTGAAGTTTGTTTTTGGGGATTTTTTTGCCATACATTCCTCAGATTTTCTACTGATGATTGGATGGAAGAATCATGGAACTGCTTGCACAGATAGATTTATAAAAGAAAAGTTAACTATTTTATTACCAATAATTACATACTGCTCTCTTTTGATATTGAGCTCTGTATTTACAAGGATTGTTTGCTCTGAATGTAACATCTTTTGGTGTTGCAAGTTGCCCTGATCAGAAGTCACATTTTGGATGAAATAGTCTTTATTATTGTTATGTAATAATGATTTTTTTTTCTGTTGTGTGTTTGTGTGTGTGTATAGGTGCTGGTACCACTAATGCCATTCTGAGCAGACCCATGCAGAGAAAGCTGGTAGCCTTGGTTAACTGTCAGCTAATTGAAGAAGAGGGACGGGCTCGTGCTATGCGTGCTGCTCGTTCTCTTAGTGAGAGGACTGTTACTGAACTTATTCTACAGCACCAGAACCCACAACAGTTGTCAGCAAACCTATGGGCAGCTGTGAGGGCGAGGGGCTGCCAGTTTTTGGGACCAGGTGAGTTGAATGTTTTTTTTTTTTTTTTTTCTTCATTTAGAATTGTTTGTCTACCAGGGCTCCAGATTAACTTTTCTTACTATCATCCTGGAACTGTCCCAAAATCTATTTTATCATTTACATTTGTTAGCACTGTAACAAAAACACTATTAAAACGGTTAAGAAATCAATATTTTTGATCTGTTCAGTCTTTAGCCCTTTAGTATTTGACATGTTCAAACCTGCTCTCAGAGTTTCACTGTTTATGGTTAGTCTCACTCTTTGCATGGCTTCCTGCATTATTTGTGATGATGATATCATATATTCTGGTAGAGTATACATGAAGCAGGTTATGGCGTGTTAACATTGAAAGCTGATATTTATGGGGCAGGTTTGGGGAGTGGGTTCCTGCTAAAGGTTTAAACATTTGTTTTTAATGCAAATAGTACAGATACATAACAAAAAATTGAAAAACGTAAAATATTAAAAGTAAATAAATACAAAAACAAATTAGATAAATTTTACTATAATTTTTATTTACAATTATCTACTTCATGTGATTAAGTTTATGATAAGCAGAGAACATGATTTATGATAAGAAAACACAACATAGATGTTGCTTGTTAATGATTCATTCAAGTTTTTTAACCAAAAAATTGAGAAAAAAAAAATTTTTTTTTTTTTTCTTTCTTTTTTTAAGGCCAAATTATTTCTTACAATTAAATCTAAATGGTTTTTCACATTTAGAGGCAAAAAATATAAACAACTGCATTTAAGTTTGACCTTTATTTTTCATTTGGGTTATATTTACCAGCTTAAAAAGGTTGTGCTTAAGTTGTGTATTCATGCTACATTTATTAAAAGTTGCTACTATTGATGAGATGTAAGTTTGTTTTTTTTTTGTTTTTTGTTTTTATATTAAGAAATTAGAATAAACATAGAATTTTTATATAAAATTTTGTTTCCTCCCAAACTAATGTTCTATCATCCCTGGGATGACATTAATCTTGAGCCCTGCTGTCTACTAAAATAGATGAATTCTGAAAAACTAAAGAAACATGTCTTTGAGAATACATATTTTCTACTTAATTGAATCTTACTTATTATAAAACGCAGATTGTGTGTGTGTCTGTACATTTATATATTGGATCGGATTTCCTACATTTTTCAACTGATTTCAACAAAACTTCACAGGACTACGTAAAATTACCTTGCAGTGGCTCTGACAGCGCCAAAATTGGAAAAATACAATTGTTTTTGCACAAAATCAATTTGAAAACACGATTCTGTCATCAGAATGGAAGGGGGACAACTCATATCGAGTTATACTTATTATAAAACCCAGGTTGTGTTCGTTTATATATGGGATCGGATTTCCTACATTTTTCAACCGATTTCAACAAAACTTCACTTTTTTTTTTTTTTTTTTTTGGCAGATAGTGTTTCTTATTGTCTTGCACACTTTTTTCTTTATTTTTACATTCAGAATGCTTTAAAAATTCCATTTACAAGACAATTGTTTATAATAAAATTCTATTCAATCGATACTCATAACAATTGAAAACAATGTTTTTGTTTGGGTTTGACCAATTCGTAAAAAAAAACTAATTAAGACATGCGTGTCCGTCAACCTTAAACAATAATCTTTGTCAATTTTATTTTTCAGTCTTTATGATGGTCAATACTTGATCTATCTCTTACTGTTACATCCCCGGGCTCTACTGCTAGTTTATTATAAATGGGAGAAAGTAAAAATTAAAAATATGTCTTTGGAAGGACATTGCTTAAGGTTCCTGAATTTAAAAGTAGATTTTTCAATTTGTTACTAAAAGCAATATAGACTTTTGTTATATGACTTTTTTTTTTAATATTCTAAATAATAAATTTTCTTTTTCTTTCTCACTCTCCATTCAGCCATGCAAGAAGAAGTGCTTAAATTAATTCTTCTAGCTCTGGAGGATGGATCTGCTTTGTCTCGTAAGGTTTTGGTTTTATTTGTTGTCCAGCGACTGGAACCTCAGTACCCACAAGCTTCTAAAACAGCTATTGGTCATGTGGTACAACTACTTTATAGAGCATCCTGTTTTAAGGTAAGTTCTATTGAAAACTCAGTCATTAGCTGAATCTTTGAGAAATGTCTTTCAATATTCAGTATTTCTTTTATTAATAAACCAACATACTTTATCTTCATTAGTTTCTCGTCAATTTTATCTCAACCATATTGTTTTTCAAGATCTTTCTATATGTAATTTCTCTTCTTCATTGAAAAGCTTACAGAATCCCTTGAGGGGTATTATTTAAAAATAGTGAAATTTTCTTGTTTAATTCTTCAGCTATTAACCTAAGTAATGGGCTGAATGGTATTGCATGATGTCACAATATGCAGCTTTTTAAATCTTTTACAAGGTTGAGAAATCGCACACCATCTTATCTGTACATTTACTGTATTTATTCTTTATTTCATTAAGTAGACAAGATTTTTTAAATTGGAAATTATTAAGAATTAGAAAATGTTTGAACTGTGAATCTTTTTTTTATTTTAATTTTTTTTTTTAGATTCATATTTATTTAAACTATTTAACTTTCGTTTATTAAAAAAGTTCTGTCTAAAGCTAAAAAGAAGTACATATTGGGCATATGTTTTGTTTGTATGAATTGCTATAATAATCAAGGCTTACAGCCATATCACATTGAAACACTGGTTCTTGTATAATCACCAAAGTTAAGCAACGTAGAGTCTGGTCAGTACCTATATGGGTGACCACTTAGGAATAACAGATGATCTAAGCTTGGATGTATGGGTTGGGTAAAGGATAACAGCTTGGAATTGAAAATTGGAGAGTTCCAATTTCAGTTCAGTTATATTACTTATGCACAAATACCTGCGTGGGAAAAGGTATGAATCCACTTCTCCCCTTACCCACCTATGGGTTAATTAGTAGAACTTAAAATTCATCATTATATCAGAAGAAAAATTCTTACAATCTAAAAAAATATTTTCTGGCTTTAAATAATCTGCAAAAAACACAAATCAGTTATAATACTTAAAAAAAAACAAAAAACAGCTACTGTATTTTATGGCTTATAAACCTCCTTTTTCCATTTACTTTTAATCTTACAGTCTTAATGTATTAAGGTAGGCATCTGGGTAAACATTAGCTTAACCAATACATCTAAGATTGGAGATGTAATATTACACTATTATGGAGTTATGCTACATACAATTCATTAGCCTACCAAATACCTCAGTTTGATCATAATACTTGGGAGGTATTTTTGTACCATTTGGGTGGGGATAAAGTGGTGGAGAGAGGAGGTGTTGCATGTCATTAAATATAACAACTTAACTGACAGCAGTCTGATCATTTGACTTCTTTTTTCCTCAATAGGTTACTAAACGAGATGAAGAATCATCTTTAATGCAATTGAAAGAAGAGTTTCGTACTTATGAGACTCTGCGTAGAGAACACGATGCCCAGATAGTTCAAATTGCTACTGAAGCTGGTCTTCGTATTTCTCCTGATCAATGGTCGTCTCTGCTTTATGGAGACACAGCCCATAAATCACACATGCAGTCAATTATTGATAAGGTAAGTCAGCTATGTTGTTGTACTGTCATTTCCTTCTTGGATTAAGTCCAGTGTTTAATCACAGGAATTTTCCTGATAATTTTCTCCTTGGTTATGGTTATTTGAAAGCTTAGGTTTTTTTGCATTCCCAGTCTCCTTCTTTGCGGTTGTAAGTCTGGAAAATGCCAACCTCATTCACCAACAAACACACTGAGGAGTGACAAATTAATCTGAAACAAAACAGCAGACAATGTCTTCATTCAAGTAGCTTACTTGTTCATATTTAATATATTATGTTCATAATTATCTAATATTGGTAATGTTGTTTTAAAATATCTATATAAAAATAGATTATTTCATGATTATTTCTAATACTTTAAAAACCCATGTAATTTACACATTTCTTTTTTGCAAAAATAAAAACTTTAGGTGTGTGTGAATTACAAGAGTAGATTGTTTCCAGGCTTTTTTGTTTTTTTAGTTGATGAAAAAAAGACATACAAAACAGTGAAAGTAAAAAGTTGACTTATTTAATGTCAGAATAAGTTTATATGAATATTATATATGAGTATATTTAATATTACTATATTATATTTGTACTCATTAATTTAATATTGCTACTTTAATATTTAATACTCGTATATGAGTATATTTAATGAAGTTGACTTATTTATGCTGGACGGTATGATGCTTACTTTTTCTGTATAAATTTACTAAAATCATTAAATGGTCAACTACTTTTTGAAGTCTAACATTCATGATTGTAATCATGATTCTGGCCATATTTTACATTGCTTGTAGAGAGTTTCTACCTATCACAGTGGAGCACCATTGTCATACATAATGATATAGATATTCTTCACTGGAAAAAATGTAATTATATAATCTTGACTGTATGGTTTTAGTCTTGTTTTGTTGTGAGATCGGCAAAATTGTTGAGGATGGTAAGGAAATGGATGTAAATTGTAAACATTTACAATGCTGACAATCACAATCCTGATTTCTACATGTGAGCATAATCTGGGCCATATAATTTAGTATCTTTTAATGTGATACTTATTACACAGAAATTATTTTTAACTAATGAACTTTAATAAAATCTAATTGTAAGTAAGTGAAATTACACTAAATATAACTAAATTGAAAACCTCTTCCCTCTGCAATTCTGGAAATTTTTGGGTGCAAATTTTAGATGAGTAGAAGCTTTTTTAATAAATTTTATCCTAAAAGTCACTTGTGGGAATTACACAGGTTTTAATGGTATATTGTTATATTACTGAGTGCCCAAATTTTCTTTATCCAGTCAGAAGAACTATTGATGAACTTTTGTAAATATCAATCCCTTGCTTTTTGATTTTCAAACTGAAAACGAAACAACTTTGCCCATCTTTAACCACTTGTTTCATCTTTGTCTACAGTTGAAGATGGTACAAAAATGTTTTTAGTTTTCGTTTGTTGTTCTCTTGCTGTTACAAGTGAATTCTTTTAATTCCATTGGCTCCAACCAATCCTTTTTTTCCCTTTAAATAACAATTTCATTTATGAGTTGCATTTTTCATCACATGCAGAATTAAGCTCTCATCTTAACCCATGTATGGAGGGTTTTAACATCATTAGAGCCAATAATTACATTTGCCACTTTGGTAAATATATTTGTAGTTGTAAAAAGTTGATTGTAAATCTGAATTTATATCCTTATCCCCACCAAATTTAATATAACAAGGGAAGTTTAAAAATAGAGATTTCCAATAAACTATTTTCAGTTTTTTGCATAAATTAAAAACATTTGTGTTTTTTTTTACAAGTAGCTTCCTTATTTTATGCAAAAAGATTTTAATTCTATGAAACCTTCTTCAAATGTCACTATCACAGGAAAACAACTGATCTAGAATATATATTTTTATATGTACACATACATTGTGTGTGTATGTAAAATGACAAATTCTTTACTAGTTGTTTTTTTTATAAACAGAAGTTGTAAAATTATATATATATATATAATTTTACAACTTCTGTTTATAAAAAAAAAAACAACTAGTAAAGAATTTGTCATTTTAATTTCTCTAGTGAATACTCTCTTGGATATAAAATAGGTGTTATTAAAAATTTCTTTGAGTGCAGGAGAATTTGTTCTCTTGCACACTTTTCTTTAAAGAATTAACTAACATAAATGCTTATTAATAACTGATTTCCTAATGAATTGTTGAAATTTCCATATTAGACTTTTTCTGCCTAAGATAGCTAATAGCAATGATGAGAATAGAAACATAAACAATAACATTATTTTTTATAATAATCATATGGATGAAAATTACAAACAAGATGAAACTAGAATTAAGAATATTATTAAAAAATGCTCAACACCAGTTGACAATAGCAAAAAAATTAGAATAATTATTTATTACAAAGAATTTAAAACCTCTAAGCTTATAGTTAAAAATAATTCATCTCTTAGAACAAAATTAAATAGGACAAATATTATTTACAAATTTAAATGTCCATTATGGAATTGTAATGAAAATTTGTAAATAATTATATAGACCATACTACAACATGTTTGACATGAAGACTCGCACTACACCTTTCTGACCATAGCTCAATTAGGTCTCATTTAAATACCCATGGAGACCTACTGGACCCTATTCATAATATACTTGTTAACAACACAAATATAATAGCGTCATCTACATACACAAAAAGGCTAAAAATAATGGAAGCGTTAATAATAAAAACAAAAAAAAAAACAACACTAAATAATATCAACTATGAACATGGACACAATATCTTGACAGTGTTTTAAAAATGAAAACATTATATAAATACATACATATAACAATCTATTTCTTGTTAACAGTTAATATATTTCAACCTTGAAAATGCCTAAATGTATAGCCGAAAGCACTCGGATAAAAAGAACAATTAGACAGTTTTTATATAATTTATCATCCAAAAAGAAAAAAATTATTAGGTAACATGAGAAATTGTATAAAAAAAACTAAATCAAAGCACCTTGTCTGTTGTATTGATTGTAATGTGCATGAAATGAGGATTGTTACCTAAATGCACATATCTGATTCAGAATTTAGAATGCCATGAATGAAACTACTAATAGTAGTTTCATTAAAACTTTACACCTTTTTGTAGATCGTTTTTTTTTTTTCAAGAAGTAATATTTTAAAACGGTTGTCTCTAAACTCTAATATGTGGACAGCATTGTATATAGTTAAGTTAGCACCATTTCACAAACTAAAGAAAAAGTATCATTTTTATAAATGAATGAGTAAAATTTAAATAAGTTTTATTTGGCTCTTATATATATATATATATAGGTTTGTATGATTTAGAACAGAAGAGAGAAATGCAACAATAATATATAGATACCACCATAGAAAACATGTATGCTTTAAAGTGAATTTTTCAAAGTGAAAAATCTTTTCTTAAACTTTTATTTTAGTTTTAATTTCAAACTAATAGATTAAATTTAATATTTTCAATAACAAAAATATTTTTCTGTATTTCCAAACAAATTTAAATTGATTGGAATGTATTTTTTTTTTTTTTTTTAAATTACTAAAAATTGCTGATTTTACCCATATTTACAATTCTCTCATCACAATGTAATTCTCTTTTATTAAAAAACTTTTCAAAAATATACTTTTCTGAAACTATTTGAAGACGAGCTGATTTAAAGTTTAATCAATCTGATTTGAAACAAATATTACTTTTATTTTAAAATATCGCAGAAAAGCATTTTTTTAATACAGTAGTGGTTGTTTTTATGAGATGTTGACAGCTCTATTAACATCCTGATGTTTAGGAAATTTGGGTAATTTTTTTTTATATGTGGGACATATCCGTAAAAATTACTGGGTGAATATAATGTGAGTGGCATTTTTTTTTTAATATAATTTTTCTAATTACCCACTTAAAAACTTTGGAAAATATTCTCTGTAATCTAATGTATCACTGACTTTTAGGTATTTTGCTTTTAAATTTACTATAGTTACTGCTCTTAATTACTGATAATGTCGTATATAGATTTGTATTTACAAAAACTGGCATGTTTGTACACATGCACAAAAAAATTCAAAATCTTTTAAAAATACTGTGGGTTGCTGAATTGTATTAAGATTTTACACTTATAATTAATAAATATACTTTTTACTTAATATCAGATAAACAGTACAAATTAATACTGAATTTTATGATTTTAAACTTTATAGATTATTCTAATTAAAATTCTTAAATGAAAACAATTCTTATAAAAATTCATTATTCACTGAAAAGAATATTTTTCTTAAGGCATTAGTATCTATATCTTATTCATAAAAGCAAAATTTTTTCTAATTAAATAATGTCTTTATATTTTATTGCATTTTTTATTTTACAATTCAGAGCAGATCTTTGGTAACTGGAAGTCCTGTTTTAGAAAAAAAATTGATAATTTAAATTTTGCAAAGATTCTTATCTGATCATGACTAATATAAATATTAATTTCTCAGAATGTCATAAACTTAAATAAGTGGAGTAACAGATTTAAAGAAAAAAAAAATTTATCAAGATTTTCTTTTAAAAAAAAAAAAGTTTCAAAAATAATTTCATTCATTTGAGAATAAATCCTGAAAGTTTCATTAAAATCTGAAAAAGACACTAAAACATCCCATACTAATTTATGTTCACCCATTGACACAAAAAAAAGTTTTAACCAAAATCTGGAAGGGCTAAAACTATAATAATAAAAAATATCCTTTGGTCTTTCCTCTTAATAATAACAAAGATTTTGACAATAAAACGTATTTTTATTGAGTTTGGAGCATTTTTTTTCATCACGTATGCTCATTTTTTAGCAAATCTTTAGTGATACCTAGGGTGCAGCAGAAATACCTCCCACACAAATACCCCTTACTGTCTTACTATTATGTTGAAGGTTATTTCTGCCACACCCTGTATAAACAATATTTGTGATTATACCAAGGAATGATATGTAATGAGCTAAAAATGCCAAACAGCAAATGGTCTGCTGAAATAAGTAACTGCTGATCAGAAAAGTACATTATTAATAATCACTCAAAATAATTATTTCAAATGGTGGTTGGCTGGATAAGATTTTGTGGTTTGTTGGCTGTAACTTGTGCAATTCTGTTCTAAGCTGATCATTTATTTTCTTTTTCTTTTTGAATCATTCAGCTGCAGACTCCCCAGTCGTTTGGTCAAAGTGTCAATGAACTTGTTATTGCACTTCAACGAACTGGAGATCCTGGCAACTTGTCTCGACTGCGACCACATTTTGAACTTTTGGCTAATATTGACCCTTCTCCTGGTGAGTAATCTTCCTCTCTTCTAGTGGGATGGAAAAGAGGTTCTTTGTTCAGGCTGTCATTGAAAAGCTTTTCAGATTTGGGAACCCCAGTAATAGAACCTTTTAATAATATTTTAAACTATCTTAGATGTAAGTCCTCTTTTAATAGTTCCTTTTTCAGCATTTCTCACCTCTGGAACTCTCTACCACCTAGCTTCTTCAAAAATTTAAATCTAATAACGTCAATTGCCTTTTCTATATTCTTGAAACCTGTTCTTTTATTGTGCTTTCTCTTCAAAAGTCTTCACATTCTCTTTCACTCCCAGTAAACCCTTGCTCCTTAGGAAAAAAAATAAAAAAAGCTGTTCTTACAAACTTATCAGCTAAATTTATCATAGACTGGTACATGGCCACAGTTGAGGAGCACCTGAACCCATTCTTTTATTGTTTTTTTCTCCTCACTAATCTTATTCTTTTTCACTACCAGTAATACCTGTGTCTTAGTGGCATTATTGCCTTCTTTGGGGGTAAAATGCTTAAAAATAAAATATCAATGCAGGAAACAGCAGCAGTTATAACATGACTCTATCAATTAAATCTTTTTTTTAAGCCCTGACAAATTTTCTTTCAGATGCACCAATCCCAACCTGGGACAACTTGGAAGCTGTAATGAATGCCGTAAAAACTGTTGTGGAAGGACTTGTTGACTTTATCCAACACTACAGCCACAAGAAACATGAGCCAGCCAACTTGCATAATACTAAATATAAGACCAATATGTGTCGTGATTTAACTCAGAAGGGAAGCTGCCCCCGTGGAGCCAACTGCACCTTTGCACATTCTCAGGATGAGATGGAGAGGTAAGTGCATTATGTGTATATAAAATTGTGTGTGTGAATAGACATATTGTACATGCACATGTGTGTATGGGGGCGGGGGTTACAAGTTTGTGTAGAGATTTCCATTTTCTAAATATGGAATTTTTGTTTACTGGTCTGTGCTTTTTTTTTTTTTTTTTTTTTTTGTTACCTGAAAATGATTTGATTCCAACGCCTCTTGCAATATTTTGCTTTAGCTTCTACTCTGACATGGAAAGGTAAGGTTCAATGTATCCTATTTAAGAAATGCACTTTGCTTGGCTTTAAGCTTTTCTGTGGCAAACCGACCAACACTAATATATATATATATATATATATATATATATATATATATATATATATATATATATATATAAAAAAAGGCGTGTGTGTATAATAATGCACAGCCGCAATTTTCAACGGATTTGCACCAAAATTTACATGCACATGCTCCAAGTTAGCAGGAAAGCCAAGACCAACTTTGCATTTCCCAACTCCCATCGATAGTGGAAATAATCGATTTTTTTTCATGCTTCTACGGCAGTTTTCATGTAGTTTGCAGCCATTTTCTACTGGCCAGAGTGAGAGCCAACAGCTGATTGACATGAATGTTAACTAGTATGCTAGCATGCAAAAAAATCGATAGCTGCATTCATCACAAGTGGGGAAAAATTTAAATCTGCATGGCACTTTACTCTAATTGGCTCATTCGCTTGCTTAAACTCAATGTTGATTCTGATTCTGCAGAACTGGGTTGGGTGTGAAAAAGTGTTAACATTCTTTTTTCATTTGGTTTTACCAGTTACAAGTCCTTTTTTAAAGCAGATTGTTTTGTGTTCATTTTGTTTAGTTCTTTTTTTCGTAACAGATTTAATGTTTAGTATAGAGCTTAGAAAAATTTGCAGTGTGAGATAGGCAAGAAGTAAGGCATGTAGCAACATTAGCACGGCAAAGGGCACTCCTTTAAAGGCAAGGAAGGGCAAAAATATTTTAAGTCAAGTGATAGTGATTTCTGTACAAGTCGTACGATTTTTGCATCAAGCACGGGCAATGCTGGTAATATATATATATATATATATATAGGTAATAGATCCATTGGTATATAATCCAGGTGGATCCTAGTAATATTAGATATTAAAACTGATCCACACAGAGAGAGTTCAATGTATTTATTATAACAGAGCATATATAATATACAGCAGTTTTCAATCAGCACCTGACGATTGCATTGTGCATGAAATTCACTTGTGCTACCAGTGATGGTGAGGAGGGATGTATATTTATTATTAGTATAAATTTTAGTCATGTTGTTCTATATTGAGCTGTTTTGTTAATACTATCTCTCAATATGTGACACTTTATAATTATACACACGCACACTTTCTCATCAAAATGTATTGGGACTGTTGCTATGGTGACGGAGCTGAAGTACAGGGTGAAGCCACTGGGCAAAGATTGACCTTGAACTCAATTGTAAGTGCACTCTAAATAATAAAGTTCTCGCTCACTTCTGTTGTTGATAGTGTTTCGAAAGCAGGTAGTGAATTTTTATATATATATATATATATATATATATATATATATATATATATATATAAATTTAAAATTTATAGATTTTTTTTCTTTTTCCCTTGATATGTGCAAAATGATTTTTTTTTTCTTTGATACCTGTTTACTTAAGATGATGCTTTGATTGGATATATTCTGGGGAAAGCAAATATTACATGTCTGAAATTTTGGGTTTGCTGCCACAGATTATTTTACTGGTTACTGCTGAAATAGTCCTTCTTAAAATGTGTTTTAATTTTCTAATACTGTCAAGAATAAACTTTTTTTTTTACAAAAGGCTGAGTCAGCATTTCAGAACCATAATCCTGTTTCTTAGAAACATTGATTTCAATTTTTAATCCTAAACTCATCAAAAGTTTTAAATTGTTTCTGGCCTAAAAAAATCTTTCAGTGCTTCCCTACTGAAACTCTGTAGTTGGATAATAAAATTTTAAATTGTTTTCTATTGACTCACAAAGTAGGGAATATTGCAAAAACTGTTAAGGGTCATATCATTTCAGGTGAAAATCTAATTAGAGAATGTTTTGTGTGTGTGTGTGTGTATATATATATATATATATATATGTGTGTGTGTGTGTGTGCAACCTTTTATATGCAAAGAAAAAAACAGCTCTAAGTTCTTTAGCAGTGATTGTGCCATCTTTTCCTTAAATTCTTTCTTATTTTTTTAATTCTGCTCATGGATGATGATGATGATGATGAAAAACCACAAAAATGTAGGTATCGTGCTCGGAACAAAAAGTTTGGTGGTAAAACTGGAACCTCATCAGTGGCTGGGCTTACACCAAAGGAAAAAGCAGAACTTGATCAAGTAACCAAATCTACACGTGAACGTGAACGGATGATTGCAAAATCAGCCCGGCAAGAATCATTCAATCCTTTGGCTGTCAAGCAGTAAGTTTTTTTTTTTTCTTGGGTTGTCTTGTTTGATGACATAAAATATAAAATTTTGCATGGATGTAAAATGCCAATTTTACAGATAAGTTTTTTTAATTAAAACTTCTTTTTGGCCTGCAAAAATCCAGATAATTTTCCTGATTAAACATTTAATATCTTTTTTTTTTTTTTTTTTTAGGTTGTTTGTTGACAAATTTTAGGAAATACGTATAGAAATTGGTGGTTGTAATAACCTCCGTCTTTTTAAGTGCTTCTAGAATATCAAGTGCAAGGCCATAAAGACTACTATATTCTAATGAAGTAATAATTACTATTATTGTCAAAATTACAGAATTCATTCTGTTCATTTAATCACAATTTATCTTAAAAATATTTTGACTTTTAGAAATGAAGAATTGACAATATACTTATTCCAACTATTGTTCTCATCTTATTATAGACATTATGCTTCAAGTACTCACTAGCCATCTTCAGGTGTACATCATTTTGATTGATATGGGATCTCATGTTGTGTTAATTTTGGTTCTGTAATGCCATTTCTTGTTTGTTCCCATGATCACAGTGGAATATGTCACTGCAAATGAACAGCATTAAAAGAACAAAAATTACACAGTATGCAAGATATACCATATCAGAGAAAATAATACACTGAAGATAGCGAGAGAACATTTGACTGAAATGTATAGGTTTATAACAACTATAATAAAGATGAGAACAATAATTCAAATACTTTGAATAAATCATTTACATAAGTCTTATAATTGTTTATTAAATATCAGTGAAATTCTTGGTTGTTCATTGCTATCAAAGAATTCTAAGGCTAATAAGTTTTTGTTCATTTGAATAGTAGACAAATATTAAATATAAAACACATAACACATATTTTGTCAATAAATGAGAACTTTTTTTATTAGTTATTTTTATTACTCCTGTAATATATATTATAATAATAATATAATCTGTAATATTATATTTTCTAATAAATGTATTTTAAGTGGAGAAAAACAATTTAGACTTGAAATTTGTTCATCTTGTCAGCAGTGAAACGACAAATACAGAACTAGTTATGAAAAAAAAATAAGATGATTTGTATAAATTAAAATCATTGACTAGAAACCTTCAGGAAAGCTGTGTGTGTGTGCTGAAAATTTTCTTTTTACTTACCCAAGATCATTACATTTTGTGTATTGTTTTCTGACAAACAACATTTTTTTTAGCATTTTTATTGGTTCTTAGTGCACATATACAGGTGCGATCGGTAAACTGTTGTCATTTTACATTTTTAAATTCGTGCATGCTCGTTTTTTGCTTTTGATTTTGTCATCTGCACATTCTAGCAAGGTCAGTTGAAATTTGGAAACGGCATGCTGTACTGCTTGGCATCGATGCCAGAAGCTCCAATATGAGCAATGCAGATTGTCACTCTGAGGACAGTGCAGAGGATTTGGAAAGAGTTAGATGAGTCTAATAGTGATTACGAAGGTGTTTGGAGTGATCACTAGTGATGGCATTATTATGCCTCCATTCATCTTCCCACTGGGCCCCAAACTCCACATGTAGGCCTACATCAAGGGGGAGGTAGTACTGTTTGGCAACAGGACTCTGCACCATGCCACAAGCAGGAGAAACCAGTCATGACAATTTCTCTGACCACATCACCATTTACATATGGCCATCTAACTCCTCAGACTGCAACCCCCTTAATTATTGTGTGTGGGTCACAGTTGAGTGAGAGACCTACAAAACTCCTTGTAACACTAAAGATGAACTGAAGGCAAGGATTATGGCAGCATTCACCAACTTAAACAAGGAGACTGTCCAGAAGAGTTGCAGAAGATTCTGGAGGCCATGGTGGAAGCCAATGGCAATTTTATTGAATAAATTTACTCTTTAGTATTCCAAGATATTATGGTGTAAGTTTGGTAAATATATCTGTTAAAATGAGATGTTGGGTTATTTTCACTTTTGTATTATTTATCCATCGCATTCTCTATATGTAAATGTAGTACAATGTCAGAAATAAACTCATCAATTAAAAATAAAAAAAACCCAGAAAACTTAAATTTCACGTTGTAAAATATTTTCTTGATATTTTTTCCCCTAACGCTAGAAACTCTACTAATTACCTGGAAGAATTATAACTTTGAAATATAATTAGCTAGGGTCATTGAATATTTCTATGGTAACATATTTATCAAAATGAGAATTTAAAAGGAAAAGAAAAATATTTTTTTTTTAAGAAAAATCTAAAACTTGCTATTGTTTCTTTTTCATTTCAGTCTTCCAGTTACTGTGAAGTTGGCGACGACTAGTGAACCAGTCAATACTGAGAGCACTACCCCTTGCTCACTGTCCCCGGAATGTTCCAACAGTAGCAGCACGACGACAACTGTCACCACTTCAAAGGCGACTATTTCGTCAGTCTCCCAGGAGCATGCTGGTAGCAGTAATACCACTACTACCGTCTCTTCTGTAACCTTTCCGAAGAACAGTGTGCCATACTCAACTAATAATTCCAAAGAGGAACGTTTTTCTCCAGTGCCTGTTAGTCACAGCATTACTGTCCCTAATTGTACTCCGCTCATTCAGTCTTATGAAATACCTTCAAATCACATAGATGGTGAGCAATTTCTTTCTGTTGAATCCTTTCTTCTTATTTTTTTATTTTTATTTTTTTTATTTGTTTAATCAGTCCTTTAATTTATTGTCTAATATGCAGAAAATACTTATTTGTAAAATGCTGAAAGTGTGTGCTTGCTGATGCCATTTGCAAGGAAGGAATTATACATCTCCATTATGAAACTGAAGCCAACACTATTGCATATAATTGTTAATTTTGAGAGGACAAACCATATTTATCAGAGAATTTGCATATTTGGTTTCAGACTGGCATAGAGCCAGTCGAACTCGGCCACAAGAATGGCAAAGTGAGGGTGTAATTATTCAAATGAAACTATCACACCTGGTTAACTTACTGTAGTGCATCACTTGGTCCTTTTAAGTAGGCAATCATGGCTCTTCACGGTATGTGTGGGTTATGTAATGGATAACTGCTTGGAATAAGAAGTCAGGAATCAGTTTGAATTTCAAGTTACATTCAATTACTGTGCATGTTTAGGATGCTGAATGCACTTTTACCAAAGGACAAGAAGCTGAACGGACAGAAGGACGAAAACATTCCTACCTATGTAGTTTAATGACCAATTCACCAATTTAATTAAAAAAAATTTTTTTTTTTTAATTATAACATATTATGACCTAACAAAAAATATGATACCATTAACAATAGGATAAAAATCATTTTTAGTTCTTATAATAGAAAAAAGGAGGATTGGTGTTTCTATGATCTTTGGCTCACAATCTTATTATTTTTGTCTGATCACATTATGCTTACATTGTAAGTTTTATGTATCTATTTCTTTTAATTTTTTAGTCTTTCAAATGGTTATATTGTAGGAATAAAATGATTATCACAAATTTTAATTTTTATGTCTTTTTGGCCTCTTGTCTGTTTGGAATTGTGCCCATTTGGCTTGTTCTTTGGCAAAAGCGCATTCAGCATCCTGTCCATATACTGTAAAATACGTACTTGGGAATATGTATCCATCTCCTCTAAGCTATAGATTATTTAAATAGTATGACTTGTATCTTTAAAGTTGGCTGCACATTTCAGCCAGTCAAATGATTGTATTAATAACATTAAATGTTGTGTCCTTTTAACGTCTTCATTTAAATGCCAACAAGAATGACAAAAGTCCAAGTTAAAATAAAATAAATTCAAACATTCTAGGTTTAAATAGAAATTTAGTTATTCTCAATGAATTCAGTTTCCATAAAAAGCATTCTGCAAACCCTCAACAACTTGAATCATGGCAAACAATGTGCTCAAAGTTACTAGATTTAATCTGTAATATAATACGTTTTTAACATCTTTCTCATCGTGCTTCCATTTTGGTCAAAATGCCTACTAATATACAATGAAAAATTGAGTGTTGGGGTTTATAAAATAGTGCTTGATGCAACAACAGTTATAACCTATATATTAACCTTTACAACTCCACACACATTTTTGGAGTTGTATCCCCTGGATCAACATTAATTTTGGGTGTGGTAAGTTTTTGAATGGTCGGTATATTACTAGCAGTAACTTTAGGCTTTTAGGGAGATGTTGTTATAAAATTGTCAGACATTTTTTTTTTACTGTACATATAATAAATTTTGAGAAAAACTTAAGCATGAAAACTAAAAAATAAATAAGGAGGTGGGTCGCCATTGTGACTGAAAAACAAACTTTTTTAAAACACTTTATTAAAATTTGCTGATAAAACAACTATTTCAATTAGGACAAAATGACTGACATCCAGTCAGTCTTAGTTCATATCACAAGCTTAATGCCATCACTTCTGTAGTTTTTTTTTTTTTTTTTTTTTTATAGAAACGTTCTTCCCTTTGAAACAAAGTTCTATAATTCTGCAAACATGTCCGCCTGGATAATATTGGGAAAGAGTATTGCCGCCAGACTTATGCGCCTGCAGAGTTGCAAAGTTTAATAAATATGCTTCTTTTTTTTTTTTCTTCTTCTTCACTGGTAGCACATCTCAGGGTTTCATACATAACACAATCTTAAGGATTAATCCAGCAGCTGAAGATTGATTGCATTGTGCATGAAACTCTAACTCGTTAGTTTATCATGTCCTTTTTTGATAAACCTATAAAAAGAAGCGGAAGTAAAGATAAAACTTTTTTTTACTATAAATTGGGAAAGCAATTTAAAACCTAAGAAATCTAATTAACAGTGAACAAATGTTTTGTAAGTTCTACTTGTGTTTGGCTGAAAGTTATCCCTGATCGTACAAATCTTGTTTTTATTTTCATCTTCAGGAAACTATTATCCACCATCTCAGTATTGCCTTCCACCTCGTCATCAGAGGTTGCCAGTACCAGCTAATCAGTACCCCTTCAACTATCGGGTAGACCCTGGCATTTCTCACGTGCAGTATCGGGCATCAGCCATGTTTGACATCCATGCCATGCCAGTTCCTCCTCTTTACACTGATCCCTGGAAGAAACAAGGGAGCCATTTTGATCTCAAGAAGGAGAACTATATCCAAAAAACAGTCCCCACGTCTGGCCCATTTCCTGACCACAGTGGTTGGGAGCAGTCGGTGACATCAGCAAAAGTCAGTATTTACCTGAAACTTTATTATTTATCATTTCCTTTTCTTGGCAGTGTCTCCACCTAAATCAACATGCCTGTAATATTTGTAAACAAGTGACATTCAACATCATTGTCCTTGATAGGAAATAAGAGTGTAATTTCAGTTGTTTTACCGAGAACATCGTTTGCTTGCATATATCTCCTATTATTGTTTTAATCTTGCAGGAAAAGTGTTTTACTTTTTTTGGTAAAAAGCTGAACAAGAAATCTTTTACAGTTGTATAATATTTTTTTTTTTTTTTTTTTTTTGTGGTTTAAATTATACTTAATAAGCTATGATTTTAAATTTCATTGTTTAAATTGGCACATGAAAGCTATTTGCCCACAAAAACTGTCAAAAGGACGGTACTTCCATTGACACTGCTGTTATTTTAACTACCTTCACTCCTCAGTGATGATTAAAATTGGAATAAAACCTAAGCATATGAAAGTGAATTTGTACATTTTCTTTGTTCCTGGGAATTGGTAACAAAAATAATAAGCAATATTGTTTATTGGAATGATTGGAAAAACATCAGCTAATTGACAGTTAATTTGAACTTTATAAAATGGTAAATAATAAGGATAAAGAAAATGGCACTTGTGACGATGATGATCTCCCAGGAAATATGACTAAAATTTTATCTTCAAAATTTACCTTTGAAAATAATTTAAAATGCCTTTTTTGCTATTTGACAGTTCATTACAGCATTTAAGTTTAAAATACAATTTTTTTTTTTTTTTCTCCTGTAGAATGTGGAAGATCTGCCAGACCGACACTTAGAAATCTTGAATCTCCTTCCGAGCCGAGTCCCCACTACTGGTGCACCATGCACTCCAGTAACGAATGCTCCTGCCATCTACCAACATAATTACCAGACCAACATTCAGGATATGGGTGACGTCATCAAAGAACCAAAGAGTATTATCTCACCTTGTGTAGCCAAATCCTCAGCTGAGACTTACATAGCTACATCCACTACATCTTCTCTTTCTAACAGCGTTGCCTGTGGTGAGTCTATCATGATTAGTGGCATCTCTGTAAATGTTCACCTCTTCCAATTATCCTCTTTGGCTTCTCTCGCTGTGGGTGTGTATAAACGAATGAAGATAGGGCATGTGTACTGAATTGCTTGATATTCATGGTGTGTGTGTGTGTGTGTGTGTGTGTGTGATGGTATCGAGAGCTGCTCATATTGGTGGTAAGTATATTCTTATTTTTAATTTAACTTTTTTTTCTTTCTTTTTTTTTTTTCCACAATATTGGCGCAGTTTCTGTGCTGGAATCTTTGTAAGCCAATCTTAAATGCGATTACACGTGTTCACTATGATATAGTGGAAATCCTAATTTTCTGTCTTCCTTGTGGGCATGTGAATCCTTTTTAACGTTTTTGAAATCCTTAATTGTTTCAAGCGGTTCAAACCTCTGAACAAGGTTTAACTTTTTTTTTTTTTTTTTCCTTTTTTTATAAGTAAGAATCGCTTTGTTGAAAAGGCTCTCTAATTGGAGTCCCTCTTCAGGGTGGCTGAATGGTGTCTTTTTACAAACATTTATGGAAGGATTCCTTTCTGTCCAAATCCCAATCTCTGGAAATGCCTGAAGAATATGTTGGCAATTGGTCTCTTAGAAGATGTTTCTGAAAGTAGGCAAAGTCCCTGCTGCTTTCAGTTGGTCAGTGGATTGGTCACTTTGCAAGGGCCATTCCTCATTTGTTCATCACCAACAATATACTGTGTATATTTTTAAGTAATGCTTATAACTGACATGTTTAATTCTGCTTGTTATTTTGTACATCTGAAAATTGTTTGGTGGCATACACCTACCTGCAGATTGTTACTTTAATAATTCACCTTTTCAAACTTGTTTTCTTGAAATCTGAGAATTATTCTCTAATTTTTGTTGATCTCTGGAGTTTAAAACTTTCAGAGATAAAGTGTTAGATGATTTATGTAAAAGTCAAAATGAGCTCTTGTCAGATTTTTTTTTTTTTAATCCCTCTGCTTCCAGAGAGCACATTTTGACTTAACACTTTCACTGCTGCATTGTTATATCATTGTTGCCTGGCTGTGCTGGCCATTTGGGGAAAGTAGAAAATTGCCATTTACTGAATATAAATGACACTGAAGACACTAATACATGACGAGAATCCTTTCTTCGAAATTCTTGGGACTGGAAGTGATTCAGTTTTTTTTTTTTTTGTTTATATATATATATATAGTAATACAGGTTATTAAATTTGAATATAGCATCTATAAAGTGGGGCAGCTTAGGAATGGAATCCAAGTATAAACATCCCTTTACATTTCATAACCCAGCTTATACATATACCTTGAAGGTAGTTTCATATAAATAACATATACACTGAAAATAGTTTTATATAAAATTTAATAAATTTTCTGTACATACAGATACAGGTGATGAGACTAGTCATGTAATGCTCACATGGATTTTTAAGTCATGAAATTAAGATTTCACATAAAAATATTTTGTACTTTGTGTATGCGTATAAAAAAAAACATGATCACTACTCACAAAAAAAATATATAACCTTTTGGCATTTTCAATAATATCTTTACTGAGCACGAAACACCTGGTAAGTAATCCACGAATGAAGGTGTTGCTGTGACAATCACTAACAAAATATCAGCACTAACATAGGTTACCTAGCTGGGCTTTCTAAAGTTTTCCATTTGTGGCAAGTCATGTCAACACTTGAAAAATATTCGGATTTATGAATTTTGGATAAAGGGAAAAATTTTTTTTTTTTTTTTTTTTTTCGTGGCTGCTGCTATTTTGGTTTAGATTGAATGTTCTGTAGTACAGATTAAGGTAGATGATCCCCTCCCCTGACATACAATATAATAAAAATACGACACAGAACAGATTGTATTGCATGCTACTATAGCTGCACTAGTTTGGGAATAACACACAGTGCTACTAATTACCAGGGATCAACATTTCATGGCATCTTGAAAATGTATATTTTTGATGACAACAGGCAATGTAAGTTCCGTAATGATGTACATGTGCATCTTGAAAATGTATGTTTACGTCAGCAGGCAATGTAAGTTATGTAACGACATACAAGTGCATCTTGAAAATGTATGTTTACGTCAGCAGCAGGTAACACGAGTTTTGTAAAGATGTATAAATACGTCCACAGCAGTGGAAGTGTTAAACTTGATGTATAAATAAACGCTTGAGGCCAACAAATGGTTTCAGGACTAAAGGTTGTATATAAAACTTTTGAAGACTGCAGTTGCATTGGTTCAGCCATGACAACAGGAGCAGCAACAGATAGAAAAATTCCACAAGGGAGACCATCAAAAAGTTGGCAGGCACGACTAAATGAAGACAGTTATTACCATCTCAGACTGCCACCTACTCTGGAAATATGAACAAGTCTTTTTATATAGAGGTGAGTTTTGACATCAATTTTAATTTTTTTTTTTTTTTTTTTTTCTACCCCAAGTTTTACATGAATAGGTATGTAATAACCAATGATAATAGATTGTAAGGTTGGTAAATCTGTAGAAATATTTTAAATTTTTTCTCTATATTTATTTTTAACTTGAAGAGATAGTTTCTATGTGTGATCAAAAAAAGAATGCTATTGCATAATCTTTAATGGAAATAGTATTTGAGAAAATATTAAATTTCATGTGTGTGTTAAAATAAAACAGATTAATAAGTGTATGAACAAGTTGCAGGCTGGATCTGCTGTGCACGTTGTTCCAATGGCTATTTAAAGTAATAAATAAAATTTAAAAAAAAAAATTGAAAAGTATGAATGCTGGCAGTGTTAACTTATATCACTGTCTATTCGACACTAATATTTTCTATTTGTTGTTGCATTTAACTTCTAGATAAGTAAACGGATGTCTTCTGCTGCTGTTTGTGTCTACCAAATTAGGACTAGTTTTATTTTGGTCTTCAACAGGATCTGTTCCCGCAAAGATGCTGTTGACCCTAGAATTTTTTTTTTTTTTTTTTTTTTTGTTGTTATTTTTTAAGTTGGTTCACATTCTTTGAAGATTACTGGGCTTCAATCAGCCCCCATCATCAGATGATAATTTTAATATGCATTTCAATGAGCGTGTTTCCATCCGAGGAGCTGCACCTCGTCTTCAAGAAGAAGCAGACACAGCTGAGGATATCAGCTTTGTAATATCAGAGAACCCTCACTGCAATTCACTTCCAAGATTTCTCTCCTCCAAATGGATCTTAAAAAAAATAAAAAAAAAGGTAAATATGTTTCCCAGATTATTCGTCAAAACAGCTTCTAAAGAGAAATAATGTTGGGCAGCTGCAAAGTTTACTTATCAACCTTCTTGCCCTAAAGTGGACTAGACTTTATTATAAACACAAACTAAATTTTGAATCCAATCTCTTCTATAAAGTTTTAATATTAAATGCTTTTAATTTTATGAATTTTCTTTTTTTTTTTTTTTTAAAAGAACCTAATGGAAAAACAAATCCTATACTGTCAACTGCAAACAAAAATGACTCTACATCTACAAAACTATTAAACCCGAAAAATCAAAATGAAAAAAAAAAAAAAAAATCCAAGAAATAGAAACATTCTCAAGAGAATGAAAAGATACAAAAAAAAAAAAAACGAAATGGTTATTGAAGAACCAAGGAAAATGGACATAGAGGAACAAATCTCTAGCCCATCACAAATGAAGGAAAAATCATCTAGACAAAGTTCATTAAAAGAACTGAATGGTAAAACTAAGGGAGCAAAATCAAACAAGAATGTAGAAATAAAAGAATTTCAAAGAACAAAACATAACAAGAAACAAAATGCTAAAAGTCTGAATATAGAAATGATATATAAGAAAAAAAAAAAAAATTGGACATGTAAAAATTCATAATTCGTAATACATAATCAAGATGCAAAACCTTATTCAATGGAATTGTAACTGGGGTCAAAACACTATGAAAGTGTAAAAATAGGTTCTAATACCAGAAATACTTTGTAAAAAAAAAACTATTACCAGCAATATGTTTTTGAAAACCAAATGTTGCCAGCAATGAATTTTTGAAAAACAAATATATTACCAGCAATATATTTTTTAAAAAAAAAAAAAAAAAAAATGTTACCAGCTATACATATTTGAAAAAAAAAAAAAAATATTACCAGCAATGCATATTTGAAAGAAAATTATTACCAGAAATAGAATTTTTGAAGGAAAAATTTTACCAGAAATAGATTTAAAAAAAAAAAATATTACCAACAATAAAAATTTTGTTGACATCATATAACCCATTGAGGTTGATATGCCATAAAACCAAAACAAACCAAACCATATTCACAATGTTTTGGTCGTTGTATGCTTCAGTTGATTGGCATTTTGAACCAAACCCTTTATTTTGTTCATGGGCGTAAATTGTTCTAGTTCCAAGAAGGCCAAAACGTTGTGAATATGGCAATGAAGATGTGGACAACAATTTGAATAATGTAAAAAATGTAAGTAATCCTAATACCTCATCTCAGAGATATAGACAGAAATTAAAATAGATTACAAAATATACAATTGAAAAACAACTACATTTAAGAAGGAACACATGAGCATATGTAAGAACATGAACATGCTTGCATCCATAAGAGTTTAAAAAAAAAAAAAGTACACAAGTATGCAAATTGAAAAAAACAAAACAAAAAAAACATTCATTACAATTGAAAATATTTAATATATAGATTAACCACCTTGAAAAGTGTACATATTACCATGAAACTGTAGTTGTGGAAATTATAGTTGCGTAATTTTGTGTGTGTGTATATATATATATATATATATATATATATATATATATAAAAATAATATTATCAATGCTCTATATTTAATATTGAGCACTATATGAAATGTTTCACTTTTAAATCTATATATATATATATATATATATATATATATATATATATATATATATATATATATATATATATAGGGAATGGATTTTTCATTTATTAATCCAATATTTAATTTATTACTTAAATGTGTGTGTTTTTTTTTTTTTTTTTTGATACCTATATTTGAGTAGATGCTCTGTTTTTATTTATATATTAAACAATATATTTATTTATTACTATCTACCGGCCTGAATGTTTGAAAAATTTTAGAATAATATGTGCTCTCCATCAGGATTGAAAGACGTTTCTGCTCTGGGGGAGTTTGTGTTTCTCTGCCTAGAATTCAAGACTGTTAGGATTAGCCTAGAACTAGGTGTTACCTATTATGCACATGCACTTTTAATAACAAAATGTCATGATTGTTTCCAATTTCACTAAATGTTTCTCATCTTTCTTGTCTCTTTCAGAGTCGTTGGGCATTCAAGTAGGGATGAGTTGGCAGCAGTTCTGGGAGGTTTTTAGATTTTGACTCTGGTGAGAACACAGAATTCCTCTGAATTTCAGACATTTCAATAAGCAGTTTCCTACAAGTTCTGGGTTTTTTTTTTTTTCTCTTAAGTTTTTCTTTTTTCTTCATCTGAAATTCTTAACCAAAATATGGCCATTACTTTTGGGGTCATATTTGTTGCAAGAAGAGTCTGGAATTTATTTTGATTGATATTTTTATCTTAACTACTTGAGGTGTTGTACATTTGCATAAGATTTAATGTTTTTCATACTTATTTTTTAAGCATCCGCTTGGAAAGATATTTTTATTCACCAGTTAGCTATTGTATAAATCGACATTAGTCTAAGTAATAATTACATTTATCAATGAAATATTTAGTAATTAATGCTTAAATACATTTTGCTTGTGATCTGTCATGAAATCTAGAAGCATATTTTAAACAATATTGTAATGTCTTTAATACAATCTCTATACTTCAATGTATAATGATTGCAAATTAGAATAATGTAGAAAGTGAAAATTTAGAAATTTTAACACCAAGTCAAAGATTGTAAATAATTCAGTTTTCTAGTTATGGGTTAATTAACAACGTGTATCACCAAACCTCCCCACCCACAAAAAATTCTTATATCTAAAAATATTTTTTAGCTTTAAGTAACTTACAAAGGGTTGATAAACCATAGAAAATGAATGAATGTATCAATCAACAATATAAATCATATGATGGGATGCCAATGTGAAGTGGGGGAGGGTCTGTTTTGATTTCCTTAACCATTCATGGCATTTTCTATTTTCAGTTCTAAAAAGTTATTTTAATGCTTTTATATTTTCTGGTCGGAATTGTTTAGATTATTAAATCTAATTTAATATGACAGCTATTCATTTGCATCTTTGTCTTCATTCCTCTATGGAGACTATTTTTCCAAAGAAATCTTTACTCTTTTTTTTTTTTTTTTTTTTTTTATCCGTGAGAATAAAAATTATTTCCTCCAACCAAAATTTATAGATTAACATTTGTAGAAAGTCAGTGCAAACTATATGATAGCAGGAACAAAAATGATTTTCATTTAATAGCATTAAATTATAAAACTTATTACTTGTGGATAATATTTCTCATGAATATTCTATTAAAAGTTTCTTATTTGAAAGTCTTTATACATGAATGCTGATAATAGTGAAAGAGAGGATATACATCCTTGTTTATTATCTGTTATTATTTTACATTGGTTTAACTGCATATGTTCCTTATCAACTGATTTTTTTTCTCTCTCTCCGTTTGTAGCAGTGGTCTCCAGCCTTCTTGTGCCATGGACTAGGGGTGGGGTGGTGTCAGTCATGCACATAACAAAATACAGCAAACAAGACTGTGATAGTCAATAAAAGGAAAAAAAAAATTTATTTTTTTCTGTGCGGCCCATTACTAAACTGTCCACAGCCTGGTGGTTGGTGATTGTTGGTCTATGGTATAGGCTAACTGAGCTCTCTAGCCTTGGTAAGGCAACCAATCTAAGAGGAGAATAATGCTGAATTAAAAAAAAAAAACTTCTGCTAACAACCTAATTCCCCATGTCTTACAGAACTGGTATAATTGTTGAATCTTGCACTGGACTGAGAAAAGAGTTAAATAAAACATTTGATATATTTTTGTCCTTAACTATCAGACTGATAATAATACCACCTGATTGTAATCACAGGTGGTATTATGGTGACCTCCACCTACTGCTGGTCTATTAAACAAGGAATATAAGTTTGAGTGTGTTTTCTATCTTTATAGTGAATTGTATATTTAGAGACTATCAGATCTTCTCTGAAATGATTGATTGCTTGTAAAATCTACTTGCATTGCAGAGTTAAGTCAGATTTTTCAATTTTTAAATACAGGACAAAGGCCCTTTCTACTATTGCTGGGAATGGGGTTTCAAATTAATCTGCTGCCAAAGGCAACAAGTCATATTCTACCAGAGGCTAAATTAGGAGCCCTGGTTCTATATTCAGAATTGTTTTAGCATGTCAAGGTTTTGGCATATGTGTGTATAATACATTTTTTTTTTTTTTTTTAAGAGAAATATTATTTTAATAGCATACTAGTCAACTATTTATGTTTGACACAAATAGCATATTAGTAAATAGTATCTTCAAGAAAATTTTAGATGCCTATGGGAAATAAATAATAAGAGATATCTGATCTTTCCAGAAATTTTATGCAGAAACAGAATTGTTCAGTGCTCTTCTGTTTAAGATGAACAGGACCTCAAAGCTTTGATTCCATCTTGAATGTAACCTATAACGATGATCATAGCTTACAGCATCCAAATTTGTGGTCGGTGGGGGTAAATGAGAATATAAAATGTGCATTTTTAAGAGACGTCCAGCATCCCATTCTTTGATACATGGCTAACATATTTGCTGAATCAGCAGAGTTTTCAGCTCATTGAGACTCAGTTCTGTACAATTAAAATGAATCTCATACTGTCAGAACTTGCAGCCATATCACATTGAAACACTAGTTCTTGTGTGATCACCAAAGTTAAGAAACATCGCCAGGAACTGTAAGCTTGGAAATGCAGGTGGTTTAATGGCTTGGAATTGGAAATCTGAAAGCTGGGTTCCAATTCCAGTTGGGTTTGTTATATTTGGAAAATGTATGAATCCACTTCTCCCTCCAGCTATGGATTAATTAGTAGGATGTGTATCAGCAACACATTCTTACAATCCAAATATATTTTCTGTTTTTAAATGACCTGCAAAAAAGTTAATAAGCCATAAAAAAGAAATCGATCAAATGGGTCATAATATATTATTATTATTATATTGATCTTGAAAAAGATATATTGCTGCATACCTGCCCTCCCCCAAAGAAAACCAGGCTTGACCTGTAATAACAATTTTCAGTATAGATTTGAAATTGGCAGACTCTGTTTAGGGTGGGTAACACAGATTATAGGATATTTTTTTTTTCTTTGTTCAGTTAATATCAAAGAAATTTAAGCCATGCCTTTGAATTGTAAAGTCTGACAAAATAATATGGCTGACTATTATGTATTTTATTTATGTATATGAAATCAACAAACGTTTTCTTTCTGCCTAAATTTCAGTTTGTTTGACCCAAAATTGGTTTTGAGTGTGTTGTACAATAACCTTTTGTATATATCAAACACTTTTGGTATTTTAAAAATGTTTTATATATATATATATATATAAATTTATGAAAAAATATAGTCTTAAGATGTGCTATATTTATGGGATAAAAGTGCTCAGTATCAGAGATAGTGTATGTAAATGTAAAAGTGAACATAGAATCCAGCACTTACAGGCAACGGTCTGTTTCATGCTCAATGCAGTCGATCTGACGATTGCGTCTAGCATGAAACAAACTGTCGCCTCTAAGTGTTGACTTATATGTACACTTATATATATATATATATATATATATATATATTATACTGAGTATCTGTCTATATCTCCGAGATCAGGTATTATTACATTTCTAGACTGTTATCCTCATATTCACAATGTTTCGGCCTTCTTCAGGTGATTGGAATTTTGAACCGAGCCCTTTATTTTGTCCACCAGGGTAGATTATTCTAGTTCCATATGTCATGCCTCTTCCGAATGTCTTGGTTATTTCCCTTTAATTGAACTCACAACTCTTTGGGTCTAGTCACTGGATCTAACTAATGCCTTTATCCACTGGGCTATGTGTCCTTGAGGACACCCTGGTAGACAAAAGGTTCGGTTTGAAATTTCAATCACCTGAAGTAGGCCAGAGTGTACGACAGCTGAAATGTTGGGAATATGGCAATGAAGATGAGGATAACAGTCCAGATAATGTAAGTAATTATATTGAGTATAATAAACCCATTTTTTATATTTTGATAATCTGAAATATTTACCTGTCTAGTATAATTGTGACTGTCCTCAGTTTTTGTCACATGCTCATTAATGAAAAATGCTTGCTTGGATTTCTTCCACGGCAGAACCATTTGCCACCACAGAGCAGCAACGCTGGAAGATAACAGTCTCCCTGATAAAACAAACTCTCCTAATAGGATTTCAAGGAAATGTTCAGCTTTTAGTAACTATGTTCTCATTTTTGGAATATTTTGAGCCATATTAACAATGTCAATGAAAGGTTATTTAAATTCTTTTATATTAATGCAAGCAGTAACTTTGTATATTTTTTTCTTTCCCTAAAAGGTCATTTACATAATCTGTCATCTGTAGTTTTTCTTGTTAATAGTTTGAGCATAAATATTAAATATGCAGTTAATTCTTTTAAATTTACCTGCTATGAATTCTCTTGACCTACCTCTATTTGATACTTTTTGTGATTTTAGGGCAATTGACTGATTTGGAAGAGAAAAAAAAAAACTCTTTGGTGTACTTTGACACTGTTGAATTGGGGTCTGCAAGCATTTATTCAGAAATTTGTAAAATTTATGATACAGGAGAGGCATTAAAAAAAGATGTTATTTCTCAATAATCTTATGCATAAAATGTTCATCTGTTTGTGTTATTTAAAAATATTGACATTTTTAGCAATCAGAGATCTGATATAATCAAATTTAAAGGAACTTTTCATAAGGTTCAAATTCCCTTCTGTCTGATGCATATGAACAATGATTTATTTAAACTGTTTTCATTGTATTTTTGTGAAAGAAACTCCTGATAAATTTAAGATTTTGTAATTTAATGTTATTGATATTCCATGTAACATTGAACCCAAAGGACTGTCTTAAAGATTTTTTTATGTAAAGAAGTAATTGTCATTTTTAAGTTTCTTGATAACATTTTGTAATCTTCTGGGCATTGGAAATGCAATTTATTCTAAAATATAAATCATTGAGCTTAAATGTCAGAATTAATTGTGCCTTTGAGACCTGAGAAAGCTGTCTCTTGATTTTGAATGGCTAGATTTGTTTATTTTTTGTTGTTTCCAAAATAAGATTTAGTCTTTTCATGGTAAACTAAATCTTGGTAACAGCTTATCATTACTAAACTAATTTCTTATCTTTTGTAACTTCTCTTTCTGCCATTCTGCTCATGGATTGGTGTTCTGGCTAAATAGCCATAGTGTAATGTGTTTTTACCTAACAGACAAACTCTCTGTTCATACAATGAGAAATCATTCCCCTCCTTTTTCTCCATTCTTTTTGTCCCCTTTTCTCTTTAACCTTTTTTTTCATGAGTCTGTTCCATTGCACTTTTCAGAACATTGCAGGATATTGATGTTCCACACTGAGTTTGTCTTTTCTCATGTCACCTATTGAATCTGCTGTTATAAAAAAAAAAAAAAAAATATCCAGTGCTGGTAAACTGGCAACTGAAAAAGGTATTTGTAGCACTTATTAAATAGTTGATTTTGAATGTTGTGGTTGAATTGATATACTAGCTGTAGGGCTTACTTGTTAATTAATGCTTGACAGATGAGGATTGTGGCTGGGTCCTGAAACATCACTTAGGTGAATCAGTGTTCACATTCTCACGTCATCTGGCTGTCCATTGTGGTAGGCCTATTCTCTTCTCTTTATCTTGATAAGTCTTGCAGCTCAGATCAAACACCAGGTTCAATCTCAGGGTGCAGTTTCTTTCATTCAAATGCTTGCGGCTTAAAAATTAACTCTTTGGCCAGATTGTCACCCACAAAATAAAACCGTGAGACAATTGTAACAGTAGGCAAATTTTATTTGGTTGTAACCTTCTGCTGTAGACAAGCAAGGCAGAGGTGAGGGTAGTTGAGGAAGCAAATTGTCTAGTTTTATAGTACAATTCGCATGTTATTCCTTGGCCATATTTATTTTTGTTTTTTTTAATTCAACTGCGTAGTGTTTTCTTCAGCAAAGTTATTTTTGGTACCAAGTAAAGGGGATGATTGTAAATAATAATAATAATAATAAATGAACATCAGGGATGGCAGTATGTAATAAATAATGGGGTACCTAATAAAAGAATGGTTGTAGAAAGAGAGAAAAATGTAATAAATATGGTATTCCACAAACCCTTTCTTTTGAGTAGGGTGACTGAATAATTAGAAAATTAACAAGGTGGAATAGCAGGTAATGATGAAAATTGTACCTTTATTTTCTTCATGTATTTTTTTTCTCCCCTGTTTAAAATTGTAATGGCTGATTTTTTTACATACTTGCTATTTTGGTTTTGCTGGTGTGGAGATTTGAATACACAAATCCAGCCATGTTCACTCATTGATGGATCTCCTACTTCAGACTGTCAAGGTTTTTGGATAACATTTCATTTTGGTTGACGTCCCATCAAGCATACTGTGTATTGTATGAAACTCAAAGTCTCTGATCAAAATGAATGCTAATAATGTTAAAATCAAATTTCAAAGGCATTTCATTTTTTTTTTTTTTTTTTTTTAATCTTGCTGCTGAAAATCTGTGCTTAAGTTTTTACCAAATGTCTCTTCTTTTCTTCTCCCAAGTGTGGCAGCACATCAAGGGATTAAAAAAAAAAAAAAATCAAAAATCTAATTTTAGGACCAGTCTCTAATTTTATATTAAATTACTGGTTTCCCTCATCCATTTTCTTGATTTGTGTCTGTTATCTAAGAAACAATACATTGGTTCACATGCAATAAAATTGCAAACATTAAGGTCAGTTGTCGTGTATTGATTTTATTCTAGAATTAACTTTTTTTTTTCTTTTGAGCCTTACATGAAATGAGTTTAATAGTTTTAGATTAAGTCTTTTAAGTAACCAATAAACTTTAGGGATTAACACTTAATTTATACTGATTTTTTTTTTTTTTTTTTTTAATCAACTCTAAAATTATTATTATTTATTTTTATTTTATTTTTTTACACTAATGTTTAATATTTGAATACTTATTTCAAAGTGGAATTAGGTAATATCACACAGACAAAAAAATTGCCTTAAGAAGCAATAAATCATTTTTCTTACCATTTTTTTTTTTTTTTTTTTTTTTCATTTTTATTTTTTCATTTTTATTTTTTATTAATTGCCAAAATTTACTGAAATTTTGACTGCCATTTGCAGGGATCCATAAATGCATTATGAAAATGAATGATTTCAATAGTTTAAAAAACTTAATAGTTGTATTTAATAAATTTCCAGTTTGTCTCACTAAGGCTATTTATAAAAGTCTGTTATGTTTGTGAGGGAAAACGGTATATAAATTTTTATATATCAAGAACAATTTTAGGAAACTCTTATGACAAATGGGGGTGGGGAAGTTTTTGTGTGACATGTTTGTGTGATGCTTATGCATGTGGTTGAAAGAGAGGAGGCATTAAAAAATTTTTTTTTTTTTTTTTCAAATATGTGTTTTGGGTATATATGCTTCTTTTATTTAGTTTATTTTTCTTTTTTTTTTATCACTTTTGTTATTGAATATCTCACATTGTAATAATAGATGATCTGCCATGAAAGGTGAAACATTGTAAGAACTTGGATATAAATTTACTGTGAATTATGATAAACTTGTTGTCTTTGAGCTTAGCATTGTTCCTGCCTTGCATTTATGAAATATAACCATGGCATTTCATATTTCTCTGCTTCTAATTCAGAATTGATCTTTGAGATCACATACTATGCTTTCTGGCTCAATCATTTCTATTAATAAATTGAAGTTTAGTGTACGACTAAGCATTAGTTTAAAAAATTAACTTTAAAAAAAAAGAAAGTACCATTAACATGCTTTTTAATAAAAATGAGTCCATATTTCATAAACTGTTAAATTGAACTTAACATTTAAAACAAATTTATATTATATTTTTGAACGAGGAATTGCTCATTAGATTAGTATCAAGTTATTGTTTTCTCCAAAACACATAACTATCTCCAGCCCATAAGCTGCCTTCAAATTCATCTACACTCTAAGATGATGAACAAAAGCAAACAAAAAAATTAAAAAAAATTGAAATGTAATTCCCTAAGTAGAGAACTAATTGTGGAATGCAGAAATTTAATAGATTCTTGAAAAGTTAATGCATTGCAGGAAAGTTTAAAATTCACAAGTAGAAATCAATTGTTTTGCATTTGGCATGAACATTTTTCTATCTGGCTGTTTAACAAGTTTTTTTTTTTTTTTTTTATAAGAAATTAATGCCTGAAATGAAACAAAATGTATTGTCAGAAATGATAAGAATTGACATTTTCTACATCTGAAAGCGAATCTCAAAATCTGTGATTGGTCAATTTTGAAATTCTCTTTGGGTTTTACGTTTTTGCCTATATGTTCCTCTGACTTGTTCACAAGGTCAACAGTGATGAGACTTTTTTGGGGGGGTGATTGGTAATAAACATTTACCATTTGTCGTGCTAACTTATGAAATGGTTGACATACAGAATATGTCTATATTTTTTTTTTGTGTGTGTGTCTGTGTGAAAGGCATGTTGCTTTCTTTGAAGGTTTTATACATCCCACCTTATCCTGAGGTGCACTTATTCCAGTCAAATATTGTTCTGTAAATTTTTTTTTTTTTGACATGTCCCCTCAGGGCAGAGATGATTATATCTCTCCACAACTTTCTTTTCTTTAATGTATAGATAATGTGTTTCTTGGGGAAAGATAGTGGAGTGTTTTGTTTTTTTTTTTTTCTCCACAGTTTTTGAATTCAGAGTTGTCTTTCTCTTTGACAGGCCTGTCTGCTATTTAACCCATAGCTACAGGGAGAAGAGATGTATTCATGCTTTTCCTGAGGTATATGAAGTCAATGTAACAGACTGGACTAGAACTTGAACTATATTCACTTAAAATACTTTCAATGAAATGCTTTTTGGGTGCTAATACCTTTTCCTAATGTTAAAGATTCTCTGAATTTCATACATTTTAGTTTAGACCTAAGCATTACGATTTATTACAAGGCATCCTTATGCCGTTCTGTTTTGGAAGAAGATTTAAAATGTGAATTTTGCTTTTGAATTCTGAAATAAATGATGATCTCTTGATATTTAACACTAAAACAAATTAAAATTGCATGACAATCTTTAAAAATAAAGAATTTTTTTTAGATAGTTTAAATAGCAAGACAGTTTTGATGTTTTAATTGTTTGAGTGTTTTGCAACTAAAAACTGGCTTGTCCCAGGTGGGGAGGAAATGAAAACTTCCTAAAATTATATTTTTGTTAAAAAAAAAAGTTTTTTTTCTCTACTTTTTATTCTATTTTTCATACTTTTTCAATTTTACTTTTTTATTTTTTTTTTTATTTTATTTTTTTTTTTTTTTTTACCTTTTTCATTTTACCTTTTTCTTTCTTTCTTCCTTTTTTTTCTCTTTCCCTTTTTTTTTTCTCTTTCCCTTTTTTTTCTCCTTTTTTTTTTTTTTTTTTCTCTTTTTTTTTTCTCCCTTTTTTTTTTTTTCCCTTTTTTTCCTTTTTTTTTCTCTTTGCCTTTTTTTTCTCTTTGCCTTTTTTCTTTTCTTTTTTTTTTCCTTGTTTTTCTTTTTTCCTTGTTTTTCTTTTTTCCTTGTTTTTCTTTTTTCCTTGTTTTTCTTTTTTCCTTGTTTTTCTTTTTTCCTTGTTTTTCGCTGAAAAAGCAAGCGTTGAAATGCAAACAACAAATGTTCTTTTTTTAAATTGAAATCTAATAAAGAAAACGACGACAGAATTTCTGTTCTTTTTGAGGAATTAAAATTAAATCCTTTTTTTTATGCTGCTTGAAAGCATTGATAAATTAGGATTTCCACTGTATTTTCTGTTGGTCATACATGAGCAAATAGTTGTGAACAAGGTTACAAAAAAGCTTATAAACATGGTTTTGTGTGTGTGTGCAACTTTAACAAAAACAGCAGTATGCCTGAAATTGATAAATGTATGGACATCTGCTAAATGATTTGTTTATATGCAGATGAGAATGCCTTTTCTGTATGTCCTGCAAAGGTTTGTCATATGCTTGATACCCGTTTATCAATTGTTCTCATTAAAAGAAATAAATCTAAAATCATTTCATCTACTTTCTATTGCCAAGTCCTTGTTTCTTTATTCCAGGTAACAAAATGACATCTCGGAACTTTTCTGTCTCGTTAAACCTATTTCCTTTTGACTCTGTCATTCTATTTGCAGGTTCTTCTAATGTATGTACCTCGACTGAATCGAGTTATGTGTCATGGTCCAGTGGCGACAGCCCTAGTATGTCTATGGATTCACCTTATCATACTGCAAACCAAAATGCCACACAGTTGACAAACAGCACCCATCCGACAGAAACTGGCAACAAGGTTTGTGTCTTTACATTTCCCACCTTTTTTTTTTTTTTTTTTAATTTTTTTGTTTCCTTATGATATAGAATATATGTATACATTCCATACCATTGATAAACTGGGGATATGCTTTTGTCACAATGTATGATCTTTCATTTGAAATAGGACTTCAATTCCAACAGACACCTTTTGACCATTTTAACACAAATTTTTAGGTTAAAAAGATTTTTTTTTTTTTTTCTTTTCCTATAGTTTTGTCTTTTTTTCTTTCTTTTTTTTTTCTGGACATAAAAAAAAATCTGGATTAACAATACTAAAGCTTGTTCAAAAATGTTCCATACAAATTACTTTTTAATTACTTTTCTTTTTTCTCTTTTCTTTCTTTTCTTTTCTTTCTCTTTTTTTTCTTTTCTTTTCTTTCTCTTTTTTTTCTTTTCTTTTCTTTCTCTTTTTTTTCTTTTCTTTTCTTTCTCTTTTTTTTCTTTTCTTTTCTTTCTCTTTTTTTCTTTTCTTTTCTTTCTCTTTTTTTTCTTTTTCTTTCTTTTTTTTTTTCTTTTCTTTCTCTTTTTTTTTTCTTTTCTTTCTCTTTTTTTTTTCTTTTCTTTCTCTTTTTTTTTTCTTTTCTTTTTTTTCTTTTTTTTCTTTCTTTTTTCTTTTCTTTCTTTCTTTTTTTTTTTTTTTTCTTTTCTTTTCTTTTTTTTCTTTTTCTTTTTTTTCTTTTCTTTTTTTTTTCTTTCTTTTCTTTTCTTTCTTTTTCTTTTCTTTTCTTTTTTTTTCTTTTCTTTTCTTTTTTTTTTTTTCTTTCTTTTTTTCTTTTCTTTTCTTTCTCTTTTTTTTCTTTTCTTTTCTTTCTCTTTTTTTTCTTTTCTTTTCTTTCTCTTTTTTTTCTTTTCTTTTCTTTCTCTTTTTTTTCTTTTCTTTTCTTTCTCTTTTTTCTTTTTCTTTCTCTTTTTTCTTTTCTTTTTTTTTCTCTTTTTTTTTTCTTTTCTTTTCTCTTTTTTTTCTTTTCTTTTCTTTTTTTCTTTTTTTTTCTTTCTTTTTTTTTTCTTTTCTTTTTTTTTTTTTTCTTTTTTTTTTTTTTTTTTTTTTTTCTTTTTTTTTTTTTTTTTCTTTTTTTTTTTTTTTTTTTTTTTTTTTTTTTTTTTTTTTTTTTTTTTTTTTTTTTTCTTTTTGTCTTTTTTTTTTTTCTCTTTTTTTTCTTTTTTTTCTTTTTTGTTTTTGTCTCTTTTCTCTCTTCTTTTCTCTCTCTTTTTTTGTCTCTTTTCTCTCTTCTTTCTTTTTTCTCTCTTCTTTCTTGTCTCTTTTTTTTGTCTTTTTTGTCTCTTTTTTTGTCTTTTCTGTCTTTTCTCATCCCAAGCAAGGTAGTAAAGCCACTAAGGCACAGGGGTGTGGAAAAATTAGGAATAGGAACATTAATAATGAGCAGGAAGAGAAAAGAATAATCAGGAGAACAGTAGGTAGCAAGTGATATTGCATTTAAATGTTTGGGGATTAAAGTTGGTTGGAAACCATGGATCCAGCAGACAGTTCCACAAGTGAGAAGTGTGAGAGAAGAAACTGTTAGCATAAAACTTAGTTACATCTTGTCAGCTCAACTGTAAATTGATGATCTAGTCCAGTATTGTGCTTAAATTCATAAAGTCTTGGGACCATAGTGAAGAGCTCATCCAAAAAATTACCATGAAAGTATTTATATAAAAGACACAGGGAGGCAACCTTATGACAGTGGGAAAGTGACTGAAGCTGAGCTGCCAGATCAAGTCCAATAATATTGCTGATTCTTCTTTAAAAATAAGACTATATACCCCCCATGATGATTTCTTTGGTAATTCAGGAGTTACAATTTCAAATATTTAATGAGCAATAAAATGAGTTTGGCTAATACTTATGCATGCTTTTTCCAACAAAACTTTATTTCTTTTTCTGTAGGATCCAGCCACTTTTTTTGATATGTTCATAGACTCTAGCAAAAAGGATCTCTATGATGATGCCAGGGAAGAGTTCACCAGGTATGTATTGGTTGATGTATTTACAACAAATGGTTTTCTGTTCACCAAACTTAGAAATATTCAAAGCTTATTTCAATGATTTGTTTAACAAGTTGTTTGAGTGTAGAGAAATCTTTTTTTTTTTTTTTTTTTTTTTTTTTTTTGAAAATGTAAAAATAGAATTAGACTATAAATTCTAGGAAATGAAGTTCTTTCATTATTTTCCTCTTTTTTTTTTTTCTTAGGCCTGCTTAAAAATATTTTTTTTTTATATTAACTTTATGAAGGCAAAAAATAAATTGGTCAAAATTTTTTATTAAACTCTTTTCTGCTAATTTATAAATTTAAAATAAATAAAAAAACATAAAATCAGTTTTTGAAATGCTAACTTTTGAATTCATAAAGAAAATGGTTTACCTTTTTTTTTCTTTTTCTTTTTTTTTTTTCTTTCCATGCCCTTCTCTGAAGTGTTGATCTCTTTTCTAGACAACAGCATGGGGAATACATTGATGATTTCATCCCATTTGATCCTCCAATTGTTTCTAAATTTGGCCCTATTTCAAGATCTAAAGCTAAGGACAAAAGTACAGGACCAGTTCAGGTCACTGCAGAGGGGGTATGTATGAGGTTTACTTTCTTTTCTCTTAAAAAAAAAAAAAAATGAAGGCAGTTTCTACTAGAGTTTTAATATATTTCAAATTATTTTGACAATAAACTTCCTGCATTTGTAGGAATGTTTTACATTTAGAAGCTTCCTTGCATTCCCTAAAGTTGTGAAGACCTCAAAGGTTGACTTTTTATTGCTTTGATGATTGGCTTTAAATTTGTTCTAGTCATATCAAAAAGTGAATATTGGGATTAACATGCTTGAATCATTTTCTTGGAGAGTGAAACAAATTAAGGATTTATAGGAAGTAGGATTTATCATAATTCAAAAATCTTCTAAAAAAAAAAAATTCTTAATGAAGGAAAGAGCTTGTAGAAAATAATGCTAATGCCCCCCACCACCACCACCTAACAGCTATTTTAGAATAAAGTTTTTTTTGTTTTTCTGGTAACCATTTAATGTGTGATGTTGCATTTGAGAGATTTCTGATCTAATAACTGAAGGTGATATTGCGAAAAGGACATAACAATATTTACACGACTTGCATGAGGCATTGTCTAATTTAAAGAATTACAGTTTTTAACATCAATTTGTCTCTGTCTATTGTCAATCGCTAATTATTCTCTGTAGAGGATGTTGGTGACTTGAAATTTTTTGCCATTCTTGTTGTGAATCTGGTTAATGGTGAAGGTGAGGTGCTTGGAACACTGATGACAAATAAAATTGTAACACTCTGAAAGACTAATGCTGTTTTTGACTTGGGTACAGTATGTGCATGCTAGTGGGTGGGTGTAAATGATATTCTGATTACATTTTTTCCTTGTCCATTTTAGCAGACAGTAATACTTGCTAGATTCCACATTGGACACACCTCTATTACAAAGTCATATAGACTAAAAAATGAGCACCCCCACCCCATGTTGTGGTAAGATACACTGTAAAACATACATTGACAGAATGTGTGAACTTCAAACTAGTTCATGAAAAACAACCAAGCTAAAAGTACTTTTTGATAATGTTAGTACAAGTAGCATTTTACAATTTTTAAAAGGTTAGTCTTTAAAAATATATATAATACAATAGGAATTAAGATTACATTAGGTTAATGATCATTTTCATCTTGTAAAATTTACAAGGATATTTCAAACCAGTCAATGGTTGATAAATTATTGAAATAAAAATGGCCAAACAGAGGAAGGAAAGAAAAAGAGAAAAAGTAATGTAATCTTAAGCAACATTGTATGAAATATATTGCTCTGTTTAATTAAAACATTGAGCTCTATGTGTGAATTAGTTTTAATGTAATATTTTATATTGTATTAATAGGATTCACTTGGATTATAAACCAATGGGTTATTGCCTGTGTGTGTGTGTGTGTATATATATATATATATATATATATATATATATATATATAGTTTTGAAATTTATATACACATAATTTTAATGACTTGATATATACATAGGAAATTGAGTCTTAACATGTTTAGTAAACATTTCAAACCAAACATCGAAAAATTCTTATCTATACAAAAACAAAAAAAAAAAGAAATTTATCTTTAAAAAATTTTAACTTAAAATCAAAAATTAAAGCAAAATTTTAATGTTAAATAAAAATTTTATTTGAAAATAGTCTGGCATTAAATAACCCAAAAGCGTTGACCTAAAAAATAAATCGATTCAGTCCTATTAGTGCAGTGTTTGAGATGACATCAGCTGCGGTAATTTTCTGTATGGTGATAGTCCAATGTAGGTCAAAGCTGCTCGCATTCTCCTTGGTCAATGAGAGGAGCGGGGTTCAAATTATGGTCATTTTGGGGAATCATTATGGTGCTTTGATGTTGGCAACAGTGGTCAAATGAACATTCCTCTGTATGGAAACCATCTGCTGTCTTATAGATGCTCACTATGACCCCCCCCCTTTTTTTTTAAATTGGCAACAGTGGCAGACAGCATGACATTCACAATACAGTACAAATCAAAACAAATGATCGGTTGGAATCTTGTTTACTTGCACCTGACTCTACAATTGTATGTACATGTTGGTAAGCAACCACTTTTGCTGCCAAACTGTATTGAAGGATTTTAGTGGAATTGCAAGGGGGTTTAGCAATGAGATCAGGTTCTGTCTTCATGCATGAGGTGATTATTTGCATATTTGAGGGTAGATCTAATGAGTAACATCAACCAGAACATGCAAACTCAACCCCTTGGCATCATATTGTGTGAACTACCATAAGTTATAATACTCATTCACATCTATTCTGAACAGTATCATGTACATCTAAAACATTGTTCTGTTGGTTTCAATATAAATTCTTTTGCAATAGGAAGGCAATGTGCTGTTCCAGCAGAATAATGCCCTCCTGCATGATGCCCACACTAATTCACATGTTCTGCAAGATGTTCACTTTCCTTAACTGGCATGATTATCAGACGTATGTCCATTGAAAATGTATGGGGACAATGTTTGACTCCTTCAGCTGGTCCACCTACAATTATTGCTTTAGAGTGTCAAGTGGAAAGCTGCATGGATTGTATCTAGGATGTTATTTGCTAACTGTACATGAGAATGCAGGCCTCAAGGACGATATAACCTGTATATGTAATTTATTCACCAGAGTCCATGTAAATATCATCTGTCTCGATTGAAAACACATATATGAAGATGTTGCAATTTTATTTTCTCTGTGTGGAATGGATTTAATATTTAGTTTTATTTAGTGTGGGTGGAGAGGGAACCTCAAGTAGATTTATGGACATATTGGTTATATTATTTTCTGCTTATATTTGAAAGCATTTTGCAAATCCAGTTATTGTATTTGAGAATTCTTTCATTCAAACAATGTTTTTTGTCATTTTTATTTATTTATATTTGTTTTTTATGGTTAATACAAATGAATATTTTGTGTAATGTTGATGTGAAGCGTATTTTTGATGGTATTTTCTGTTTTGAAAGAAGTTTCCTTTTTATTCTTTTTGCTTCAGACCATGGGGAAAAATGCTTCTGTTTCTAATTCTTGCAAAATATTTGACATTGTCTGTTTGTTGAAACTAACGGAAAGGACTCAAAATCTTGGTTTAGAAAAGTGTTGCAAATTGAAAGATTTTCACTTGATTAGCAAATAAGACTCTAAATAGTTTGCTTTTTCTTTTTTTTTTTTTTTAATGTTGAAAAATGCTTTGAGGATTTAAGGATCCACTTGTAAATAATGGAAAGTAGAATTGCAAATACAGGTTTAGATGTTCATGCTTTCAACTGTATGAAATTTCTGTATAAAATAGCTAAAGTTTTTTTTGGTTCACTCCCCTTTTTCTGATTTGTCATTTCATATTCCAAGCAATTGTTTTAGACGAAAGGCATTCAAATATTTACGAAAACAAATATTTCCTCCCTATGTCTTAAGTCAAAGTATGAATTACTTTTATCAAATCACATTGCAAATATTAGGGACTTTAGTTTTAATTTATATTTCTTTCATTTTCTGTTTTCCTACTCAAATGATTGCACCAAATAAGATTTTCTGGATTATTAATATCTGTATGGGTCAAGTGTTTTTGTATTGTTCAAGTAAATATTTTCTAAAGATTTTCTCTTTTATTTTATTTTATTTTATTTTATTTTTTGCCTACTTATGAATCTGCAGACAACAGAGCTAATCCACCCCCCCACCTAATCCCCCACACCACCATTGCATTTCTATTGTTTGTGAATTTCTGCATTAAGTATGTCATGAGTTTCTTGTATTTGAGATCTTTTTTTTCTTTTTTTTTTATATATATATTAAGTCAGTTATGTGCTATGCATGATACATGCTTAGGCGATCATGTATCTTTTGATACATGGCTGACGAGGCAAATTTTCTCCCGCAGTAGGTTGCCATTTCTTTCGGCAGTAGACCAGTTGTCATTCAAGGCTAGAGAACCTGGTCTGTCCTGCTATTTACCCATAGCTAAGGGGGGAGAAAAAGAGAATTCATATCTTTCTCAAGGGTATTAACATGCAAGTGAATGTAGTGGATTCAACTGGAATTTGAACTCAGGTTCTCTGATTTCTCAATCCAAGCTGCTATCCATTACTCCACTGTGTCACCTGCTTTTTTTTTTTTTTTTTTTTTTTTTTTTTACATTAGGAATGTTTAGTTTTAACTACATTTGAAAAAGTTCATTTTTTGATTGATTTATGACAGCTGTTGTCAGTGTGCTTTTTTTCTTCTTTTTTTTTTTTTTAATTATCTATATTGGCATATTTTTGTTTGTTGATTGCAACATTAAAGACGAAAGAAAATAAGCAGGATGTTTGTATGATGTTTGTTTTATTTTAAAAGTAAAAATGTGACTGAAATAAGAAAAAAAAAAAATTCTGCAACTTATGGAAAAGGTAATGTAAATGATCAAACATGTTAAAAGTGGTTTGCAAAGTTACCTGTTTTTTGCTGAACATAATTGGGTAAACTAGTTGAGATGGATTGCAATTAAATCATGATATGAGAATAATCAGTATTCTGTAATTGAGGTGGTAGCCAACATTCCCAAATTATCCCAGTGGAGCATTGAAAATCATTTACAACACCTTGGCTATGTTAATTGCTTTGATGTGTGGCTTCAACATAAGTGAAAAACCCCTTCGACTGCATTTTTCTGAAATGATAAAGTTTCTCTCTGTCTAAACAAATTGTGATGACTTCTAAAAAGTGGCTACTTTATAACGACTCATAACCTGTGGAGACAGAAACATTGAATTGCCACTAATCTTATGAAAGACTAGTCTTTGTCCAAAGATGGAGATGCAGTGTATATATTGTGAAATTGGAAAAGAGTTGTATACTCTTGAACTCTAGAGAACCCCACAATATATTCAAACAAGTACTGGTTCCAAAAAACCGCCGTCTGGAATTAAAGATAAAGGAATAATATTCTCTCAGGATAATTATTGTTATGATATATTTGTCATATTCATCAAATATTGCACTTTAATATTTACTCTGATTTTTATAAAAAAAATTCTCTTTAAACAAAAACAAAAGAATTGAATCATGTGGGAGACTGTAAAATGCACTGGAACACTTTTTTGCTGAAAAAGATAAAAAAAAAGTAAGTTTCAGTAAGATGAAATTATGAAGTTGCCTGAAAAATGGTAAAAGATAGGTGAACAAAAAAATGGTAAATGTGTTATTTAGTAAAGTTAATGTCTAAAAATATATCACTTCAACATTTTGGTCACACTATCTTTTGAAAATTAAAAAAAAAATAGGTTTAGATTTTGCAAAAACTTTTTATTAATATGATTTTTTTTTCTTTCTTGAATGACATATATATATATAATTTTAATGGAAATAGATTAAATTTCTGAAAATATTTTTCTTGATCTTTTACAATTTAATTTTTTCTTTTTTTTTTTTTTTTAATCTCACGTTTGATTTTTTTTTTTTTTTTTTTTTTTTTATCACATTTGATTTTTCAGAAAAAAAATTAGAAATTTTTGTTTTGTTTTAACAGTTTTATTTTTTAGTTAAAGATTTAGTTTATATTTCATTGTTGCTAGGTTGTGATCAATGTGAACGTCAGCTCCAGGGTAACTATGGCTTTTTTCTTTTTTTTTTTTTTTTTTTTTTTTTTTTTTTTTTTTTCTGCTTGTTGCTTTTATTTGTTTTTTTCCCCTCCCTGGCATTTCTTAAGAATATTTTTAGATTGGCAACACAAATGATTAGTTTTTTGTATTAATCCTTTTTTTTTTTTTTTGTTCCTCTTATTTTTCATGATCTTGTTCTTCATGATCTTGTTCCCATCGAACACAATTCCCCAAATATTCCTAGATAAATTGGTTCTTAACAACTATTTAGAGAAAAAAAAAAACAACAGAAAAAAAGATCACTTTGTCTGTATAGACTGGTGTTACTACTCTAATAAAAATAGTCACAGCTATAAAACTTTATTTGCTGAAAGGATTTCACTTTAAGATCACTATTACATTCTAGTTCTCTTGTCAAGGTTTTGTACATTAAATTCAATTTCTTTGTCTTGTCTGCAGATTTATGGTAACAAAAAACAATCTTGTAGAAAACAATCCAAAAAGAACATTTTGTAATTATAAAGCGTTATTACTCTTGCCTCCTATAAATGTCAGTATTTGAGTGCCAGTTTATTAATGTTTATAAATCTGATTTGAGCCTGTTGCTCAGATTTTGACTTAGTTTGGTCTGCTTTGAGGAATAGATGTGTTTTGTAAATTTTTCATTTCACATCCACATTTTAAAGGGGGAAATTAATATACTAGACTCTACAAATACTAATCAAAAGTCGTATGTGGTATTTGTTTTTAAAATTCTTTAAGATGCAGTTGGCTTTCTTTTTGAATTTCTAGCATGAGGAGTTATCATTATTTACATTTCGACTGTTGTGTCCATCTTATCACAATTTTATATAAAAAAAAAAATGAGATAGCTCTTGACCTGTTTTGCAGAATGGGAACAATTTACCCTTGTAGATTAAATAAAGGGATCAGTTCAAGATTTCTTGAAGGTTACTCAGATTGACAAGCAACAGCTGAAACATTGTGATAATAACAAAAAAGATGAAGACAACAGTTCAAATGTAATTAACAATCAGCTTTATCTGTGAGGTGCATTATTAGTGTTTGTTGACTTATACATTTTCATGAAACAAAATCTTTGTTGGTTTGGTTACTGCAGGTTGTTGAGTTGGTTAGGCATGACTAAATTGCCATAATTGTATCAAGAGTTGTCTTCAAAACAGACACGAGATCATTCCAATAACTTATTTGCTTTCAAAGTACCAAATACACAAAATGGGAAATTTCTGTCATAGTAGTTTGGGATTTGTCTAAGAGTGGCATGTCATTTAGAATCAATGGACTATTTTAGATTATTACTCTACCCTAAATTTTACCTGGTTTACAATCTGCCCAGGTGAAAATGCCATTTGTCTTGTCTAAGGTTCAATGTTGATCTGTTTGCTACAATCTATTGTGGAATCTTGTTGTTGGGTGGTGTAGTTTTCATCCCCACCCCTCATTTTTGGGCTTCTTTACAGCTCCCTAATCTGATCAGTTTTTCATGCTTGACCTACTAATGGGATTGATTTGTTTAGGTTCTATAGAATTTCAAGTATGTTTCTTTGGTCATAACTGGAAACTATTCTGGTTCTCTTTGACGTTTCACAATATATCACAGCTAATGAATTAACAGTGTGAATGAGTGATCATCATGCACAAATGACATATGAACAAATGAAGGCATTGTAGGGCATTGGTGGGGCCCACTAACAAAGATTAGAATGGGCCAGAATATTATTTTGCTGTAAAATTAAACTTGGAAAACTTCCTACATTATAAGATTCTGTTTTGCATTTCAGTTGTAAAGCTAATTGGTTATCAGGCCGTGTTAGGGTTTCACGTTCTGCACAAATATCGAGTACGTCTGTTATTTTAAAACAAAAGGGATTTCATTACATTTTCAGCTCTCTATTTCTTCCTATTCTGAATGTCAAAGATCTAACAATTTTCTTGAGCAAGAATCTCTTTATCACAAATTGAGATAACATGCACCACCCTATTACCTCACCACCCAGTGTATGATGATAGTGTATTAGTATTAATGAAATTGTGAATTTCTCTTTGCTTATTATTCAACAATGTCCAATGATGAAACTTTTTAAGGTTGTTGAAACTTGAAAGTCCTGAAGAAGAAGAAAAAAAAAAAAAAAAACTTTTTTTTTTTTTTTTGTTGATTAAGCAACCTGTGAAATATTTTGTTTTGACTTGCAATAAAAGTTGCTTTATGTTTTTTCCACTGAACGTAAATGTTGGAGGTTTTAAATAAAATCTGGGTCTGCATTTAGGAATAAATGGATTACTTGGAGTATTTGGTTAACTCTTTTGGTAGTACTGGATACAGGTTGTAGATTCTCCTATTGCCTCTAGTTGATCATCTGACAGATGTTAATGCCGTGTCTTGAAATACAGTGCCTACTCATTTGTAAGCATATTCAGGCATATCTGGCCTTATGAGTTAAAGGATTTACCCAAAGTTTTTGGTTTGAATGGTTTGGCTGTGGGCTGTCTAGTTTTGAAGGGTTTGGCTGGAGTGTTTTTTTTTTTTTTTTTTTTTTCCCCTGATTCATTTTCTTTCTCACTTGCAAAATTTTGTTATTTACAACCAAATTTAAAACCAAGGAAATAAATAATAAGCATTTATTTGCTGTTTTGATAATTAGTCTAGGTTTTTTGGGGTTTTTTTTAGGGCTGAGTAAAGAATGATCATGTTGGCCAAATCTGTGGTGGAATTATGTTGCATGAAAGTTTTGAAGCAACAAAAGCAAATTGAAAGAAAAATCTGCAGAGGTGGAAGATTTTTTAAAGTAAAGCAAAATGCATTGGAGAAACAATGTTCAATAGTGGGGTGCTGAAAAGTTTGGGCATGACTCACTCACCAAAATCTCACTCACTTGTTTTGATGTTTGGTCATTGAATTAATAATTTTTAGGAACTGTCATGGCCCAAGTACTTTTCAACATTCTCTTGTAGCTCTATAGTGTGTGTCTTTGCACAGAATAAATAACCCAGTTAAAATCCTGAAGCTGCTATCTACATTTCTGAGTTGGCTAAATGTAAAGACAGTGTGGTTTTTTTATTTATTATTTTATGTATGTGTGTGTTCCCTATATAACACCTTTCTCCTAAAAATCTCTTAGAAGAATCATCCTGCATCAGGTATGATGAAAGCCCTGCTTGTAGTCAACCTTGAGATCTAAGATTCTCCTCCAATGGGGTCTTAATTTTATTTTTCCAATATATTTCATGTTATATTTTGAGTGTGGCCTCTCTGCCCCCAAAATGGTTTTTATTATAAAAATGAAAAAATAAATCCATTTAACTTTATCATGCTTTATCTTCAATAATTTCTATCAATGTTAAAATCACCATGACTAATTCTGCAATTATTTCCAAGCTATTGGTGTGGTCTCTCTTTTCTATTTAAAACTTTCATCTTGAGAAAAAATATTTACATGATTAAAAAGAAAAAAACAAAATTCTGAATTTCTGATGTCCAGTACTCTGACTACTATTGTAAGCACCTACAGTTTTTTTTGTATTTTTTTTTTCCTACATTTGCTTGTGAAAAGTTAAAATCTTATTAAAAAAGAATTACTTTAAATATGTCCTGGCAGCATGAATATTTGTTTTGGTGCCTCTGTTTCTCTCTGAATTCTAACAATAATACCTTATCTTATGGATTGGCATGTTTGTAACATAGAAAATTGTCAACTCTCAAAATATTTACATCAGAGTGAGGGTGGGTACTTCCTTGTTATTGGGAAAAGAAATTGTATTTCTAACTTATATTGTCAGAACTGTTGCGAATTGTTTCCATTCTGTTTCGTTATCCTGATATTAGGTGTACATAAATTAGTGTACTGGTTATCAACATTGAAAGTAGAATAGGTAAATGGTTTAAATTACAGCTAAGGTGTTTGTGTTGACTTCAGACTTATGCTATTGAAAAAAAGGCATGAATCCAGTTTTCCCTGCACTAAGTAAAATATCTTGTTTTACTTTAATGGCTAAGACTGGATAAGTGACCAATTGGGCAAATCACTCTCCTGTAAGTAATTTAATGGTCCAGGCAGTACTACAAATAGAAAACTTTCACCTTTTGTTAATCTTAGTTTCTTTGAAATATTTATATTAATCTCTCTATAATTGTTGAGGCTTCTTTTTTTTCTTTTTTATTATTCTGTCATGACAGGACACCATGATACTAAAGTGTCCCCCCCATTACTTTTTCTAGTTTGCATTATTTTTTAGTACAAACTGTTTTGACTTTTCTTTGTAAAAACAATAGACAACTCTCTCCACCCCAACCCTCAGTGCACACCTCAAACACTGTCCGGTAACAAGGTTTGTCATATGAAATGTTTGCTGAGAATGAGGCAAATGTCAAAGCAACAAATAAATTTCACCTTTTCAATTTCCTTAACAAAAATATATTCTCCAAACAATTTCAAAATCACAAATTATTTTAACTTTGAAAATCAACACTTGTGCTAAAACATCAGCCAAGTCTACATTCTGGAATTTGACTAATTTCGTAATTTTAAATTGTCGTGTAAGTAAAATGAATGGCTTGTCAAGTATAAAAAATACTTTTTGTTAGAATTTTGTAAAAAAAAAAAAAGCATGAGATTGGAGAATTGAAATTTCTGTGCTGCTTGGGCAATTAGCCAATACATCTTTATACTTTCATGGTTTTTTTTTTTTTTTTCTTTTTAAATGGCTTTACTAGATATTTTTTGCTTTTATACAACCTTTGCTTTGTTGTGTAACTAATGTTTTGTACTTTTTAAGTCACCCTCCCCTGTTCCCTTTTTTTTGTGTTCAAACAAATTTCCAGCTTTTTAAAAAAAAAAAATTCTCCGACTATTTTTTGTTATTGCTGTTTTACTCAGTAAACCTGCAAATGTAATTTGTCATGGGGAGACAATGTAGTTTCATGCTATGTAGTCAATAAATGCATCCATCATCATCAGTCCCTTGACGACTTCAATTGTTGTGGGGACCGAAGGACAAAAGAAACAGACAACCTCTTCCAGGATGATCTGTTAGTGGTAGCTCTCAGGAGTTCCAGCATTGTCATGTCTGTCCAGTCTTTGATATTGTCTGACCAGCCCTTGTGTTGCCATTTCCACCTGCGTCTGCCTTCAACAGTGCCTTGCATGATGGCTTTGCAGAGGCTATTATGCCATGTAATGTGGCCAAACTATGATATCTTCTGATGCTTATCAATGGCGAGGCGATATTCCTGTCAGCCCATAAGACTTTTGACCTTGCTCCATACATAGTCATTGGTTTTGTGTTCCCAGTAGGAGATGCAGAGGAGCTTCCTCAAGCATTTGTTTCCAAACACTTGGATATTTTTTTTTTTTTCCTGCTTTGAGGAGTGTCCAAATCTCACACCCATAGAGGAGGATAAATACATTAGGTAATGAAAGCCTTTTATCACAACATGGTTTCATTTGATTTTACTTGTGTTTCTTTTGAATATGGAAAGAAATACCACATTAATTATCACCATTATTTTTCCACATATCTCCATAAAGTCTTGGGCTTTCTACAGGGTGAACACCTTTTTTTTCTATTTTTTTATTTTTTTTTTTTTTAATTTAGGGCAAGGAAAAATTATTAAATTAATAAATCTTTTAGAATACTACTTTTTTTTTTTACAATGATATTCATGCTGTACAAGTAAAATTATCTTGACAAAGTGTTCACCCTGTAGAAGGCGCAAGAGTTTATGGGGATATGTGGAAAAATAATGGTTAACTCTAGACTTGAACAGGTTAAGATTGACAAAAGATTGAGAAATGATTGGGGAAGCATCCTCTTGGGAGTCAATTCCACAAAACAGCAGTTTGTGAGAAGAAGCTGCTCAAGTGGAACTTACATCACCTTCAGTGAATTATGAAAGGAATGAGGATGGTTTGCAACAATGTTTGTAGCATGGCAGTTCTTTAAAAAAAAATAACTGTAATCTAATGTTTTATTGAATTTTAGAGAATTTTGGTTCTAAATTTACTCTAGGAGTCACTCTTATTTTCTGGTAGTTTCGTGTATGGGCAACCATATCTATCAAATTCAGTACATTTTTACAGATACAAAAACAATCCAAAATTCTTTTAAAAATTGTTTGAGTTGATCAGTGTAATAAGCATTACGATATATGATTAATAAATATATTTTTACTTAATAACAATCTTTCCTAAGAGTTACATCACTGAAACTGAATTTTAAGATTTAATAATATTATAAATTATTCTAATTAAGATTTGAAAAAAAAAAACCAAAAAAAAAACCATGAATTTTGTAAATTCATTGAACAAAAAGTTTTTCTTTTCTTTAATATATATTATTCATAAAAGCAATTAAAAACTTTTGTAATTAAATAATGTCTCAGCTATTGCATTTTTTTATTTTTTGATTCAGAGCAGATTTTGGTTAAGATGGGAGTCCAATTTTGGGAAAAAAAAGAAAAAATGAGTGATTTAAATTCTTCAAAGAATTCTCCTTTTAACTAATATAGTTATTAAAAATTATCTCAAATTTCTCCAGTTTTTAAAAAATTGAGGGGGAAAAACATGTAAAAATTTTTATGAAGATTTTCTAATAAAAAAAAAATTTCAATAATAATTTCATTCATTTGTGAATGTCTTGAAAATTTAATCAATCTATTTGGATTTTTTTTTGTTTTTGTAAGAATTTCCAAATTAATGTGTTCGTCACCACAAAGAGAGGCAAAAATTCGCTATGCTAAAAGTTAGTACAACTGCTGATGCAAGAAAAACAAAATTTTTAATGTTCAAAAAAGAAGTAAAAAAATTAAATAATTCAAAAATTCTTTGATCCTTCCTCTTAATGATTTTGATGATAAAACTGTTTTCATTACATTTGGAGCATGTTTCCATCACAGTATACTGATTTTTAAAAAAAATTTTTTATTGATTTTATGGAGGTAGCTAGTTTACTCTGAGAACATTTTATTTTCTCTCTCTTTTTCCATATATTTAAACTATAAATATAAGCTATAATTTTGGGAAGTAGAATTTCAGTGAAATATAATGGAAAATTTTGAAGATTTAATTTTAAATCGAGAATATATGAACTTTATGCAAAAATGTCACAATATATAGAGGGGGGGAGGTACCAGGGGAATATGGGTTAAATGGTGTTTACTTACAAAATACTTCAGGACCATAGTGAGGAAATAAGTTATCTGGAAAAAGAAACAAAGTTGGATTTGGAGCCAAGACTATAAACTCTGTTGTTTTATGTAAATAATAAGGCAACATGATTTAGATTAATTTCAATTAATTCCATGTCTTATTTCAAGTTTTGATTCTATAAAATTGATTGACATATTGATTTCTCTCTCAGAGCTCTGCACAAGTTATACCTGTGACGGCTGCTACTCCGTATGAACGTCCCTATGTGGTTAGTTCCTCCCTGGCACCGTCTCGTTACAAGAGCATTGTGAAAACTACTAGTTCTACCCAAAGTCAGCTGCGTCCAGATGCCAAACCATTTGTGCTGTCAAATCCAACAGGAACAGAAGAACAAATGACGGAGTTGGAAGCAGAAATCGAAAGTGCCAACCCTTCTGAAGAACTCTATACGCTTTGGAATTTCCAAGAAAGGTTTTTCATGTTTTTATTTAATAATTTTTTGGATTCTGCTGTCGAGGAGAATAGGAGAAGGCAACAGGGAGTCTGCCAACTGATTTTCCCAAGAAAATCAGAGCAGTATCTAGGATAATAAAGAAAATGAATTGGTAGAGAGCCATGAAAAATTAATTACCACTGAACTTATACAATTGAATTTTACAGTAACTTTTATAACCTAAATTTGTATTATATAAATATAGAAAGAAACTGAAAATTGGCAACTCTTGACTTATTTGAAATGGTAGAAAAATTGGGGGACTCTCCCTCCCAAGAGAGTAACAGACAAAGTAAATAAATTTATACCACCTTATATTTGAATATAACAACCAATTTGAGCATGCTCTTTTTTATGTAAATTGTAAAATAGATTTATTATAGAGACTTGTTTATTTTTTTTAAATTGGTGTTGTCTTGCATCTAATGTTTCTCTTTTGTGTTTAGTTTGCGTGACAATAGTTCTACTAAAATCAAGGAGATTTCTCAACTGGCTCATAAGAATGAGAAAAATGAAGGCGAGAGACTGGATCTTGAACTTCGTACCATCGAGCTGCAAATCACTTTGGTATGTTGGTGTTTTTTGTTTTTTCATTTTCTCTCTCCTCTCTTGATCAATCGTATTTGAAAGCATTTTGGAAATTTTCAGCCTTTTGAATAGCTGAAACACCATCGCTACTTGTGCTGAATCATTTTCACCACCAGAGACCTTTGCTGATTTTGGCAAAGTAAAACAAAACCTCTTGACTCTTTGGATTTTTTGTTTAAAGCAAGAAAAATGAAAGATTTTTGCCAACAATTTTGTTGATTCTTTCAACTGGTAATTGTCTTTTGGGGTTTATTTGAGCTGAATGCTATGAAGATGCAATTTTATAAGCAACATCTTGGCTGCCAATGTTTTTCATGGGAGTCTGTGGCTTGAAATAAAACCTCAAGAACAATACATTATTAAATAATTAATACTAGATAACAGAAATTCCATTTCAGTCTGCAATATTTTTCTCTCTCTTGAAACCTTCCATATTTTCTTTGACAACTTGTTAAATAGTTTAATTCTTTGTTTTATACCTTCTTTATGTTACCAATCAATTGTTATGGAATGACAACAATTAAAAAAAAAAAGAAAACTTTAGTTAGTTTTAGTTATGTTGAAGGATGTCTTGATGTTAAAATGTAGAAATTTATTTCCATTGGATTAATATTGATTTTTTTCTTTGTATTTTCTTCTAGCAAACACAGCCAGCTCCCACTGGCAGTGTCTCCAGTGCTGAACAGAATTCGAATGTTAAAGTAGCAGCAGCAGAGCGGTTGCAACAGCAGACTGCAACCGCTCCGGTTGTTGGAACTGCCAAAAAAGAAATTGATTCCAAGGTCAGTGTATATATTTCTATATTTTTCTCTCTAGAAATCTCTCTCTCTCTCAGAAGGTTTGAGGTGGGGCAAATTGCAATGTCCATACTTAATGACCAGAAAAGTAGGTTCTTTTCTAGTTGTTTTTATCTTTTCTTTTTTTTTTTTTTCCAGTGCTATTTTATTTAGAAGTAAAAATAATTTTCAATACAGAAATATCTCTTGATTTTTACAAAAATATTTTCTCAAATATTCAGTATTTTTTTTTCTCATTTTTTATTTATGCAATTTTATTTATTTACTGTTGCTTAGAAGATGAAAAACTTACACATGGCTCTTGAGGCCCAGCGTAAGGAGACAAACATTCTAAACAAGAAGAAAAAGCAGGAACAGCAAGATCGCCAATATGCTGAAAAATTGGTCATTGAGGAATTGGCCCAGAAAGTCAAAGGTCAGTCTGGCTGAAATAATGGTGTGCATATGTTTGTTTGTGTCATAAAATGTTCAATTGATTTGCTCTAATTTGTTTTTCCCCAAAGATTTTTCAAGATTGAAATCTAACTTTTCAATTTGGATTGAGACATCACTTTTGTAAATGCTAAAACTGAAAACTTTTCCTGTTTTTTGGAGAATTACCTGAAAAAAATCTTGACTGAGAAAAATAAATTGTCCGGCAATTTATTTTCAATTACAAAAATATTCGCACTTTGTCTGATTATCCGTTTGATTTTGTACTATTAAAATCTATTAAATTATTTTCAAAGTTCTATGACATTTGGTAAAACAGATTTTATATATACAATAAACTCTACTGCATTTGAACAACTGAAAAAAAGTTATCTAAGCCTAACATAAAATTTGTTACAACTACTACTAAAACAAGGAAAGACTTAACACATAAAATAATAAGCTAAAATTTGAACAAGGAATTTCTTCTATCACCTGTAATAATTGCCACAAGGAATACATAGGAGAAACTTTATGGAATTTAAGTAAAAGATTAAATGAACACAAAAAGGGATCTTTTACAAAACAACACATTAAATGCATTAGTTACTCACCATAATGAGACTGATCTCAATTTTGATTTTAAAAAAATGCTGCTTTAATTAAAAGAAAGAATTTACTAAGACAAAAATGCATAGAAAGTGCTTTAATTGTTAGATAACCATCATAAATTTATGCTCAAGCTCTTGGAACATTTCACCTTTTGTCAGATCTTCTATTATCACAATGTGGTAGACTTAATAACAAAAGTGATAAAAACTTAAAAAAACAAAATGAAATTGGTTATACTATATAACCAAAACCATTTAATATCTGTCTATATTTCTGAAATGAGGTATTATGTACACTATTTACATTATTCGAACTATTGTCCTCATCTTTGTCGCCATATTTATCACAACATTTCAGCCGTTGTATGCTCTGGCCTTCTTCAGGTGGTTGGAATGTCGAACTGAAGCCTTTATTTCCCACACTGGGGTAGACTGTTCTAGTTCCACGTGCCAGGTCTAATGTATGTCAGTTATCAGTTAAAACCTGTTAATTCCACTCTCCAAGTTCTCTACCACCTTAACCAGGTATTTAACTCACACTCTTTGGGTCATGTCACTGGATCTAACTAATACCTTTACCACTGTGCCATGTGTCCTTAAGATTAAAATTGCAGTGTCCCCCTTCTTCATGTTTGGTTATATCAACATAAACATCACTTTAGTCCTGATGGACAGAATGTGTCATATGGAAAAAAATTTCAACTTTGTAATCAATTTTCTTATCACTGAGAATAAAATTAGAATTTTTTTTTTTTTTTTTTTACTAGACCTGATTATTGTTGAAGTTGTTGTTTAGCTGGTAAAATGCCACCTGAAAAGCAGTCATAATAATGTTGGACTTTGGGTTCCAATAGAATAAAATGTGTACCTGTAAATATTTACCTGCTAGCAAGGTTATCCAAATAAATTTCATTCAATTCTATATTTTTGTGAAATGCTAATGTTAGTTTCTTTTTTCAGATACGACTGGAGATAATTTCATAAACAACAGTGAACAAGAAGCGTTGGTGGCGGCTGGTGGACCCCTAGATAGTTAGGGGATTGCTATGGCAGTCAGTGTCTGACAAGTTGTCATAGCAGCTTGAATTTCAGTCATTGACTGCCCCTGTCTGCTTCTGGATTTGGCCTCGTGGAAAACCACGCATTGAATTCCTGTGTAGACAAAGAAAAAAAAGCAGCCAAATGCAGAGGTAGACAGTCTGACTTTAACGGTAAACAACTGCATCTGTTAAAACGACGACGAACCCTTAAATCTTTGACTTAAATGTGTATGCGGAAATCGGTCACACAAACTAATGATGAGGATTTTATTTGTGGTCTTTAAAAAAAAAATTTTTAATTTTTTTTTTTCTTCCTCAACTCATTTATCTGTTGCCAATGAAGACAGCAGACTATTTGACTTGGAATTGAGTGTGTTGATAGAACGCATTTCTCCTCTGAGTACATGCATATATATTTTACTCTATGTAGTTGCTGTGGCAACTTAAATGAATATTGTCATTATTCTGATGATGATGATGATGATTACTATTGTTGCCTCGTGGACGGACAGTTGAATGAGTGTTAGGCCAGCCAGAGTTTGGAGCTGACATCATCTTTGTCTGTGGCGGAATGTCTAGTCACCAACCTGATTCTGCCACCTCTAACCTTGCTGTTGCTGTGGTTGGTCTCTGTTCTTGACCGTCTTTCACGGATTGTGACAAAAATCCTATGAAAACAGTATAATTTTTGTACTGTCCAAAAATTACGGCACTGTTAGCATGAAAGCATCTTTGTGACAAATTGGCAGATATTTATACGAACTCTGTTTACTTGATAATCCAGTGCTGTAAAATCCAATACACGCCTTTCTATGAAACCTTATACAGTCACTGTAACTTCAGTGTGATGTTTTTGAATCGACATACCACTGTGTGAACATTTTATAGTCACTGTTAAAGCAGTGCACTTAAATATTAACATAGCATTTTTGAATATGTTTGTAGTCACTGTTATTACATAGTGCTCAATTAATCAGTGCAGGACCATTTAGTAGTACGTTCTTTGTATTCTAGTGCTCTCGTTCTCTTTTTAATTATTTTATTAAATCAACACACTATTGTGTGTTTGTAAATATCGTCTCGTTTATTCAAGTGCTGTTATAATGAAACACACCAACTGATAATTAATGTTGATGCTGTCACTTCAGAGACATTATGTTTTTTTTTTTTTTTTTTTTTTTTTTTTTTTTTTTTTTTTTTTGGGGAAAACAATTCCCTTTGCATAATTGATTTCTGTTGAATGTTTGGAAAAAATGTTTTTCTTTTCATTAGCAATGCATTTGGTTTCTCACTTTGGTTGAGGATGTTTAAATAGTCCTTCTGGCTCTTCAATTAAGTTAATCTTTTTGTTTTGTTTTTTTTGTTTTTTTTAATTATCAAAAGAATGCCACTTGGCTTCCAATATCTTTGTGTATCAGACATTTTGATTTTGGGAATTTATTTTGCTTTTGTTTTCTGTTGGGAATCCATCAAAAAAGAAGATATTTTATTTTAAACATTTAAATGAAATGATAAAAGATTGGAATCGAGAAAATATTCTCAAAATGAAATCAAATATTCTTGAGCAGAGAATTTTGGCAAATTTCTAGATTCATATTTGTAAATGTTTTTATCTTTCTTTCTTTCCCTGCCAAAATGTTGAACTGGGTATTGTTTACATAACCGTTCCTCCTCACCTGACTAAAAAAAAAATACTGTCTCTGTGTACAGTAGTGTTTATCTAAGAAGAAAAAAAAAATTGTGCTTTAAATTAAAAAAAAAATAAATAAAAAAAAAAAATGAAAGTCACTGTTCTTTCAGTGCAGACTAGTGTGTCTAAGATAAAGTTTTCAGTGAAAATTTATTATGGAACAAACGATGATTACAATTAGTCTTTCTCTCATGACTGTTCTCACAGTACCCTTTTCTTTTTTTAAAATTCCAGCAAGGTTGTTTTTTTTTGTAAAAGAAAAAGTGACCAATTTGTATGTTTTTTGCTTTTTATTAGCATTAAAACCAATATTTACTTTTGGAATATTTTCCTGATAAGCTTTATTTGAAAAGCTGAGCTACATTTAAAAATAAAACAAAAAAAAACCCCAAAAAAACAGGATGGACTCTTTGTTTACAACTCTGAGCACCATATCTGGTCATGGTGGGAACAGGAGAGGGTTGGGGAGGTGTTTAGCTCTCTTCATATCTCTAGTGTTCTTCTATAGTCAACACTATATTGGCACATGCACGCAGTTTTAGTAAAACTCTCAAACCTGCATTTGTATTGAAACAATATAATTGGTTGTGGTTGCGTATAAGCATATCTCTTGACACATTGTCAAGATGTGTTTGTTTTCTTTCATAATTGCAAGCCTTTTCTTTTTTCCGCAAAGGCAAGGATTCTTGAATTTCCTATTAAGCAAACCTAGACTTTCATAAAACAAGTCATTTATGAAGCATTTTCAGACTTTTGCTATTGATATCATGATTAAAATTGAAAGAATCTTTCTGTTGGGGACTGATTAATTCTTGAAGACAGAAATCTATTTCTGAAATTAAAATAAAAATATATTTTGGCTGTGATTTTTATAATCATCAGATATTTGAAAAAATATCCGATTGTAATGTTTGGTTGGCGTGGGATGGGGACACTCAACAATAGATTTTGTATCATGATATGATTTTTTGTTTTGTTTTTTAAATCCTTTCTATTGCATCAGATTATGCAAAAAAAAAAAAAAAATGATATTTGGTGTCATTTCAGTGTTTGCATCTCTCAAAACTTCTATTAGTTTTGATTATTGGAACAAAAGGAACATTGTATTTTACCTGAACTTCTGGTTTTACAGAAGTTATTCTCTTTGTATTGCTTATATGATAAAAGGATAGTTTTAATGTATGCTGTATTTATAGGGGAAAAAAAAATGCTCAATATCAGGGATAGATTGGACACTGAGGTCAACATTGAGTGGTGGTAGTCTGTCATGCTTGAATGCAATCTTCAAGCATGAAACATAGTCATCACTTGGTGATATATATATATATATATATATATATATATATATATATAAAACATAGTCATGTACATCATATGAGACAGATATTAGTTGATAACACAATAATACTCACACATACACACAGTAAAAATAGCCTTCAGATATTGGAGGCCATCTATATTAAAAACGAAGCAACCCACACTCAACAAAATTACATTTCAAACTATTCAGAACACATTACATTGCATGTAGACATTGGTTCTGTTGTAATACTTCAGTCTATCGCGTGGTATGACATAGAACTGCATCTTGAACTTATGACTGTGTCTGCTATTCTGCAACTGTTGTTGTTGCATAACAATTTTCGATGTCAAAATATCATCTTTGACAGTGGATATCTTTGTTTCATGTCTATGACTACTCTGAGGATGGCACATTTGAGCTGACAGCTTACGAGCAACTTAAAAAAAAAAATATCCAAATCTAGGGCAATTTTGTCTTTATTTTCACCAGAAATTAAAGCAAACATTCAAACGGCTCATGATCAGACATAATAGACATTCCTTGTCTGTTATGGTTAATATGTTCATTCATATATATATATATATATATATATATATATATGTTCATTAACCATTATCACTCTGTATGTGATTTTATATAATGTACAAAAAGTATAGACTGTCACTGAATGTGACTGATACCTGAACAACAGTGTTTGAATTTCATATCCTGCTATGGCAACAGAAAACACCTTTAAGTGAAATTAACAATAAGGGCCCTTCAACTGAGAGGTCTTGAAAAAGAATGCAGTGGAATGGAAAATAATAATGCAGTGTGCTAAAGGTTAAGATTGAAATTATAGATTTTGAAATTGGTCAAGACAGCATTTGCCATTTTACAAAATTTGTTCAAATATCTCAAAAGTGCAAGTCTTTCATTTTTCATACCCTCTTTCCTTTGGTTGTTGCCAAACCTGCACTTCTTTTCTTGACAGAAGACAGCTGTCCACATGTATTTTTATGTTTAAGTCTCAAAGTTCAATAGAATTATAGTAATTTGTATTAAAACCTTATAGAAATAATAAATTCCTATAATGGACGGACTGACTAATTTTCTTTTAGTCATTATTACATGGTCTAAATAAGAAAAAAAAAAATTTATTTTCTTGCTATACTCTCTTGCACAACCACAGCTGCATGGCTTGAAAAAAGGAAACTACCTTCCCTTGTGTGTGTGTGTATGTATTCCCTTTCTTCTCTACTGTCCTTATAGAAAAAAGAAAAGGTGTTCATTAGTTTATCATCCTCCCCTGGTTCCCGTTCATTACCAAAATGAATGTTGGTGCTGTTGACTTATAACTGCTGCTGCCAATTATATCTGGTGCCCTCAGCTTTTGCTTTGTTAGCAGATCTCCACCAGTGCATCAGATTTTGCAAAGAAAATGCAATTTGATGCCAGGATTATTATTATTATTCTTCTTCTTATTAGTCCTTCAATTTGGCTTCACTTATTTGGGTGACAAACGGTGACTGTTGCTACCATTGGCTCTGATTAGTGAAACTAGAACTTGAAAATGGTTTTAGCTATTTCTTTTTATTTCCTTATGTATATTACATATGTAAAACGTGCATGTTTGCACACGTGTCTATCGGGGCTTTATTGTGTGTGAACTTTTGCACTTATGACATTGTCTTATTTTCTTTGACAGAATTTCAGAGTTTGTTCACATTGAAAGATCACATGAAAGGACTGGGGAGAAAAAAAAATGGTGTTGGGGGAAACAATTTGTGTAAAATGTAGAATTGAAACTGCCTCATATTTTTGATCTGTTTCAACCAAACCAAAATTTGTGATATTAATTGTGTAGAAAAGAATTCTCTTTTTCTGGAAGAGAATTGTGATGGTCAGAAAAAAACTTGAGGCATGATTAACCCATGACTTTTCTCCCCTCCCTCCCCTTCATCTTGTTTGGAGTCTAATTAAAAAGCAGAAAAGAATGAAAGCAACTTTTCATTTGTTGGCATTGCATTTTGTCTTCACTTATTCCAAACAAAAGCATTTAAAGTTGCTATTTCAATCCAGTTTGAGGATTTTCACAGAGTTTCTTAAGGTTGTCCTCTAAATATTCATATAATTACTTTGTATATAAGTTCTTGAACAAGTTTGGCGAGGTTAAAAACAAAACGTATCAGGCTCACTTGAAAGGACTGTTATACATTTAAAATCAGTAGTGAAGTCATTGTGTTAGTCATGAAACATAATAGCCATTTTGGATGCCAGAGATTTTTTTTCTTTATTATTTATTTTTGTTCTTTTTCCTTTAAATTTTCCAAGTAAGTTGATTAAAACTGGTTTTAATGAGAAAATAAAAACCCCAAAAAACTGAAACTTTGGACCTGAGTGAGGAAAAGAAAGCAAAGTTTTATTTTACTTATTTTCCTGACATGGATCCTTTTCTTTTTCTCAAACAAGGTAAACGTTTAGAACAAAAGGACTCAATATCCCTAGCAACAATTGTTGGGAGGTCGACTAGGTTTTTCTCCGTTGCCTGGATGTCTTTTTTTTTTTTTTTCTTTCTTTTTTTTTTTTTCTTCTTTTTCTCATTAACACACAACTTCCAAGATTCCGGAAAACAGAAAATTCATCTCTCTCCTCCTTTTACAATGTAATTTTTTTTTTTTTTTTTTTTTTGCTTTTCTTTTCCTGTTTTGATTTTTAGAATTCTGATCTTCACTGCAAATTTTTGTACTTGAACAGAAAATAAAATGGCTCAGTCTTCAAAAGAAAAAAAGGCTGTTACTTAAATAATCAAACAATTGTTTTGTGTGTTTTCTGTCTCTCCCTGTGATATTTGTATTGGAAGAGTTGTCCAAAAGGAAAAAAATATTTTGAACACATTAATAAATATCATGTTTACTGACTTTCTATTCTATAAAGTGAACATTTTTTTTTTTTTCCGTTTTGATTAAAAAAAAAAAAAATCTTAAAATGATCTGTAGGGTGAAAATGTCTCATTTTCATCCCAACTCGAAATGCAAGTATCACTTTTCATGTTTGTGAACAAACACCTTCCATTTCCTCTGATTCTGGTTAACATCAACAACGAATGAACAAGAAAGGACTGGTCAGGGTGAAAAAAATCATTCAGTGCTTTAAATTCCCAGTCCAAAGGGGAAAAAAAAAACCAAGTGAGTAACTATTTATACGTATGTATATATATATATATTTACTAATTTAAAAATATGGTTCCATGGCTACACAGGAAGTACCATGTTTCAAAAACAAGGTAAAAAAATTAAAATTCAATTACAGAATTAAAATCCCCAGAACTGTTTCATTTTCAAGCAAATTTTGGAATAACTTATTTTGAAATTTACTGAGTTTTATAAGCACATACATTCATAATATTAGTTGCTAAGGACATGGGGAAATAAAATCATTTCGACAAGGGGTGGTAGGGTGTTCATTTTCAGTAAGAACTATTGGATCAGAATATGTTACTTTTGAAATGAGGTTAAGGTAGGGTATGGTTGCATGTTCAATAAATGATGACATCCATTTTTCGCATGTCATCTGTTTTTTTTTTTTTTTTTTTTTTTTTCAATGACAAACTTTTTTGGCACTTTTGTTTTGCTGTTAAATTTGTAATTGTATACATAAAGATTATTTTCCAGAAGGATTGTTTGAATATGAGTATATTGTATTAAAATAGAATTTTAAAATATTATTCCTAATTGTAATTATTAATAGACTATAATTCTTTTTAAAAAAAATAAATGTATTAGAATTAGTGTATTATTTAAAACTTATTTAAAATATCAAATATAAATATGTATGTTTCATTTTTTTTTTTTTTTTTTTTTTTTAAAGGAAAATCTTTGATAATGTCGACAAATAATAGTTCTTACATTTTTGTGATTAAGTAAAATTCTATTTTTATAAACCTAATGTATAATTTCTCATGTATGCACAAAGGACATGAGTCATTTAATGATGTACATATTCTAACTTTTCTTATTCAGTTTCATTTCACATTTGGTATTGGTTTCTTTTAAGTGCCAGAAATATTCAGATAGGGATGGCTGATTTGATATTTATTCTTAAAGAGCTTTGATGTTTGTTGACAGGCTTTTTGAATTCATGACTTGTGCATCAAAGGCTCTATAGATGAGATAATGCATTGGTACACTAATGATTCAGTGTGACATTATTAAGAGGAAAGTTTTGAGGATTTCTGCAGTTTTTTTTTTCATCTCTTTCTAATGAGTAAATTTCTTATCTTGAGGAAACACTTAGACAAAAATATAATAGCATTATATTTCTTAATAATTTCTGACTTATCAGTACAAATGTAACTTAATTTTAGGGTATTTTTATTAAGAATAATGAGTTTACTGTCTTTAAGAAAATGTTTAAAGATTAATGCAAGGAATTTCTATCTGAAATTGTTGTTACAGTTTGGTTGCATGGGGGGGGTTGATAAAATTTTTTTATTTCTAAGTTTCTATACATTCCACTTTAATTTTTTATATAATTTAACATTTGATTTTGTAGACACTACCATTTGGAGCTGTATTATAAAAGTTAATATGATCATAGAAAATTTTTTTCATTTTGTGAATTTCTACTTCACTTTTTGATAGATAAAGGTAGATGCTTAATTGTAGAGGGAGGATGAGTATACAAAAAGGATTAGTTTTGGTTTTTTTTATATATTTTGAATTGTATATGGTCTATGTTAATTATGTTTTATGAATATGTTCTGAAGATGGTCTATTAGACCAAAACGTCCGACGTTAACATTAAAACAGCATAATCGCATATTAGGATTTTTGTTTTTTCAGTATATTTTTCTTCATACTGTCGGATCAAGAGATATATGTGTGTGTGTTTTATTGGATTCTTTTAAGTGCTTGTAGTACTAAGAGGGAAGTCTTTAGGTTGGAATACTTTTTATTTAACTACAATTTTAAAATATTTTCATTGTTAGTTTTAATAGACTATATGTATTAGAATTACTTACAGTAAGTAAAATTCCACATCAAGTATAAGTATGTATATTACGATTTTTAAAGTTTTATATTAAATAAAATTTATGTCACTTACGGCAAAAATAGCTAATTCATTTCTCTGATTTAATAAACTTTATATATATATATATATATATATTCAGCTCACATATGTGATAGGGAGTGTCAGACATTCCATTAAAATAAAATTATCCTTGATAATAGCTAAAAGTATATCGAATACAAGATAAATTATATAAAAATCTTAATCGCAGTATCTTGCCTGCTGTCTTTAATGAAACTTGTATATATTCATATATATAAAATTGAAGATTAGTGTTAGTTTGAAATCTGCACAAAGAAAACAGTCCAAATGGAGATGCAAGTTAGTTTCTTTTATTGCATTAACTTGAATTTTATTGAAAAGAAAACGTTTTTACAGAAATTGGAAATAAATTGCATGAGATAAAAAAAAAAAAAAGTTTCAATCTTCAAAACAAAAGCTCATCCATGTTCACTTAATTGGGATTTGAAAATCAAACAAATAATTGCTTAATATTTTCTATTGATGTTTTCCAGTGTTCAAACCATCTTTGCTCTTCATGCAACAATTTTTTCTTCCTCTTCTCCATGGATGCAATTCTTCTCTCAAAGCTGCTCACATAAATCTGCCAACATTTCAGGGAGGAGTGGGGGGGTAAAGAAAAGAAAACTTATTAGAAAAGCGTTACCAATATTTAAGTACAACAATCATTAATTTAATAAGTGTACAGCAGGATGCTAATACATTGTTTTCTATATATCTTAGGTTAGTGTTTAGATATTTTTAAAGTTTGTGACAATAGTTACTTATCAAAATAAAATCTGAGATTATTTAGGAAATTGCAAAATTACTTAATTATTGTTACTTTTCATGTTATGCGTAAAGTAGTAGATGACATTTTATGGGCTGCATTTTCACATACAGTTTTGGACTAAGTCATCCAAAATTAAAGAACTTCTCCCCCTTCCTCATGACATTAGCAAAGTGTGGCATGAGGTATGATACATATTTGAATGAATCTTACTGCATTGTTTAAAGGGAGAAAAAAATTAAATTGGAAATCATTTTCTTTTCAAAAGTAAGTGTTTTAAAAATTCAAAATGTCTTAGGCAAATTGTGATCTGATGAAATTTGGTAATAAATTCCAAGGGAGATTTTTTTGATTTTATATAAGTGCACTTGTTTTCATGCAAATTCCCTTGAGTAAGACATGAATCCGATTTTTCTTTGCTAACTATTGGTTAAATAGTAGAGTAGACTGGGCTCTCTGGCCTTGGATGGAAGCAGTGGACAACTGTGAATTCCAAATCATAGGGAACTACTATCTTTCCCATAGTTGACATATGGTGCCATGATTGAAATACCATGGTCTCAATAAGCTTGGGAGGAGGATTTCCTTGACCCCCAAATCCCCCATGGCTTTCTAACCAGTACCTAAGTTTCTGTTTAAGTTCAATGGCATTTAAAAGAAGAAAAAAAAAAGGTTCTAGATACTGTCAAATAACAAGATAGAAAATCCTCCAGCTGAATAAGATGATATTTTTGCATGTAATCTTTCTGAGCAGAACAAGTGAAAAAAAAACAAAATCAGTTGAAAACGGATATTAATTAAAATTTCTTATTTGATGGAAACAGCAGAACTGTTAAATAAAGCAAAAAATCTGTCAATGTGTCAGAGATCATACCTGGAAGACGTCATTCCTTGATTGAAAAGTTGATTGCTGGGGCAGAGTGTTCTTTACTGTATTTATCAAGGGTGATGTTTTCTTTGAAAATGGAGACTTCATCAAAGATTTTGTGTACAATTCAACAAGTGACACACCTACAAACAAAAAAAAAAAAAAAAAATTTTAATATTTAATCTCAAATTGAAAAAGAAATTGTTTGCTATTCTTTGTTGGTAAATTTAGAATTTAATTTGAACTTAACAGCCCATAACCAGATGAATTTTGCAAACCAAACTGGATTATTAATAATTAAAACAAAACGTATTCATTTTAATAGGATTGAATATCTGTAAATGTTTATTTTTTTTCTTCTTTCATGTTGAAAAGAAAGGCACTGTGTATTATTTGAACAAGTAACTCATTTTTTTAAATTTGAGACAGGAGTGTAATAATTTTACTCCCTACAGGGTAGAAACCCAATGAAAGCACCCCATTTTTGTATAGCTTTGTGTGTGTGTTTTTTTTTTTTTTTGATCTCTTTTACGAAGAGTAAGAGTTAAACTTCAGTCATCAATGAAGAACTTACCTGGCCATATGCCACGCTTTTTTTCAAAGCTTACTTTCAATTTCTCTGACTCGGGATTACGGAAATCTGATGCTTGCTTTGCTCTCAAAGGATCACTCTCTGAAAGTAGACTCAGTCCTCAAAAACAGATTGAACATTAACAAGAAAATTGTCGATTATATCTTAAATGCCCACAAATGACATTGTTTACCGATCATCACTTGTAATGACTTTCACGGGATGCTCAGGTTAATAGACCGAGATGATAGACAGAAAAGGTTTTCTTATTCAAACGAACATAAGTTTATCCCATTTCAAATGTCACGTTCCAATGTCTTTTTGTTTTTAACTAAAAATCAACATTTCACATATTATCTGCCAAATTAGAAGGAGGAATCAATTTTAAAGGAAATATTTTCCTAGATTTAAATGATGGCTTCTTAAGAAAAAGTAGAGCACAAAAAAAAAATATCAATATTTGTCTTCCCGTACAGGCACTGAGTTCGTTAATATTCAACAACCTTTAAGCAAAAGGAAACCAAATTTAGTTTAACAGAAGAGTGACGAACTACGTGAAATCTATCAAATTTCAAAAAGAGTTTTCGAAACTATCTTTTCATCATATATAGCATTGAGAGGTTATAATGTTTGCATCCTGACCATTAGACTTGGGTTTGAATCTCATCGTGGTTGATTTATCAGGAAGGTCTGGGGAGGGGGTGATCCCAGCATGCAGACCCTTTAGAAAGTGCCTGAAAACCATAGCATGGATTGACCCAAGCCTTGTGAGTGAAATTGTGTAGACTGAACTATTTAGGAGCTGTTGATAGTTGTGCTAGCACTCAGTCACAAGTCATCGTGACCAAGAGTTTGATCATACTGGTCTTGTTCAGACTGTTCATCATGCTAGATAATGTGCTCTCTCCCAGAAACTCTAAGGTCCACTCAGCATAGATGCTGTATAAACCACGGATGGGCTCTGAGAATGGTGAACAAACACAAATGTGCCTGAGCAGGCGTCTACAATAGGGATTGGCTAGCTGCCCTAATCAATGGACTTCCTCAGATATGAGTGGCCACTTACCATATATATGCATACATAGCTACATAAGATCGACTCTCCTGTTCAGTTTAGAAAAGAGCAAACTAAATAAATATTAAATTTTTATGTTTGTGTTTTTATATATACATATGTGTGTGTGTGTGTGTGTATACATTCATGGACACACAAGTGACAAAATAAACTAGCAGCTTTGATTAAATCTTGGGTGGGTGGTGTAATTGGTAGCGGCTCAAAATGAGAAATTGGAGAGAGCTGAGATCAAATTCCAGTCAGGTTTGTTACATTCATTTATATGCATATACCTTTGGGAAAGGTAGAAATCCATCCCCTCTCCCCAGCTATGGGTTAAATAGACTTGTAGCTAGTAAAATCATAGTTATTCCTAAAAAAATTAATGCAATATTCACTTGTATAGATAATTATTCTTACCATCCAAAATATATTTCAGCTTTAAATAACCCACAAAGGGTTGATAAACAGTAAAAAATCAAATCAATTAAATATTGATTATATTTATCATTAAAGACTAGACATTTGTTGTATGCACTCTTTATTTTTAATCATTTCACCCCTATTAGGGTAATAAAGCCACTAAGATGCAAAATGTGTTTACATGAAAACATTCTTTGAAATAATGTATTTTACAATTAAATGAAATTGAATAAATGACTCACTTCCAGGTAGCACTTCTGAACTGATCAGCAAGTCATCGAACTGCAACAAAAGTTTCTCACTGCACTTCACCAATTCCTGAAGAAAGGATTCACTGCACTTTATGCTACATTTCTGAAAAACACAAAAAGAGTACCATATTTAAATTCCTTGAAATGATTTTCACCTGATTTAATCAGGACAGAAATCATTGCAAGAAGACTTCCTCGTTAACTTTGGCCAAATTCTTTTCAAGAAGAGAAGTATTTTAGCTGCAATTGGATTTTATGGGTCATCCCTTAAATTCATTTTGGGTAACAAAGGCAAAAAAAACAAAACTTTTATTTGACAACAGCTTCTTTTTTTGTTCAATTCAACTATTTGTTGCAGTAATATGGGACATCTTGTGATGTTGGCATCAGGAATAATTAAATAGATATGTTGTCTGATATTTAACTGCAATGAGCCTTGTTAATCCAGCATCTGTCAAGCTGTGCCAGATTATTAGAAGGTCAGTGAAAATAAAATAAATTAAGTTTTATAATCAAAATCTAAATTTCAAATCAGTTCTTTTTCTTGACTACATTTTCCTTGAATCTTTCTTTCTCTCTGCAATGTCTGTCTGTCTGCTTGCTTCTTTCTTTCTTTCTTTCTGTCTCTCCCTGTTCTTTCTTTCCGCGATCTCTTTCCGTGATCTGTCTCTCCCTGTTCTTTCTTTCTTTCTTTTTTCTTTCCGCGTCTCTTTCCCTGTTCTTTTCTTTCTTTCATGATCTCTTTCCGCGATCTGTCTCTCCCTGTTCTTTCTTTCCGCGATCTGTCTCTCCCTGTTCTTTCTTTCCGCGATCTCTTTCCGTGATCTGTCTCTCCCTGTTCTTTCTTTCCGCGATCTCTTTCCGTGATCTGTCTCTCCCTGTTCTTTCTTTCCGCGATCACTTTCCGTGATCTGTCTCTCCCTGTTCTTTCTTTCCGCGATCTCTTTCTCCTGTCTCTCCCTTTCTTTCTTTCCAGCGATCTCTTTCTGTGATCTGTCTTTCTTTCTTTCTTTTCATGATCTCTTTCTCCACTGTCTCTCCCTGTTCTTTCTTTCCGCGATCTCTTTCCGCGATCTGTCTCTGCCTGTTCTTTCTTTCCATGATCTCTTTCTTTCTCTCCTGTTCTTTCTTTCTGCGATCTCTTTCCGTGATCTGTCTCTCCTGTTCTTTCTTTTCCGTTTTTTCATGATCTGTCTCTCCCTTCTTTCTTTTCGCGATCTCTTTCCGTGATCTGTCTCTCCCTGTTCTTTCTTTCCTTTTCTCTTTCCGTGATCTGTCTCTCCCTGTTCTTTCTTTCCGCGATCTCTTTCTCCACTGTCTCTCCCTGTTCTTTCTTTCCGCGATCTCTTTCCGTGATCTGTCTCTCCCTGTTCTTTCTTTCCGCGATCTCTTTCTCCACTGTCTCTCCCTGTTCTTTCTTTCTTTCTCCACTGTCTCTCTCTTTCTTTCATGATCTCTGTCTGATCTGTCTCTCCCTGTTCTTTCTTTCCGCGATCTCTTTCCGTGATCTGTCTCTGCCTGTTCTTTCTTTCCGCGATCTCTTTCCGTGATCTGTCTCTCCCTGTTCTTTCTTTCCGCGATCTCTTTCCGTGATCTGTCTCTCCCTGTTCTTTTCTTTCTCTTTCCGTGATCTGTCTCTCCCTTCTTTTTCCGCGATCTGTCTCTCCCTTGTTCTTTCTTTCCATGATCTCTTTTGTGATCTGTCTCTCCCTGTTCTTTCTTTCCATGATCTTTTCTCCACTGTCTCTCCCTGTTCTTTCTTTCCGCTGATCTGTCTCTGCCTGTTCTTTCTTTCCTGATCTCTTTCCGTGATCTGTCTCTGCCTGTTCTTTCTTTCCGTGATCTGTCTCTCCCTGTTCTTTTTTTTCTTTCCGTGATCTCCCTGTTCTTTCTTTCCATGATCTCTTTCCGTGTCTGTCTCTCCTGTTCTTTCTTTCCGCGATCTCCACTTCTCTCCTGTTCTTTCTTTCCGCTGATCTGTCTCTCCCCTGTTCTTTCTTTTTCCATGATCTCTTTCTCCACTGTCCCTCCCTTGTTCTTTCTTTCCGATCTCTTTCTCTGTCTCTGCCTGTTCTTTCTTTCCGCATCTCTTTCCGTGATCTGTCTCTGCCTGTTCTTTCTTTCCGCGATCTCTTTCCGTGATCTGTCTCTCCCTGTTCTTTCTTTCCATGATCTCTTTCCGTGATCTGTCTCTCCCTGTTCTTTCTTTTTCCATGATCTCTTTCCGTGATCTGTCTCCCCTGTTCTTTCTTTCCATGATCTCTTTCTCCACTGTCTCTCCCTTTCTGTCTCTCCCTGTTCTTTCTTTCCTGATCTCTTTCTCCTGATCTCCCTGTTCTTTCTTTCCCATGATCTCTTTCCGTGATCTGTCTCTCCCTGTTCTTTCTTTCCGCGATCTCTTTCCACTCTGTCTCTCCCTGTTCTTCTTTCTTTCCATGATCTCTTTCTTCTCCCTGTTCTTTCTTTCCGCGATCTGTGATCTGTCTCCCCTGTTCTTTCTTTCCGCGATCACTTTTTGTCTCTCCCTTTCTTTCTTTCCGCGATCTGTCTCTTGTTCTTTCTTTCATGATCTCTTTCCGATCTGTCTCTCCCCTGTTTCTTTCTTTCCGTGATCTTCTCTCTCCTATTCTTTCTTTCCATGATCTCTTTCCGTGATCTGTCTCTCCTGTTCTTTCTTTCCATCACTTTCCGTGATCTGTCTCTTTTCTTTCTTTCCATGATCTCTTTCCGTGATCTCTCTCCCTGTTCTTTCTTTCCATGATTCTTTCTCTTTCTCTCCCTGTTCTTTCTTTCTACGATCTCTTTCCCACTGTCTCTCCCTGTTCTTTCTTTCCTCTTTCCGTGATCTGTCTCTTCTTTCTTTCCATGATCTCTTTCCGTGATCTGTCTCTGCCTGTTCTTTCTTTCCGCGATCTCTTTCCGTGATCTCTCTCCCTGTTCTTTCTTTCCGTGATCTCTTTCCGTCTCTCCTGTTCTTTCTTTCCGCGATCTCTTTCCGTGATCTGTCTCTCCCTGTTCTTTCTTTCTTCTTTCTCCACTGTCTCTGTCTCTTTCTGTCTGTCTCTCTCCCTGTTCTTTCTTTCCATGATCTCTTTCTCCATCTGTCTCTCCCTGTTCTTTCTTTCCATGATCTTTTTCCGTGATCTGTCTCTGTGTTCTTTCTTTCCATGATCTTTCCGTGATCTGTCTCTGCCTGTTCTTTCTTTCCGCGATCTCTTTCCGTGATCTGTCTCTGCCTGTTCTTTCTTTCCGCGATCTCTTTCCGTGATCTGTCTCTCCCTGTTCTTTCTTTCCGCGATCTCTTTCCAAGTGATCTGTCTCTCCCTGTTCTTTCTTTCCTCTTTCTCCACTGTCTTTCTTTCTTTCCATGATCTCTTTCTGTGATCTGTCTCTCCCTGTTCTTTCTTTCCATGATCTCTTTCTTTCCCTCCTTTCTTTCTTTCCGATCTGTCTCTGCCTGTTCTTTCTTTCTCTCTTTCCGTGATCTGTCTCTCCCTGTTCTTTCTTTCCGCGATCTCTTTCTCCACTGTCTCTCCCTGTTCTTTCTTTCCGCGATCTCTTTCTGTGATCTGTCTCTCCCTGTTCTTTCTTTCCGCGATCTCTTTCCGTGATCTGTCTCTCCCTGTTCTTTCTTTCCGCGATCTCTTTCCGTGATCTGTCTCTCCCTGTTCTTTCTTTCCGCGATCTCTTTCTCCACTGTCTCTCCCTGTTCTTTCTTTCCGCGATCTCTTTCTGTGATCTGTCTCTCCCTGTTCTTTCTTTCCATGTTCTTTCTCCACTTCTCTCCCTGTTCTTTCTTTCCGCGATCTCTTTCATGATCTGTCTCTCCCTGTTCTTTCTTTCCATGATCTCTTTCCGATCTGTCTCTCCTGTTCTTTCTTTCCATCTCTTTCCGTGATCTGTCTGTCTCTCCTGTTCTTTCTTTTCACTTTCCGATCTCTTTCTTTCTTTCCGCGATCTCTTTCCGTGATCTGTCTCTCCCTGTTCTTTCTTTCCCTCTTTCCGTGATCTGTCTCTCCCTGTTCTTTCTTTCCATGATCTCTTTCCGTGATCTGTCTCTCCCTGTTCTTTCTTTCCATTCTCTTTCCGTGATCTGTCTCTCCTGTTCTTTCTTTCCACGATCACTTTCCGTGATCTGTCTCTCCCTATTCTTTCTTTCCGCGATCTCTTTCCGTGATCTGTCTCTCCCTGTTCTTTCTTTCCGCGATCTCTTTCTCCTGTTCTTCTTTCTTTCTTTCTCACAGTGATCTCTTTCCGTGATCTGTCTCTCCCTGTTCTTTTCTTTCTTTTTTTTTCCCTGTCTCTCCCTCTTTCTTTCCCTCTCTTTCCGTGATCTTTCTCTGCCTGTTCTTTCTTTCCTTCTCTTTCCGATCTGTCTCTGCCTGTTCTTTCTTTCCATGATCTCTTTCTTTGTCTCTGCCTCTTTCTTTCCGCGATCTCTTTCCGTGATCTGTCTCTGCCTGTTCTTTCTTTCCGTGATCTGTCTCTCCCTGTTCTTTCTTTCCGCGATCTCTTTCTCCACTGTCTCTCCCTGTTCTTTCTTTCTGCGATCTCTTTCTCCACTGTCTCTCCCCTGTTCTTTCTTTCCATGATCTCTTTCCGTGATCTGTCTCTCCTGTTCTTTCTTTCCGATCTCTTTCCGTGATCTGTCTCTGCCTGTTCTTTCTTTCCATGATCTCTTTCCATGATCTGTCTCTCCCTGTTCTTTCTTTCCGCTCTTTCCGTGATCTGTCTCTCCTGTTCTTTCTTTCATGATCTCTTTCCGTGATCTGTCTCCCCTGTTCTTTCTTTCCATGATCTCTTTCTCCTGTCTCCCTGTTCTTTCTTTCCTTGATCTCTTTCTGTGATCTGTCTCTCCTGTTCTTTCTTTCTCTTTTCTCCACTGTCTCTCCTCTTTCTTTCCGATCTTTTTTCCGTGTCTGTCTCTGCCTGTTCTTTCTTTCCATGATCTCTTTCCGTGATCTGTCTCTGCCTGTTCTTTCTTTCATGATCTGTCTCTCCTTTCTTTCTTTCCGCGATCTCTTTCCGTGATCCTCTCTCCCTGTTCTTTCTTTCCATGATCTCTTTCCGTGATCTGTCTCTCCCTGTTCTTTCTTTCCATGATCTCTTTCTGTCTCTCTCTCCTTTCTTTCTTTCATGATCTCTTTCTGTGATCTGTCTCTCCCTGTTCTTTCTTTCCATGATCTCTTTCTCCCTGTCTCTTTCTTTCCCATGATCTCTTTCTGTTCTTTCTTTTCTTTCTTTCATGATCTCTTTCCGTGATCTGTCTCTCCCTGTTCTTTCTTTCCTTGATCTCTTTCTTTCTCTCCCTGTTCTTTCTTTCGCGATCTCTTTCTGATCTCTTTCTTTCTTTCCCGATCTCTTTCCGTGATCTGTCTCTCCCTGTTCTTTTTCTTTCCATGATCTCCTCTGTTCTTTTCTTTCCTTTTCATGATCTCTTTCTCCTGTCTCTCCCTGTTCTTTCTTTCCGTCTTTCTGTTCCTCTCCCTGTTCTTTCTTTCATGTCTCTCCCTGTTCTCCCTTCTTTCTTTCCCATGATCTTTCCGTGATCTGTCTCTCCCTGTTCTTTCTTTCCATGATCTCTTTCCGTGATCTGTCTCTCCCTGTTCTTTCTTTCCATGATCTCTTTCCGTGATTGTCTCTCCCTCTTTCTTTCCATGATCTCTTTCCGTGATCTCTTTCTTTCTTTCGATCTCACTTTCTCTCTCTCCCTTTCTTTCTTTCCGCGATCTCTTTCCGTGATCTGTCTCTCCCTGTTCTTTCTTTCCATCTCTTTCCGTGATCTGTCTCTCCCTATTCTTTCTTTCCGCGATCACTTTCCGTGATCTGTCTCTCCCTGTTCTTTCTTTCCCTGATCTCTTTCCGTGATCTGTCTCTCTTTCTTTCCATGATCACTTTCCGTGATCTGTCTCTCCCCTCTTTCTTTCCATGATCTCTTTCATGATCTGTCTCTCCCTGTTCTTTCTTTCCATGATCTCTTTCTCCACTGTCTCTCCCTGTTCTTTCTTTCTACGATCTCTTTCCGTGATCTGTCTCTCCCTCTTTCTTTCCATGATCTTTTTCTCCACTGTCTCTCCCTGTTCTTTCTTTCTTCTCTTTCCGTGATCTGTCTCTGCCTGTTCTTTCTTTCCGCGATCTCTTTCCGTGATCTGTCTCTCCTGTTCTTTCTTTCCGCGATCTCTTTCCTCTGCCTGTTCTTTCTTTCCGATCTCTTTCCGTGATCTGTCTCTGCCTGTTCTTTCTTTCCATGATTCTTTCTTTCCCTGTTCTTTCTTTCCATGATCTCTTTCCGTGATCTGTCTCTGCCTGTTCTTTCTTTCCGCGATCTCTTTCCGTGATCTGTCTCTCTCCCGTGTTCTCCCTTTCTTTCTTTCCATGATCTCTTTCCGTGATCTGTCTCTCCTGTTCTTTCTTTCCTCCACTGTCTCTCTGTTCTTTCTTTCCTTGATCTCTTTCTGTGTCTCTCCTTCTTTCTTTTCATGATCTCTTTCTCCACTGCTCTGCTCTTTCTCTCTCTTTCGTTCTGTCTCTCCCTGTTCTTTCTTTCCGATCTTTCTTTCTCTCCCTGTTCTTTTCTTTCATGATCTCTTTCGTCTGTCTCTCCCTGTTCTTTCTTTCTTTCTCTTTCCATTTCTTTTTCTTTCTTTCGCGATCTCTTTCCATGATCTGTCTCTCCTGTTCTTTCTTTCCCATGATCTCTTTCCGTTCTTTCTTTCCGCGATCTCTCTCTTTCTCCCTGTTCTTTCTTTCATGATCTCTTTCTCCTGTCTCTCCTGTTCTTTCTTTCATTTCTCTTTCCGATCACTTTCTTTCTTTCGTTTCGTCTGTCTCTCCCTATTCTTTCCCACGATCTTTCCGTGATCTGTCTCTCCCTTTCTTTCTTTCTGATCTGTCTCTCTCCTCTTCTTTCTTTCCAGATCTCTTTCCATCTGTCTCTCCCTGTTCTTTCTTTCATGATCTCTTTCCATGATCTGTCTCTCCTGTTCTTTCTTTCTCTCTTTGTGCTGTATCCTTTTAGGATATCAATGATTATCTCCCACAAGATAACATAAATGATTTTGAATGTAATCAAGGTGAGAAAATTAAGATTGAAATTGAAAAAAAAACAACAAAAATGAAACAGACGAACCTTGATTGAACTGACACAACTTATATGGACATAATATTTAGGCAAATACACACATACATTCAGAGTACGATTGGTAAATTGTTGCCATTTTATATTTTTAATTTTGCACATGTACATTATTTGTTTTTGATTTTGTTGACTGTGCAATATTACAGGGTCACCTAGGTACCATCTGTGAGAAGCGCACCATGATTCAATTCATTCTGCCAGAAATTTGGAAACAGCATGCTGTACTGCTTGGCATTTGCACTGGAAGCTCCAATACAAACAGAGTGTTTGCGTGTCAATTCGAGGACAGTGCAGAGGATTTGGAAACAATTGGAAGAGTTTGATGGTGATTATGAAGTTATGGCAGCTCGGAAAACTCTCTGATCATTCTGATAAGAAAAGAACTCCTGAATTTGTTAGTGAGGGCCCCAGACTCAACACGGAGGCCTACATCATTTGCCTTGTAGAGGTAGTGCTGCCTAGGGTCAAGAGGGTAGCTGCTGGAAGATCCTATGTCTGGCAACAGGACTCTGCACCATGCCACACAAACAGGAGAACCCTGTCATTACTGTCAGACAACATCACCCACTTACATCTGGCAACCCCCTTGCTTATTATGTGTGAGGCACAGTTGAGCAAGAGACCAAAAAAACTCCAAAAAGATGAACGGAAGGCAAGGATTATGGCAGCATTCACCAACTTAAACAAGGAGACCGTCCAGAAGAGAAGCAGGTGATTCCAAAGTCGTCTGGAGGCCGTGGTTGAAGCTAATGGTGATTTTATTGAATAAATTTACTCTTTAGTATTTCAAGATATTTTTGTGTAATTTTTGGTCAATATATCTGTTTCATTTTTGTGTAATTTAGATGACAATATATATATATATATAAATATAATCTATCTATATATATATATATATATTAGTTGTGTGCAAAAGTGTAAGACCACCTAGTGATTTTCATGTAAAATATACAATACAGCAATATAGGGTGTTCTATAATATAAATTTATTATGCTAAATCATTGAATCACATAAAAATAAGTAGTACTTCAAAAAGTAAATCCACAAATTTGATAAACAGTCATATTAGGAAGTTTTTTCGTGAGGATCTAGCAAATTTAGTAATGTTCAGTATTTTGTATGTCTAACTTCTTTATTACAGTCTGTAGACGATGTGGCATGCTATACACCAGATTTTTGTAGTATTCAGCAGTTATATCACCAATCCAGACTTGTTTTATAGAATTTTCCAGGTCTTTGGTGCATTTGGGTTGGTTATTTGCTAATTCATCTTTCTGTAGTGTCCACAGGTACCCAGTCAGATTGGGATTTGGACTGTTACCAGGTCAATCCAAGCTATCTTTGAATGGTGACAGGAAGTACTGTCCTGCATGAATGTATCGCAACCATGAACAGCCACATGAAGTTCCAGCTTGTGCTTCAGAATTTCAAGGTACCTGGCGCACTATTCATTGTCATTCCAGTGGGTAAGAAGAAAAGTCCAGTTGTCCCTTTAATGACCATAGTCCCTTAAATCATTATATACTGGGAGGAGGACGTTTTCACCATAGCTTGTATATAGTAATCAGTAATCGTATTGCACCAACAGGTCTACAAACTTGCTGTTTTTGCTGGACAGTGGATTCATCCAAGAAAAGGACTTTATCCGATATATATATATATATAAACTGTTGTTATTGTTATCCAAGTTAATTTTCCTGAGTAAAGAGCCAACTCATCAATAATTTGAATTCTAAAAATCACAAACAGTTAAAAGAACAAAAATCAAGAAAGAAAATGTTGAAACTCACTTGTAGTTCTTGAAAATGTTTTTCAATGACTATATTGAATTTATTATGTCTGTTTGTTTCATCCTCATTGAGTTTCTGCAGTTGGGCAGCTTTTTGTGGGTGACCAATATTTGGTTGAAGCAAATGTGAATGATGTTGCTGCAATAAATGTTGATAGCATCATCATCAGTAATTGCTCGTCGACTGTAGGACAAAATCCTTCCCCAATTCATTTCATAACTGCCAGTAAGCCCCTCTGTATCTGATCTTTAACATAAAATATTTACTACCCATTCAAACAACCTTTTGCTCCATCCGTGATCCTTTCTTCTTGCTATGTGTCCTGCCTATCTCCACTTTTATGATATTTCTTATCTTCCTCTCTTCCCTGATTTATGTTAACCTTTTTCCATCTCTTAAAGTTATCACTTTCCATTGGTCTTTGTTGTGCTTTTCTTTGTTTTCAAATGATTTTATTAATTTCTATGAAATGAAACTCGATATCACATTCACTGTACACTTTATTTTTTTATGTACATCTGCAAGATACTTTTTATTATATTATAGTTTTTCTTAAATACTTTCACCCTATCATTATATATAATTTTCTTTAATTTCCATGCTTTTTTTGTATTACCACCTGTGTTAAATAGATGTATTCCAGGACTTCTTCCAGATTTTCATCCTCTAATTTTTGTGATCTTTTTTTGTAAACATTAGAATTGAACCTTTTTAAACAAATAGATTTTCTCTATTCCTCTCATTTATTTTTCTTTGCAATTTATCTGATTATTCCAATATTACTAATCTATCATCAGTAAATTGCTGATGGTATAAATCTTTATTAAAGGTTAACATTTGTGCCTGCAAACAAAACAGTATGTCAAAAGGATGTTTTTTCCCTTGAAACTGCTAATACTGTATACTCTTTTCACTTTCTTGGCAATGTTTATTGTTTTAAAAACAATGATTAGAATTTTAATAAATCCCAAACATATAAAAGTGAATTTATACATTTTCTTTGTTCTTGAAAAATTTTTTTTAATCATTTCACCCCAAGCAAGGCAGGAATGTCACTAGTACGCAGGAAGTTACAGAAAGTGAAAGTGAGAGAAAAGGCTAGATATATATATAGGGTGATTGAGGAAAGCATAAGAAATGAACAGGATTAAAGAAGATAGAAGATGGCAATTGATGTTGTATTTAAATTTTTGAAGATTGTAGTTATTAGGGATGCAAGTAATTGGAAGGGAGTTCCACAGGCAAGAAATGAAACTGTTGGAGTAAAAGTGGCGGTTACTTTTAACTATTTCAAAGGTAAAAGGTTGGGACCTAGATGCCAATCTAGTAGCACCGCTTAAATCCATGTAGTTGGGACACCAGGGAAATAAGCTCGTCAGAATAGTTGCCATGAAAATATTTATAGAAAAGACAGAGGGAAGCCATGTGATGTTGGTGAGAAAGTAACTAAAGTCAAAATACCAATTCAGGATCAATTATATTGCAGACCCTTCTTTGCATCTTGTCAAGAACCTCAAGATGAATAACAAATATGGCAACAGTATTCAATGCACAGATGAATGGTAGATTTGTAAATGTGCAAGATAGAGTCTAATGAGAAAAATCAACTGGCACGATACAGTGACCCAACTTTCCTTGCAGTAGATGCAGCTTTGATTGATTCGATGTAGTTGTTCCATTTCAAGTCAGTTGAAATTGTGAGGCCAAGAAGGTGCAGTGTGTTACTCTTCAGGAGTCTAGCATCAGCCATGCTGATTGCAGACAGGAAAGTTTCTCTATGGTGGTTAAATGAAAGCAATTTAGTGGAGGTAGACAACAACTTGAATAAAAGAGTTGACTAAATGTTAAAGTGTTATGAACAGACCTCTTCTGATGGTAACAAATTATTTCCTGACTCCTGACAATTCCTCCCTTCATGAGTTTTAAAGCACTTCTATCAGAAAAAAATCAAAAAAAAATCATCAAAATAAATTGGTTTGAATTACTCAGTAATGTTGCCATTAATTCCTGACCACTGACAATCCCTTTCTTCCTGATTTACAAACCATAAAATACAGATTGAGTGCTAAAAACTGCTAAAACAAATTCTCGATAAGACATTAAGCTTGACAACTGTTTACAGGTCCAATGGTCCTAGAGAAAGACAACAGCTTAAATAAAAGAGTTAACTAAATGGAATTGATAAGCACATGTACGGTGCTAATAATTACAATGGCAAAGAATAAATTTAAAAGAATAACATCAAGTAATTTAAATAAGATAAATTAGATCCACCTTCAATAAGTAATTATATTCAATCTAATTACAATTAACAGTAGATAAAGTAGGAACAATAGTTCAATTATGGCAGTCTGATTGTTCAACGAAGCCTGAGGTGTACTTGTCAAAATATTGTGATCAAATTGCATCACTACTTTAGTCAGATGGACTTATGCCATTTATTCAACTGTTTTATTCAATTCGTTGTATAATTCCAGGACAGGTGTATCAGGTAAACAGTAATTAAACCAAAAATGACAACAATTGCTTTTGAGTTGAGTAGAATGTCAGAACTGAAATATTAATTCTATTTGTAACAGAACAATTCCTAGAATGTCAAAGTTTTCAAGATTTTTGAACAACCAAACTGGAATGCTGTAAGAAAAATAAAAATTTCATGAAAAGATCAAAAGAAAAAAAAAATTACACAATGAAATATTAAAGCCTTGCTTGAGAACAAACAAAAAAAAAAAATGAGGATCATTTAGGTACAAAATACATGATGCATTTTAATAACAGGCAAACGCACCTGTTGCTTTTCCAAGTGCTTGAAGGTGTCTTGGAATGCGTTCTCCCACTTAGAAAATTCTTCATCCAGATTGTACATGTGTTGTTCAAGAAGAGAACGAAACAGCAAAGGGGAATACGCTTTGCCAAGTTTTCCAATTCCTCCAATTGACATTGAAACTCTAAAAGAAATTAGAAAGGATTTTATTATATCTTTAATGCAACATAAATGTCAAATGTTTTCTTGCATTACAGAATTTATAGTGATAACACTCTGAGAATGCAACAAACATATAAATACAGAGAATTTGGAAACCTTTAAAGATGGATTAAAAAAAAACACCTGACCAATTCCCTCCAAATATCTGATATGAAAGTCAGAGAGGTATTCATTCATGTGTAGTCTATCTTTGGTAAGTAGACCTCGCAGAGCCCATCCCAAACCACAGCTGATATCTGAAAATTTGGTCATTGACAGCCCTTTTACTGGACTCCAAAGAAAGCACGTCATGGGAGTTGGTTCTAAGGCAGGTGGACGACATTGCTAACCCAACATAGTCACTGACTGTTTTCAGATTTTGACATTTGGTTAATATTAATTTGAGAAAACATTGACTTGCAGAACAAAATTGTATAAAAAGTGTGTAAATGTGACATGAAGTGGAGTGACTATATCGAGTTAATTGCTGTGTCTGCTGCAAGGAAGGTTGGTTAACTGTCATGCCAAATGAATTTTATCATAAGAATCCATCTTGTACATTTACAAATCTACCACTGATCTGTGCATTGAATACTGTGGCCATATCTGGTCTGGTGCTTCTACTGTACATCTCAAGATTCTTGACAAAATCCAGCATCTGCAATACAATCAATCCTGACTAGGCATCTCGTTTCCATTCACTTTCTCACCAATGAGATGTGGCTTCCTTTTGCTTGTTCTATAAATATCTTCATTATAATTAGCTCGAACAAACTTTTTTCTTGGTGCCCTGACTACATGAATTGAAGTTTGCTACTAGATTGGCAACTAGGTCTCACCATTTTACTGTTGAAATTGCTGAATGCATCTGCCACTTCTACTTCAACAGTTTCTTTTCTTGTACTTCCCACCTGTGGAATTCCCTTCTCATTTCTTCCTTCCCTGATAACTACAATTTAAATGCAACAGCAATCGCCGTCTTTTGTCTTCTTGAAGCCTGTTCCTTTTTGCTGTTTCCTCAATCCTCCCCATTTTCAATGTTCTTATTCACTCCCTGTAACCCCCTGTGTTCTAGTAGCATTGTTGCCTTGCTTGGGGTGAAATGATTAAACAAAAATATATATAGAGTTACTTTTGCATGAATGAAGCTTTTCAACATTGTATAAAGAATCTGCTACACAGAGGAGGTGGATGAGTTGCCCCTTTGTTTTTAGCATTATATATACAATCTGGTTAAATCTTGTAAGCAAATGAAAGGCTCTCTCAACATTTTCTCTGTGAAATAATGTACAATTAACCCTGTTAAATGCACTTTGATTGTTTCATGTAACCCCAGTAGAGACAATATTCCTGCAGCATTTGTGTTTGCTGACAATAGATCAACAAACAACAGATTGGTCAAAAAGATTTTGAATTTCAACAGAAACTGGTTCTCTCACCTGTATGACACCGTTGAAGATATTCCTTCGCTTGGTTATAATAAGATACTAATTTGTCACCCAGCAACACTGCACAATTCTCATATGTGTCCTGCAATGCCTGTGGCCTTGTTATTGGTCGTGATCCTTTCTGTCGGTAATAATCCTAAAGAAAAGAAAGTACCATATTTGATGGCATAAAAGATACACAAACATATCAAACATGATTTCACCAAACCACCAGGAGAGACTCTTGAGGAAAATGTTTGTTATGCATGTAATGTTTAAAGCAAGCTATCAGTACATTAAAAATATCACAAAAAGGACTTCAGCTGCAGCAGAAAGTACATATATAAAAAGCAAGCTATCAGAACATTATAAAAATGACTTTAGCTGTAGCATTACTACATATAAAGCAATTTGCTGACCACTACTACTGAGTGGATGGGGAGATCATCTCATCCTTACTTCTATGACATCCTCCTGGAGGTGTCTTTTCATGACAGTTGACTTTCCCCAGACACCATGGCTTAGGACTCAGGGTTGGACATTGGGGATCTGGGGACGGCAATGTAGGACCAAGCAATGTGGGCGATACAGAACCAAACAGTGTGGAAAGGGATAGTTAATGGAGTTCTGACTAACCAAAGGGAGCTCGAAGGTTGATGATGATGATGATTACTGTATATAAGAAGCAAGCTACCAGAACATCAAGAAAATAAAGGAAATCAGCTGTAGCAGAAAAAATTACTGTATATAAAAAGCAAGCTATCAGAACATTACAAAAATTACTTCAACTGCAGCAGAAAACATTACTGTTTAATAGGGAAAATATTGCACATGATTTCAGTAATAAAACAGAACATTGCGAGGACTTTGTTACAGTAGCAGTAATAATAGTCATTTGAATAAATAATAATATGGAGTCAAATTTGGCAAAAATTATAGTCTACACTAGTGAGCACTGGGAAACATCAACTTCATATATAAAATACAGAGAGTAATTCATTATTTTATTACTAGTGTATCTGTGCTGTCAAAATTGACAAGAAGGAATGTACATTATTTACATTATTCGGACTATTGTCCTCATCTTTGTCTGTATATTATCCTCATAAATGTTACATATTTACAACCAAAATTATGTTTACTATAGAAGTTCCCAAAGCACAATATTTTTTGTGTAAACTTTGGAAGGTCTGAATAATCCTTGACAGTCCGTAGATTCAATATGTAATTTTGGAATCTGCTTATTTGTTATCCTACTAACAGAACTAATTGTACAGTACTTCCTCAATTTTCGAAACTTTGATTATCTGGAGGTGAAATCAGGAGAAAACAAATCATGCAAACATTTTTCAAACATTTTGTGGAGAGCCATGATTGCAAAGAAAAGAAAATCTTTGTCTGATCTTGGGTTTTAGTATATTTACATGAATTAAAACACAACCCTGAAAACTGAACAATATATCAGAGTAAGTATTTCAGATAGAAGATGTGAAGGTCTGTGTGCATCCTTGCAACCTACTCACCTCTGCAATAGCGCCAATGCTAACAAATGTATTCTGCACCAACTGTTTGATAACTCCAAGGAAATCAGAAGGTTCTTCTTCAATTTCTTGTTCTTCCAAATCTTTCTCTTCCCCTTCACCAAAATTCAATTTCAGCTTCACTGTCTTTGTAGAATGGTTCACTCTGCCAAAATTGCAAACAAAAAGAAAAAGTCACTGCAATAACTTATATATATATATACACTATTTACAGTAATTTGGACTGTTGTCCTAATCTTTTTGCAATATTCATGACATGTACCAACAAGAATCGAACCTGTGTCCTATACAGAACTGTCATTTGATCTGACGTGCTATGCCACTTGGCTATAGAGAAGCATCTGGTTAGCAAAGTTCAAATTAATATTTTTAAACAACAAATCTTCGATGATCTTTCCCAAATGATCATATCTGCTCACGAAACATATCTTAACATAAAAAATGACAACATACAATGAAATGGATTAATCCCAACAATTATTTAATATATTTTCTGTTTATATGTTATTTTTAATAGATACAATTTTATTTAAATAAATGCTCTGTTTTTTAATTAGACAGTATTAATTACATCTACCAGCCTGAATGTTCGAGAAATTTCATAGAACAGAACTGTCATTTGATCTGACATGCTATAGAGAATGGAATGCTATGAAATTTCTCAAACATTCAGGCTGGTAAATGATATTAATACTGTTTAATTAAAAAACAGAACATTTACTTAAAATTGTATCTATTAAAAATAATGTATAAACAGAATATATCTTTCTTTTATACAAGTTTTGTTAAAGATAACTGGTGGCAAGAGAATGCAATTAAGCTTTTTATTTCATTTTTCTTGTGTTCGTACAAGTGTTTTCATTTCTGGACACAAAGTTTGTAAAAATATCCAAATGTTCTGCATTTCTGAGCACTTTCAGCTATTCTTTTACCCATTATCAAGGGCAATTTTTATTTTTTAACAGAATATGTGGGTTTTTTATGTATGTGTCTGAAGTTATAGGAATGTTTTATTTTCCAAATATGGTCATTGATTGCGGCTATTTTTATAGTTAATGTTATTGAATGTTGGCTTTTCCTTTTTTATTATTAGGGCTTCCATTATTGTTAATCTATTTTTAAACGTGGATGAAGCTATTATACTTGTATTTTCTACTAGTATGTTTCAGATGGAGTTTGATAGGTTTTTGCATGTCTTAAAATGAGCCCTAATTAAGCTATGGTTGGTAAAGTGAGTCATCTAAATAGGCATGTAGTAGTGTGGTCAATGTAATTATTTATGAGTTTAGTTTGATCAGGAACACAATTCCTTAAGTGGCATTTGAACTCATAAATGATGCTGGTTCTCTAATTTTGATTTTGTGGGTGTCTTGTTTTTTTGATGAAATAGATAATTTTCTTGTTCTGGTTGACTGGAGTATTTCTTGATATTTCGAGGAGAAAATTTGTTTTGCTTATAGTTAACATGTATTTGGCTTTTATAGAAGATGTTAATATTATTTTTATCTGTATTGCTATTAGTTACTTTAGAAAGTAGTCTAATCTGGTGATTGATGAGGTTACTAGGAAAACCATTGTTAACTAGAATCTGTTTTACACTATTGAGTTCTTTAAGGAAAAGGAGATGAAAGGATGAATTCTTGTGTGCTCTCTAAGAAATTTTTTATAACTGCTATTTTATATGTAATTGGACATTCATTCTTAAAATTAAGGTGACAAGAGTTTCTGCTAGTGGCTTTTTTGTATAATGAAGTGGTGAATATAATATTACTGAATTCTATGAGAACATCTAAGAATGGTAGTTTATGTTTTTGACTAATTTCATAGGTAAAGTTAAGGATAGATTTTTTTTTTCAAATGTGGTTTTGAGATTATCAATTTCTGGTTTAATATTTGCTGCATTTATGGAGGATGACTGTTCAATATTGGAAAAAGTGTGAACATAGAAATCAACAATGATTTAAACATTTAAATAAATATTTATTTAATTAAATAAATAAGGAGTAACACTTGAATATTTATTCTATTTTCTATGATAATACATTACTAACAATGAACGAGTTATATATATATATATATATATATATATATATATATATATATATATATATTTATTAAATACATTAAAGCATTTTCATCTTAAGGAATCTTTTTAGCCAACACTTCATCAGAAGGAAAATGTTGGCATAACTTTTTGATGAGAACAAAGAAAAGAACATAATAAAAAATACCTTCGTGTATTTTTAAAACTGTATTTCTCTGGTATCAGGTCCTTGTTTAATATACATATATATATATATATATATATATATGTATGGTACAAACAATTTGGAAATGTTTAGACATAAATTCCTTATAAGAAAATTAAATATTTAACCCATCTGTTATTGTAACATTGTTATTGGATTAACAATTGTCGGTATAGAAAATTTTTAATTTGAAAATTTAGTGGACATATTTCATAAACATTTATAAAAAATATATATTCAGTCAACAATACAATATTCTAGTTTGACCCTGACAATTGATAATATTATGATACTTTTAGCCGGTCATAGATAAGTATTGTGAACATTTTTATAATAATATATATATATATATATATATATATGATAACAATAGATACACCTAGTGAGCCAGACAAACCTACCTAGGTTTCACCTAAACGGATCGTCAGGGAAAGTTTGGAAAGTTTTTTTCCCCTCGAGATTGATTTGATTAGCAAATCAAAAATTCGAGGGTTTTTCGAAAGGAGTCTAGTTATCTATATTTATATGTATATGATAACAATATATAAATTTTTATATAATCAAAAACAATATTAGGGGAAAATGTATGACAAAGTGGAAAAAAATTTTTGTATGACATATCTGGTCCTTTAGGACTTTATCTGACTAAATTTGTTGTTGTTGGTGCATCTACGCATGTGTACAAACAAGGAATGCTGGGAATTTTAAAAATTTATTTTTTTACATACGTATAATCTAGCCAATTTCATTTAGATTCTTTTTGTTTCAATCACTTTTGTTATTAGGTTACCTCATACTGTGATAATAAAATTTCAGCCAGGAGTGATGAAATGTTGTAAATGCCCAAACCATTCTTAGCATCTCTTCTATTATCACAGTGTGGGAGGAGACTATCTAATAATAAAAGTGATGGAAACAAAAAGGAAAAGAATCTAAATGAAATCAGCTGGATTATATATATATAAAAAGAATTTAAATTTAAAATTCTCAGTAACTTTTTCTACATTGTCTTACACACACACACATATTAAGAATTGGACAAAGTCTGACAATTTATTAAAGACATTTTTATGTTTAACGTTCTTTTTATAGATACAAGTATTTAAGTAAATGCTCTGTTTATAATAAACAGTATTAAATAACATTTACCGGCCTGAATGTCCAAGAAATTTTCATAGGACGAATATTTTCTATGAAATGTTATTTAATACTGTTTATTATAAACAGAGCATTTACTTAAATACTTGTATCTATAAAAAGAATGTTAAAGATAAAAATGTCTTTAATATATACATATATATATATATATATGACAAATTGGAAAAAAATTTTGTATGGCTTTTTTCATATTTTAGGACTTCATCAAACTGAAGTGATGTTTATGTTGATGTGACTATATATTCACATGAAGGAAAAGGGAACATTGAAATTTGAAACTTTTAAAATATATATATTTTTCAATTTTCAATCACCACCTTATGATTGTATCATGCCAGTGAGGAAAAATATATATATATATATATATATATATTTAGGCAGTAATCCCTCTTTTATACATGTTTTATTAAAACAACTGACAAGGTACTGAAGTTAGATTTCTTACTTAAATTTTTCTTGTGTTCTTATAATTTTCTTCTTTTCTGAACACAAATTATGTAAAAATTGTCTGAATGTTGTGTATGTCCGAGTCCTTTTGGCTACACTTTTAGCCATTATCAAGGATGATTTTATTTTTACCATTAGCTGAATGTATGGATTGTTTAATGAATGTATCTAGAGTTATAGGAATGTTTTACTTTCCAGTCACGGCCAGCACATTGTGGCCGTGTTCTTAGTTGATGTTATTGAGTGTTGGCTTTTTATTTTTTATATATGCTTCCATTATTTTCAGCTATTTTTTTACATGTGGATGAGGCTATTATATTTGTATTATCAACGAGTGTATGGTGGATTGAGTTTGGTAGGTCTCCATGTGTATTTAAATGAAACTTAATTGAGCTATGGTCAGAGAGATGTAATGTGAGTCTTCTTGTTAGGCATGTTGTAGTATATCCAATATAATTATGAATTTGGTTGGATCAGGAACACAGTTCCTTAAGGGATATGGAAAGTTGTAAATAATATTGGTTCTCTGTAATTTGGATCTGGCAGGTGAATTATTGTTGTTGACGATGAGCTTAGCAGTTTAAAATTTTTTATAGTAGATAATATTTTGTCAACTTTCATAATGCCTAAAAGTATAGCTGAAAGCGCTTGGACATACAGAATATTTGGACAATTTGTTAAAATACAAAAAACTTAACCACAGTACCTTGTCAGCTCACTTTTAATGAAACTTATTGTTCTAATGAAATATCCCACACTCCTTTATTGCATACGTGGACTGACTATATCATTAGATATATATAGCAAGTACAGGATATACCTGGCAGACTTGTTTTGGGAATTAATAGCCTGCTAACTGATTCTCTGTCTTTCAGTAGTGTATTCTATTTTACAATAAACCTCTCTTCTTTCATCTACACCCATGTTGCTGTTCCTTTCACTCGAGTAACACCTTTGTCTGTTTGTAACCTTCTTTAAGAATACAACACACACACACACACATATATATATATATATATATATATATATATATATATATATATAAAATTGGAAAGAATTTGTCTTTCTGTTCACTATATATGGCTAAAAAAATTCATGTACAATCCTCCAATTTTTTATTCATACTTATTAGACACAGGGGAAGATTTTTTTTAACATAAAAATTGTCTATTCTACTGGGTTAAAGTAGGTGTCAACTGCTTTTCTGTTACCAGAATTTATCTTTAACAATAACAATTACCATTTGCAAGCAGTGTAAGACTACAATTTCTATTTTATTAATTTTGGAAAGAAAATGATTTCACAAATCAATTTCACAAGGTTATTTTTCTCATAAAATATTTTTTCTACTTTTCATTGTAAATTTAACTTGAAATCAATTTTGTTTTTCTTTTAAACAAAGCAAATACCCATCAGTACTAAGGTATTGTTTTACTGTCATTAAAAATAGACTTGAACCTAGTCTAGACAGGTAGCTCAACTAGTACATTATATATGTATATTTTGTATTTTAATATGTCAAGTGTATTTGAATATTTTTGTCTCTAATGTCTGTAGTTGTTGATGTCATTGCTACAAGGGAAATAACTGGAATGTTTAGAGAGAAAATAACGAGTTCTATTTCCCTTGCACCAAGTGACAATGATGGACTTTTCAAAATGAATAATGTGAAGAAATGACCGTCTCTATGAAATTTTGAAAAGCATGGGCAGGGGGTTGAAAGAAGTCGATCAGGGTATACAGCTTCAGATGGTGAAGTGATAAAGAAACATATTCAGATTAAAATGCGGAAAATCTTCTAACAATGGTAGTTGCTTAAGAAAATTATTTAGGCAATTATTTTTGACAGGATGGGTAAACTAGTCTGATCATAAGATAGATAATGAACATACTGATATAGATAGATATATAATGAACAGATGGAGATAGATACATAATGAAAAGTCAATAAACAGACTTATATATAAGAAAATGATATATAAATTTTTATATATTAGAAAAATGAACCTTTAAATTTAAAATTTAAAAATTTTAGCCTCCACCTCTCCTCTGTATACATGTTTACAACAGCATGAACATCACCAACCTAGCAAACAGACATTAACAGCTTTAATACAAGAAAACACACTGAGTTGTGTCTTTCATTCTGACCTGAAGGCACCAACCTATTACACAGAAGCATTGTCATTAAAAAAAAAGTGTTTCCACTTTGCCTTATTTCTCCACTTTTGTTTGGTTACTATTCTACACCCAACTAACATATATATATATATATATATAAATATATATATATATAGATATATATATATATAGATAGATAGATAGGCAGCATATCTTCATTCAAGCATGTTGAATAATCTTGACATATTATATCTATTTATTTTTATTTTAATCCTCTCTAATCCTCAAATTTACTTCTTAATGTTGATATTAGATTCATTAAGAAAGATGCTGTAATTTTTTTCTTTTATTTTCATGCAAGATCATCTTCAGGGTTGAATTGCTAAGACAACATGATGAAGTTTCCATGGGTTTAGTAACTTCTTAAATTCTTAAATTCACATATGAACTTAACAATAAAATTCCTTTTCTTGATGTATTGATAGACACCAATAATAATATATTTACTACCTCCCCATATAAAAAAACTAATTAGCATAAACACGTGCACTCTCAACTATAAAAGTGAATGTCCTAACAATTACAAAATAGCTATTATACAAAATTTAATAAACTGCAAAAGTTAACTCTTCCACAGAAAAATTTTCTACACTGAATTAAAAAAACATTAAGCAAACTCTCATTAATAACAACTTTCCTAATTTCATTGTTGATGAACAAATTAGATGAACGAGCTGTTGGAAATATTAACATAAATAAAAAAAAAAACATAATATTTCCTGAAATAACCTTAAAGATAACAATCTACTTTATCTCAATCAAATACATTCTAACTGCAAACAAGGTGAAAACATCCTAAAAAAAACTCATAAGCACTAATTTATTTCCCACTGATCCCAGTAAAAAAATAAAACTAATTATATATTTTAATACAACCAACTTTTGCAGTAACTCTTCTTCAACAACTAGTGTTTTGTAAAAGACTAACATTGTATATCATTTTAAATGTCCTTTGGGAGATTGTATCTCTGACAAAAAAGTAATTATATATGTTGGTTTCAAGACAACATTATCAAGGAGACTTACACTAGATATGGCAGATACAAGCTCTATTGCTATAAAGACACATTCCTGTCCACATTCACAATTCAGAAAAATATTGACAAGTATACTTCGCCATGAAAATGATAAACAAAGACTTCGAATTCTCAAGGCCCTCTATATAAGTAACATACAGGCAATGCTAAATAAGGTTAGTTATGAGTATAGAAACAATGTTTTAAAATGTCTATAATAGCAATGTTTTTAAAATTATAATCATATAAATTAAAGTTACCTCCCTTAGATCAAAACAAACAAAAAAACTGCTTTAACAGTTAATTTTTAAATGAATTATAACAGAGCAGGTTCTTGCATGTTTAAAATAATTATAAGAAAGCACTTTTCATGTGTATTTACAAAAAATCATAGCTATCAATTACATTAATTTTTTGTCTTAGCAATTCACCCATGAGAAAATAAATGAAAAGAAAAAACCACGGCACCTTCCTTAATAAATTTAATATCGACATTAAGAAGTCGATCAAAGAATTCAAGATAATTAAAATAAAACTAAATAGACATAATACACACACACATTATATATATATATATATATATATATATATATATAGAAGAAGAAGAAAAGACAATCCTTAAAAATTCATTTCAGTTTTAATTTATTTCATGAATATATTTAAACATTCATCTCTTCAGACCAAAGGTTTTTTTAGAAATGAAATCAATTTGTCCAGACAAAAGGGAAACAAGAGGAAAAAAGAAAGAAAAAGGAAAAATTTTTCTAAATATAAAATTTTAAAAAAAATTTAGAGAAGAGAGAAAAAAATATTATAAACATTTTTCCTTTTTTTTTCCTATGAAATAAATAATAACTAAAATGGATTTTTAAGGATTGTCTTTACTTATTATTATTATATTGCTCTGTTACTTACATTGGGCTCTCTTTGGATTAATGTCCTCCTTGGCATTATCCATACCAATTGGTATTATATATATATATATATATATATATATATATATATATATGTGTGTGTGTGTGTGTGTGTGAACAAAAACAAAAGGAAAATTTATCTTAGCTGATGCATTTCATCCTCTAAGGGACTTTGTCAAGGTAAAGCAAGGATTATTTTGTAACTAGTATTTATATACAAGAGCAAAAATGTTATTGGTTTTTCAAAATTTTTAAATTTAAGAATGCTCATAAATCTAGAAATTGAATTGTGTCACTTGGCACCTTCCATAACTTGCTTAGACTTTTTGGCTAAGCTGATGAATATTTATGAGCATTGTCAAATTTAAACATTTTTAAAATCCAATAACATTTTTGCTCTTGTATATAAAAACTTCTTACAAATTAATCCTTGCTTTGCCTTGATACCATAACAAAAAAAAGTCTAGTTGCTTTGCCAGAATGTTTGAATAAAGAAAAAATTTTTTTTTCTTACATAAGATGACGTTTGTAGATACGACTCACAGATTTAAGCACGGAGCTTTTTACTTTGGTTTTACCAGTTTTTATATTGGGACTTGTGTCGTTGCTATTTTCCTGGTTTGAAGTTGGAGAGCTCTCTTCTTCTGAAAAAAAAAAAAAAAAAAGAAAGAAAAGTAATCAAAATAATAACCAGTAACCTACAAAGAAAACTCATCATTCTTTCAGGAAAAAGTTATTTTAAAAAAACTTTTCTTTTTTGCAGCTAAAAAATATTTAAATGTGAATATTTCCAACTAATAAAATGGTTCTACAATAGTCAAGTGGATATATGTGTTGGTTAAGTGTTGCAGTCCAATTCAAGAATCAGACAAGTGAATCCAGTTGAACAAACAAAATTGGCATCATAAAGACAAAAATCAAAGAATCTCTATCTATAAAAGGCAGGATGTGTGTGTGTGTGTGTAACGAATGCACGGCCGCAATTTTGGATGGATTTGTACCAAAATTTACATGCACATGCTCTAAGTTAGCGGGAAGGCCAAGACTGACTTTGCATTTCCCAACTCCCATCGATAGTGGAAATAATCAATTTTTTCATGCTTCTACGGCAGGTTTCATGTAGTTTGTGGCCATTTTGTACTGGCCAGAGTGAGAGCCAATAGCTGGCTGCCACAAATAGGCAGGAAGATTCTATTGGCCAGTGTGAGAGCCAACAGCTGACTGACACGAATGTTAACTAGCATGCAAAAAAAATCGATAGCTGCATTCGTCACAAGTGGAAAAATTTAAATCTGCATGGCACTTTTACTCCAATTGGCTCATTCGCTTGCTTAAACTCAATGTTGATTCTGATTCTGCAGAACTGGGTTGGGTGTGAAAAAGTATTTGTTGTTAACATTCTTTTTTCATTTGGTTTTTCCAGTTACGAGTCCTTTTTTAAAGCTGATCGTTTTGTGTTCATTTTGTTTAGTTCTTTTTTCGTAACAGATTTAATGTTTAATATAGAGCTTAGAAAAAATTCGCAGTGTGAGATAGGCAAGAAGTAAGGCATGTAACATCATCAGCACGGCAAAGGGCACTCCTTTAAAGGCAAGGAAGGGCAAAAATATTTTAACTCAAGTGATAGCGATTGCTGTATGAGTCATATGATTTTAGAATCAAGTACGGGCAACGCCAGGCCATGCTGCTAGTAATTAACTAATATGGGAGATTTAATCTTTTAATCTTCTGAGAGAATTTTTTTTGTCTCCCATCAGAATGGCTGCTGATAACCTCCAGGTGAGTGACTGATTGTGCTTTCTTGGGTTAATGTTTTCTGCTGATATGAAGTGGAAATATTATATTGAATCAATTGCTCGTTCTACTGCTAGGAAAGTTGGTTCACTGTGTCCTGACAGACAATTCTTCTAGCCAGACTCTATCTTACACATTTATAAGTCTACCATTTTTCCTGGCTTTGAATACTGCTGCCACATGTGGTTTGGTGCTTCTGCAATGTATTTCAAAGTTCTTGATAAAATCCAAAGAAGAATCTGCAATGTTATTAATCCTGACCTGGCATCTTGTCTTCAGTTACATCCCCACCACCATAATTTAGTTTCCTTGTGCCTTTTCTATAAATATTTTTGTGGTAATTGATCTGATGAACTTTCCTCTATTGTAAATATTCATTAGGGTTTTCATTTTTAAATGTTGTTATCAACACCTCACCCCCGGAAAATTGTTCACATGGGAACTAGTTAAAACTTTCTATAGACTTTGGTGGTTGTAGTAAGAATGGTATGTAAGAATGTGTTGTTTTGGTGTAAGGAATGCTGTGGTATGTTTGGTTTGGTTTGTTTTGTCGCATATCAACTGGGATGAGTTGTTATCTTTATTTACATTTGGACTAATATCCTCATCACTATTACAACGTTTTAGCTGTTTTACTTTCTAACCTTCTTCAGGTGTCTGTTGGCCCAGGCAATGTTTAAGGAATTTTGAATAGAATGCTTTATTTAATCTACATAGGTAAATTGTTAAGTCTTGTCTTTTTATTACTGTTCCGTTATTTTCTGTCTGAATTTTTGAGATAAGGAGTTATCATTATATACATTTGGACTATCATCCTCATTTGAAGACACCTGAAGAAGCCTGGAAGGCACAATGACTGAAACATTGAGATGAAAACAATAGTCAGAATATAAATAGTGATAATTCCTTAATTCAAAGATTAATAGAATGCAACATTTTGCAAGTAATTTGAATTATTTAGTAATACTGTACTGCAAAAAAAAAAGAAAATACTTCTGGTTTTCATTGTTGTGGTAAAAGCTGAAATCATATGAGATCCAAAAAGCACCCCTGCACCCCCAAATAATCTTGAATTCCTAAAAAAACTGACAGAAGGTATTTTTTTTTTTTACAGTTACCAGTAGATGACTCTGGTGTTTCCTCCACAGTTTCTGGAATCTTCTGGCTCCTAAAATGTGAAAGCAGAAACCATTTTTAAATTTTTTTTATTATTTACTTTTTACAAGCTGATGTGTTAAAACATTTTATCATTTGTTATTTAAAGAGAATACCAAAAACGAATATGATCATTTCAAATTGTTTCTACAAGGAAGAAAAGGAAAAGGCTGAAATGTAAACATTATAAGCGAAAGAAAAATATAAATGAAATCTATATTATAAGAAAAAGCAGATCATCTGTATGACTTTGCAGGCATCTACGTAATACGTGTGTGAGTGACATATATATGCTTATGCCATTTAATATGCACATACATGCACATAATTTGACTGAGTTTGAAATAAGACATTGAAACAATATCTTCCCTCCCATTTGGTCTAGGCAACTCCTAACCTGAACTGAGTAATAAAACCATGAAATTGGAGAAAAGACAAAAAACAAAAAAAAATTAATTTAAAAAAAATATCAGATAATTATATGATTTTATTTAACTTTTTGGAAATTATTTAGTGATAAATTAGAAAATTTTAAAATTAATAAAAAATTATAGAAATATTTTTAGCTTTGTCATTGAATTAAAATATACATACACACATGCAAATATACATAAATTAACAGTTTTAATGGAACTGAAATGGACAACTGTGTTGTGAGGGCTAACTTTTTTGTGTCTGGCAACAACTCCTGGGTAACAGGAAAACAGTATAAGCTGAAATGTGTGGCAATTTTATGACTGTATATAAACTGAATATATTTTCTAATAAATGTGTATATTAAATGGAGAGACAATTTAGATCTAAAATTTGATCATTTTGCCATCATCAAAGCAACAGGTTTTGGATCAAGGAGATTAATTTGAAACCATAAAAATCAGCTTATAAGATTTTATGGAACTTTTATGAAATTTTTTGATAATAAATTGGTTTTAAAATTTTGTAAAAATATTTTCAGGCCTGTCATTGATATACATAAACACACAATTTCAATGAACTTGAGATGGACAGATGTATCAATTCCTTTTTCTGTGTGGCAACAACCTCTGGATAACGGGGGTGGGGTGTGGGGTGTTGTTGTTGAAAGTGTAAACTCACCTTTTGAAGTCATTTTTATAAGTCCTTCTGTATTTAGATCTGAAATTTGATCATCTTACCATCAGCAAAGTAAAAGGTATTGGATCAATGAGATTAAATTGCATCCACAGAAAGGAAATTAATTTTTTTGTCTTTGAATATTTAAATTAAGATATCTTAATCAGAGACTCACCTCAGAATGGATTTAATCATTACAACTGAACTGTCTTCTAACATCGTCTTGCCAGGTTTAGATACTGATGGTATTTCAGAAACCAACGCCGTTTGGCAGGGCACTTTTAATAAAAGAATATAAAACATAACTATTTCATATGGAACAGAAATGCAAACCATTTTCTTTAGAAATTGCAAGAACAAAATTTTTTTTTTCTAAAAGGAATACTCTGAATTCCCAAACTGTAAAGAAGTCAATGGGAAACCATTTTCCCAGAAAGTCATGGCATTTCACAGATAATAAAGAAAAGGGATCTGTGGACAGACATGATTGTCCATGTCCTGAAGGGACATTGCATTAAAAATAAAAAAATACTCTACATCAAATTGTCAAGGCTTATTGGATAAAATTGCACACCAATCACCAGGATTCCTAGAGTTAAAATGGTTTGGATCTCATTGAAGGCTTATTGTTTATTTTTGAACCTGTGCTGTCTACATATTGATGTAGAATTGATGGTCCAAGAAAGGCTGCAATAAAAAGCAACTAAAAATTGAAACTGAAAGTAAATAGGAGTATAAAAACTGATGATAATAGTAGTAATAATTGTTTATGATGTAATGGAATAACCTGACACCATGCCGGTAGTAACTACCTATAAGTATCCGTAAGGCAATGGACTGCAGGAGTCTAGCTGGGATCTGTTGAGTACGACTCAGACTTACTTGAGAACTACCTGCCTTCCAATAGTAGCACTCACTACCGGATTGACTTGCGACAATCGTGTGCATAACTGTTACCTTATTTCTTATTGTACTGGTTTTACAATAAACCTTTATTTATTTATCTACCGTGTTGTTCAAGTATATATTCTTATTAGCACGAAATATAACAGTTTACCAAGAGATAATTTTTATTAACCAGTACATTATAATAGTCAGCATAGTCAATTGTATTTAGAAAGAAGCAAAAAACATTGTCAATAATAATTCAAGTTTCCTTATTCTAGAACATGGCAACAATAGGGCAGCACTCAGTGAGGACAATACTCATCACATTAAGATGCAAAAGTTTTCACTATCAGTAATAAACAAAGTCAGGACAGATTTGTTGCTATTCAAATTATCAACTTACCTAAAGCGTGAGATTCTTCATTAGCCTTTAGGCATTTCAGATACTGAATATTAAGAGTTCACAGAGCTCTGCATCATAATCCAACACAAAAATAGTTTTCACTATCAATAGTAAATAAAGTCAGGAGAGATATGTGGCTGTTCAAATGATTTCCTTACCTAAAATAACAGCTTCTTCATTGGTCTTCAGGCATTTCAGATATTTGGCTCGAGAGTTTATCATTTCCATTGAATTCACAAACATTTTTGCAATCTCAGAAGAGCTAACTTTCTATGAAATAATAAAAAGAAGAAGAATTTGAATAGTAAATCTTTTAATTTACAATTGAATTCATAATAAATATATTTGTTATATTCCGTATTTAATTCACGTTATCCGATGTGAAAACAATGTGGGCGAAATACTGCGTTTGGTTGCAAACAATGAAATTCAGACTCGAAGAACAAGAAAAGACTGTAAATATATTTTATAGTCTCTTTTTAGTGAGGAAAATAAGAACAAGTAAAAAGTTCGTATTTAAGAAGTTGAGGAAAGGTACCCTTTGACAAGGCGTCGGACGAGAGTTCATTAGCAGCAGCAGTCACATGCTTCGTTTTTGTCGCCGGGCCAGTGTGTCAGGAGCGAGTGACGTGACCCTTCTGCCTCCGCCGTTGAGTGGCACCCTTTTGACTTTCCTGTGTTGAACTTATACCGCCTATCGGCTCCAGATGGCAATTTTTGAATACGGGGGAGAACCGATTGGTTGATTTAATTTTTTTCATTTTTTTTTTTCGAGTTTATCCCAAACGGAAGTATCTGCGTCAAGCCTATGCATAGACGTGCAGTTTTCATTTCGAGTCGGGGACTTGTGATGGTAACTTCCGTTTATCGAAGCAGGGCAAGATCTCATCTTGTAACATTTATATTTAAACTGATGTGTCAAAAGTCATACATCAAGTGCGCTCTGACATTTGATGGATCAATGTCAACACTGGCTATGCTGCTCACTGCAATATGATGTGAATTACCAGATTTTGAACAGGGCATGATAGTGGGTATCACAGAAATTGTGTGGAAATTTGATGTTTCTTGATCTACAATGTCACATGTAACTTACAATCCACTATTTACTGTAAATTACAAGTGACAGTAGAGGTGCATATTATAAATAGGTTTAAACAAAAATGCTTTTTTTTAGTTGCTGATTTATAATAATAAATATGTACTTGTTTTTCTAAAATAAGAAAGATATTATCTCAATTTTCATTTTAAATCCTACAATAATAATTGTAACATTTTTTGTCAATAAAGTTGTTTATCAGTAACTGCATTTTTAATTTGGCAAAAAAATAAAAAATCTATAAAAAAGGCCAATTTCGAAGAACTTATGGAACATCCACTTGATTGCCTTTCTTTCACAAATTCAACTAAACTTTGTTCCATATCTGGATATTGAGCTTTTCTTTCTCTACCTATGGCACTTGATTTACATTTTTTAGTTCATTTTTATTCTTTCTCTATAAAAGTATGTTAGCCTCATTGAACACATATTCTCTGGCTGCAGCTCTGTTTCATATTCTTTCTATTAATTCTATTACGTTTTGTTTAAAATTTGCATTATAACTTGCATGCTTTGATGACATTTTGGTGGTAAAATAAAATGTTATATTTATCGAGTAAACCACATGGTAATTTTCAACATTATTTTAGCTGCTTAGTTTTTTTCAATTTTATTCTTAATGTCAAGGTTGACAAAATGTCTTCATAATTATATTTTTGTTTTTTTGACAAAATTTATAGAACAGTATTATACAGAGTGATATTTCGTAATTTTTGGATCATTTGTTGGGGTGCATATTATTCTTGACAAATTACGGTACTCTCCACAAACATTCAGTGAACATCGATGGATATCAGTGGGGGCTATTTTTTTTGGCACATGGAGGAATTCAATAATATAAATCTGCTTTACACACACTTTCATGTCAGATTCCATTTTGCCAAAATGCTATTTGCAACAAGGCAAATACATATTATGGGAAGGCCTAACTTTCAGAGCAATCCTCAGATAATGAAAGAATTATTTTTAAATCTATATTAGTGGAAGTTTTTTTTTTTTTAAAGAAACTTACAAAGTTTTAAATTTAGATTAAACAGATCCACTTTATGGCCGTCATTCTGATGCTCTTTAATCTAAGATATTCTTTCCAATTGTGTTACCATTGAAATTCATTACAAGTGACGTTAATATACTTATGTATGGAAAGAGTTTAGGAATAATTAGCCCAGTAGTTCCTAACTTTTTTTTGGCCATGCCCCACCTAGGCATCTCTAAAATACTGATGCCCCTCCCCCACTGTGACATATAATTCTTATTATTCAAAACGTGAACTCCTATTCACAAGGAGGAGGGCTATTAACTTAGATTTCCTTAAGAACTTGAGACTGCATATACGCAATAGTGTGGGGGTGGGCAAACTGTAGCCTGTGGGCTGCATGTGGCTCTCTACAGGGTTTTGTGCAGCCCGTGGAAGCCTGCAGCAAATTAGAAAAAAAAAAAAGATAATAAATTTTTGTGAAAGTCAACATGACGCTAACTTTTTCAATGTCATAGAAATCTATACCCCATTTTTGGTTGGTAACATTCTTTCAGCACATGCATATGATATTGTGCATGCATGCGCAATTATTGTTGATAGTCGTCTGCACAACAGCACTATCTCTCCAACTCTACATACAATGCCTTCTAAAAAACATAAAATTGAGGATGAGTGTCGTGCATTTAATAAAGAATGGATACACAAGTATTTCTCCATCCATTCTAAGAATAAAGTGATGTGTTTACTGTGCCAGGAAATGATTGCTGTGTTAAAGGGGAACAATTTGAAGTGGTACTACCAAACAAAATACAGGGATTTTGGTTGCAACATGACCGATGAAGAATGGAAGAAAAAGGCTGTGGAATATGTTGCAAAAGTGAACAAGCAACAAACTCTATTTAAGAAGCAATCATCGATTCATGACATTGCATTGGAGAAAAGTTTTATGGTGGTATAGTCAATTTCAAGATGTGATAAACCAGTCTCAGATGGCAAGTTGTTGTATACCCAGAAATGAAAGGTAAATTCAAAAACATTTTATTATCAAGGAGGACTGTTATGTGATGCATAGAAATAATCAGTGAGGACTTGACTCAATGGCTGAGGGATGCCAGTAAAAATTTTGTATGTTATTCATTAGCATGAGATGAGAGTACCAACATCCAAGATACTGCACAGTTACTAATTCTTGTATGTCGAGTGGATGAGAATTTCCGTATCACTAAAGAATTTCTGTCACTAGAATCAATGAAAAATACAACAATCAGGATTTGTATGAATGTGTGGTCAATGCAAATGAAAAAAAAAAAGTGCATTATTATGGGATAGATTGACAAGCATAACAAAAGATAAGTGCCTGGGCATTATGTGGGAAAAATTAAACTTTTGGAAGACAAGATTAGAAAAAACAATTTTAAGCAAGCCTTTTTGTCTTTCCAATGCATTTTGTACCAAGAAAATCTGTGTAAATCTGTACTTAAACTGAAGCATGTGTTGGAGCTAGTGATGAGTTTAGTAAACACCATCAGGGCAAGAGCACTCAATCACACACAATTCAAATCCCTATGGGAGGATATGGAGGCTGAGCATAGGGATATTCTCTACCCCAACAATGTATAATGGCTCAGTATTGGCAAAGTTCTGAAGCAAGTGTGGGACTTATGAAAAGAAATTCTGCTCTTTCTCTATATGAAAGAGATTGCTTGTGAATTTGTTGCAAAAATGAGCTGTGATGAGTGAAAATATGAACTTATATTAGCAGCTGATGTTTTTGAAAATCTGAATGAGCTAAATTTGAAATTGCAAGGAAAGGAACTTTTGGCTCAGGAAATGTATAAGCATGTCAAATCTTTTCAAGCAAAATTACCTTTGTTTTCAAGGCAAGCAAACAAGAGTAAATTCACCCATTTTTCATTGTTGGGAAAGGAGAAAGTGTTTGCAAATGTGTGCTCAAAAATTAAGGATCAGTTGAGAAATTTGACAGAAGAATTTGAAAGAAGGTTTGTGGGTTTCAGATAGATTGCACTTAAATTCAACATTAACTTTTCTTTTCTCTGCTGATGTTGATGCAGAACCTGATGAATTACAGATTGAATTGATAGACATTCAATCTGATCATTCATTGAAGGAAATGTTTCACTTCCTACCATTAGTAGAGTTTTACAAGTTACTTTCTGTTCAATGCTTTCCATGTTGAAGAAATTTTATTGCCAGATTATTCTCTATCTTTTGTTCCACTTGCATCTGTGAGCAGAGTTTTTCCTGCATGAAGACAAATACATCTAAGAACAGATCCCTGGTGTCAGACAGAAAATTAAATATAGTAATGAGAGTTTCTAACCTTGTGCCAGACTTTAAAAGAATTATAAAGCAGAATTGTGACCAGAAACATTTTCCCATTAAATTGCTTGTGCTGGATTATGAATTTGTTTTTTATTAACCATGATGTATTATCTTAGAGTGCACTGCCCAATTTTAAAAGGAGCGGCCCTTTGGCCTTTCATGGCTCATTGATGCGGCCTAAGCTCTGAAAAGTTTTCCCACCACTGCAATAGTATCATCGTTTTATAATTTTACAATATTTAAAAAATATTGTTACTAATATATATATATATATATATATATATATATATATATATATATATACATATTATATACAGTACATTCATGATAACACATGTACATACATGCACACAAATATTTTTATGTATGCATACTGTATATGCACTGTATGTATTAACCCCCCACACACACACTAGAAAAAAAAAATTCACTGTTACTAGCTCTTTCTTGAATTGCTTCCCCCTTAAAAATAAGATTGTCTCCTCCCCTTGGGAACCATGGAATTAGTATAAAAATTGAAATACATTCAAATCAGGATTTGGTTGTTCACAGGTTTCTATGTTTTGTTTCAATTTGGAGAGGAAGTTTGACAGGTCCTTCGAAGAAGTGTTGTTTTTGGCCACATGCGTCTTAATCTGGACCTGAGTGTTGGTGAGCCATCGTGCTATAGTTTCCATGAAGAGAAGATCAAAGATATGGTTCTTGAATCTGGAAGTAAAAATATATGACATGTTTTAAATTAAGGAATTTCAACAATTTCGGTATTATCAAAAAAAAAAAAAAAAAAAAAATTTAATGTTACAGGTTTTTATTTTTTTAAACGAGCTCAAATTAGGCAGCCTTGGATTCATGGGTTATCATCCAACAAGAAATCATTAGAGGTGCAGTTATAAAAACAGGACACTTCCTCTCTTTCTTTTTTTCTCTCTTTTCCTCTTAGCATACTGGAGTAACAATGCCAACTGGGATCTCACCAAGCATGGGGATACCTTTCCCCTTAGTAACTGTACCTTTTCACACACACACACACAATTCTTAACTTGTTTTTTTCTTTTTACATTCATACTTGTGTATTTTCTCTCACGTTTTACTCAGTTATATAAAAACCAAAATATAAAATATCGCCTTGTTGAAATTGTCTTCCATTTCTTTATACCTGTTATTTATATGTGCAAAATATTATTGCCACTGCTTTTAGTCTAACTAAAAGTAGTGTCTTGCAACACTTGCTGACCATGACATGTTTACAACATGCACTTACTGCAACATTTGGAGACCACAATGCACACACTGCAACATATTTAACAAAGGCTCTATAATATTTTTTTTAATCAATGTATTTATTAAAATCTGTAAATAATATCGAAATAATCCAATTTCTATGATATAAAATGAATCATCTGTCACTCTGCTTAATTTTATAAATTAATCAACTTCAACCTTGCTCATTTGAAAATATTTTAATGAACTATGCTTTCAACATCTGTCTATATTTCTGAGTTGAGGTATTGTAATTATTTACACTATTTACATTGTTTGGACTGTTGGCCTCATCTTTATTGTCATATTCACAAAATTTTTGTTGTTGTACATTCCAGCCTTCTTCAGGTGATCTACATTGGAATTTTGAACCAAACCCTTTATTTTGTCCATCTGGGTAGATTGTTCTAGTTCCACATGCCATGCCTTTTCTGGATATCTCAGTTTCAGTTATTTCCCCTTAGTAACTCAACTCTCCAAGTTTTTGTTCACCTCTGCTGTGGCCAGGTATTGAACTCACAAAAATTTGGAGAAAAGGCATGGCACATGGAACTAGAACAATCTACCCTAGTGGGACAATGTAAATAGTATAGTTACAATACCTCATTTCAGAAATACTTAGTTTCAGTGAGAAGATAAAGAAAGAAGTCAAGATCAAAGTGTTTAATGCATTGAAATAGAAAAAGTTGTCAATTTCAAATATTTTCATTTGTACCCACTTACTTCTTAAAATAATGACCAGCATTGTTATTGCAATATTTTATTAAAGTTGTTAAGCTCAAATATTTCATGATGTGATAGAGGAATTTCTATGGATATTTCATTGTTGTAGTGCTCACCATGAGCTTACTTAATCATTAACAGAAGAATTAAGATTCATCAGAATATTAAAATAGGAAATCTGGGAAATTTTCATGGGTTAAAACTAGTATATCATAATTTTGTCTGAAGTTTTAAGATGAAGAATTATCATTATTATACATTGACTTACTCAGACTAATATCCTCATCTAGTTTGTTATATTTGGTCTTACTACTCTCCGATCTTCTTCATGCGTTGGTAAACTTCCAGAAAGCTTTTCTACCTGCTGTCAACATGACTGACGCTAAACTTCAGGAGAACAACACTCTTTGCCTTCTTGGCCACACATTTTCCACTGATATGAAGTGGAATGACTATATTGAGTCAATTTATACATCTACTAGAAGGAAAGTTGGTTCGTTTTGTCATGACCTCAAATTTTTCTTGTCAGAATCCATCTTGCACATTTATAAATCTACCCTTCGTCCGTGCATTGAATAATGTTGCCATATCTGGTCTGGTGTTTCAGCTGCACATCTCAAGATTCTTGACAAAATCCAGAGAAGGATCCGCAATGTAATTGATCCTGACCAGGCATCTTGTCATTTTCCCACCAACATGGTGTGGCTTCCCTCTGCCTATTCTACAAACATTTTCATGGCAACTGCTTTGATGAGCTTTTTATCCCTGGTGCTCCAACTGCATGAATTTAAGAGTGCTACTAGAATGGCAACAATGTTTCACCTTTTACCTGTTGAAGTAGCTAGATGCATCCACCACTTCTACTTTAACAGTTTTTTTTTTTCTCTGTGGAACTCCCATCCAATTTCTTGCTTTCCTAATAACTTTCTTTCTTTTTATGTGCCATGTCCTTTCAGGACGTAGGTAATCATGGCTCTCCACCTCCTTCTATCCCTTGCAGCTCTCAACAAGTTCCTTCCCTTTGCTTCCTCTCCCAGACCACGTTCTGTCATCCACTTGCTTAAGTCCACCAGGTATGTGGTGCATTATTTTCACTTGTTTCTCTTTTCCTCTATTCAACCTGTGAGTATCAGATTCTCCAGACCCTCCTTCCTCATTATGTGTCCAAGAAACTTCAGCTGCCTCTTCCTGATATTAAGTATAAACCTCTTCTTTCTTTGCAACCTCTCTAAGCCATCATCGTTGCTCACACACTCAGTCCGTGATATCCTTTGCATCCTTCTGTAGAACCAAATCTCTGTCACCTCGAGTCTCTTCTTCATCTTTGAGGAAATCGTCCAACATTTGTTGCTGTAAAGAAGGACAAATGTCATGTAACAGTTCAGTATTCTTTTCTTTGTCACAGCTTTTGGAGTGTGTCCTTGGCCATCCCAATACACCTATGGATCTCAGTGTTGCCCTTACTGTCCTCTGCCAAGACGCTTCTCAGATATTTAAACTTCCGTGTCTGCTTGATTCTAGTGTTCCCGACCTTCAAATCACATTTTGGGCTCATCTTCTTACTGACGACCATGCATTCTGTCATCTTGTAAGTTTATGCTTAGTCCTTTCTTATCAATCTCCATCGCTACCTGATAACTACAACCTTCAATTGTAATCTTCTATCTTCCTGAACTTTTTTCCTTTAATTGTTCTTTCCTCAACCCTCCCCATTCTCAGTCTTCTCATTCTCAGTCACTCCTTGTAACCACCTGCATTCTAGTTGCATTACCACCTTGCTTGGGGCAAAACGATTAAAAAGAGAAAAGTTTCAAACTGAATCCTCTCTATTTAATTCAAAGTGACAGAATGTTCTCATTATCCATTCTTGAGGAGATCTTCTTTTAGGTTCCCTTTATACTTATAATGTTGCTTGTCCCTCTTCCACTGAAACAGGAGGGCTCAGTTAACTTGAGGGGAAAATTGACTGACATATGAGATTAGCCTAAAGTAAGGCAACTGGAATGAGAACAATCTATGTCATCAAAGCATGTGGATTGAATAAAGGATCTGATTACTTATTCACAGGTAATCAACGATGACGAATTGTAACCCCAAAAAGTATAGTCATGGGAGAATAGTCATCAGGCATAGATTTTAGTGTAAAAAACGTGTCATAACTTTGGCTTTTGTGGAGGAAAAAGAAACACGATATTTTCATTTAAATAGGCAATATTTTCATCAATATTTTAATTTATTTAATATATCTTTATAAAAAAAATCAAATGTGATTTACAGTATTGAAATAAATATTTTAATAAATTAAAATTTGATAAGTTTTGTTTAATTTATAACAATTAAAATACTATTTTAATAAACTAGTTTATTAAAATATTACTTATTTCATAATACTGAACAAAAAAAAACATCATAAAACGTTGTCCAACACTAACTATTTAGCTATTACTACACATACCAGTGGCAGGTGAAAGAGATGCAAGCTTCTGTTAGATGTATATAGGTTAGCTTAAACTAAATTGTTGTTTTTTTGTTTTTATCCCAAATACAAGTGCAGGTACCAGATGTGTCATGTCTGAAAGGGGAAGCACATGCCACCTTGGAGCAAGATTCAACATTTTAGGACACAACAGACAATCAAGAAATGCTGCAGGATGTTCGGTTGAAATGGTATTATAAAACAAATATGACAAGGAAATTAATTTGAGCTGACAGACAGGTAAAGATTAAATTTTTAAGAAATCCAAGGTCTCAATTCATTTTTTATGAGTGCACCTCAAAAATTTTAGATGGCCAAAGCCTGACAGTTAATCTCTCCTCTGACTGAACTATAACAGCTCAGTGGGGTAAAAAAACTGGCTGACCACACATTCAATGCCTCAAAAACCAAACTAGTAGCATTCCATCTTCATTGAATTAACCCTGAAATTTTGTTTATCATGATGAATGGGTGTTCTTTCAAGGAGGCCCTGTGCCTTGAGCACCTATTGGTACTTAAGCTCATCTTGGACTTCAAGTGGAACTCATGCATATGATCCTTTGCTAAAGATGCTGGAAAAATGGTCAGTTCCTGTACTGCTCCAGTAAGTATCGGACTCATCCTGCTATGCTCTACCCTTACAAGAGACAGATCAGGCCAGAAATGGAATACTTCTGCCATATATAGACAGGAGCTGCCCAGTTTTCACTTTCCAGTCTTGATAGAGTCCCAAAGCATCTACACAGTCTTGTGGGTGATGAATTGTTTTACAACTTACAACCCTTTTATGGATTATAACATTCTGGACATTTACAACAATAATGTTTATTTAGGGAAAGGGAAAATCATATTTTTCACACCTTAGTTCTAATCTGAAAAAATCAGTGTAGATTATACTAATCAAATCATGATAATCTTCTTCCTTTAAGACATGGGCAATCATGGCTCTCCACAACTTCGTATTCTTTGTAGCTCTAGAGCATAGTGTATCCCTTAACCATCCCCCCATTCCCTGTTCTATCATTCATTTACACAAGCTTGTTACTCCCCCCCCCACTAGACAGGAAAGGTGCAGCAACTTCACATGTCCTTGATCCCAAAAGTGATCAAAAGCCCTGTGGAGAGATGTTGAGCCATGTTATCTCGAAAGCTGTTTACAGCTCCCTGATATTTGTAGGTACTGGATCATGTGCTGGAGCAGACCTCTTACTCATATACCATAAACCCAACTTCTGGCTAATTTGGGTTTGATGACAGGGCGCATTATCCTGCTCAAATGACTCATTGTTATTGGCTTACATTGCATCTACGAATGGGAGCATAAGACTTAAAGTTGAAGTTTGATTTAAATATAATACAAAATTGTATCCATGTTAGAAGTTTGAAAAATGGGGGAAATCTTGACATTTGCAGGGTTGCAAAGTTTCATAAAATTATGTAATTTAAAGGTGCAAAATCAGCTGATCGTAGAATCAATACCCAAGCTTTACTTGTTGTCCTTGGATAGTTGCATGAATGACAACAAACTAATCAACTATTTTACCTGTCTTCAAATTCAATTGTAATTCGACTGGCTTGATCAAATCTGGTTGCTTCCATTCCTTCCATCTCCACAAGAATGTGACATTCATTTTCATCAATCATTTTAGATAAATCCTCAATTGTTTCCTGAAACTGGGACACTTCTTCAGGACAAAAGTTTCCACCATCTGAAAAAAGCCTGAAATTGTCAAAGCAGAGAAACAACTTCAGTATTTCAAAAGATTAAAAAATATGCTTTGTTCATACAATTCATACATCAAGAGATTTGTAATAATTGTATAAAATAATAAGTAAATTACATTAACACATTGATGCCTGCCAAAAAATCCAGTATAATTTAAGAAAATAAAATAAAAATCTGGAATAATTTACAACTATAATAAATATTAAATCAGAAGTAATATACGTTCACCATACGAAATTTCTACTAAATTTTTGTCTACATTTTACTCTAGAACATGTCTAGATTACTTTTGATCCAGCCATACATCACCTACATTTCAAGATTACTTTTGATCCAGTTGTACAACTACATTTCTACATTTCTAGATTACTTTAGATCCTGTCAGACAACTTCTAGATTTCTAGATTACTTTAGATCCCATCCGACAACTTCTAGATTTCTAGGTTACTTTTGATCCTGTTCTACAACTTCTAGATTTCTAGGTTACTTTTGATCCTGTTCTACAACTTCAACTTCAGTATTGGATGAGAAATGTTGATTTTTCAACACTTCTATCAATTTAAGCACAACCAATTTTAATTTAAGGAACAACCACAAATCTGATGATCCTAAACCAATGTTTTATAAAAGGTCTACAATAACCATTAATTTCAAGCATTTAACCTTTTTTGCTGGGTCTTGTATTGTGGTAAGAAAAATATTCTCCTTTTAGGTTATATTTTATGGATGCAACATGAGTCTTTTTAAGGTTTCATTACTTTTAAATGTCTTTGAATTTCGATTCATGTACAATTTGCTTGTGTGAAAGATTTTATCACAGTTTATTGCTTTATAGGTAACTTGGACATATTAGTCATGACTAATGAATACTAACTCAATGTCATCACACTAAGCTTTTGAACAGGACTTTGTACATTACGAAATATATATCAAACATGTTTCTGCCACCATTATTAAAAATACTACCTGGCAGGAAACCTTACTTATCAATCAAGCCTTGTAAGATTATGTTTGAATTTTGAAATTTTTTATTTTCAGCAAATTAAAAAGGAGGATTTTAGGGAGGTATGGCGACATTGTCAATTGAGATGGTTATCTTGGTGAAGTCACACTGAATTTCAATCTCCTGATACAGGTAACAAAATATTAAAAAAAAAAAAAAAATAGCAAAAAACTGAATCTAAAATGATTAATACTGGTTTACCTGAAATTTTGAACCAGGGACGCATTGGATTCTCTCACTGTTTGCAGAGCTTGGTCAAGTTCAACTCGGAATACACGTAAACTTGTGCGAATATTCACCATCAGTTTTTGAATTTCCTTTGACATTTGGTTCCTCAGAGTAATTAATCTGTAAACCATATGAAGATTTGAAATAAACATTAAGTTTGTTTTAATGTTTTATTTAAAAAATTTTTTGAATTTAAAATGCAAACTAAAAAAAATCTCAGCAGTGCATTTCCTATAGTAAAACCAATAGTTAATGCATATATATATATATATATAATGACCCTATTTTATCAGTAATGCTTGCTTCCATTCCTGACCACTGACAATCCTTTTGTTATGTTTTGCATATTTCTCTGTATAGTAATAGTCATAGTACAGTTCTCCATGTCCTGAATAACAACTGGGTTTGCTAGGTATAGCTGTTCACTAGATTCACCAGTTGTTCTCTATTTATACTTGTCTATCTAATTTGCATACAATACAACACCTTTTCTTACAGATTTCAATACAGAATACAGACTGAGTGTGAAAATTTGCTCAAATTAATTTTAGAAAGTAAACAGCAAATCTATAGTTAATCATCAACATTTTCAAGCTTTGTGCTATATGGTAAATTGGTGGTGTAATAGTCATGTCAGTTGGTACTAATAAGAAAAGCTGGCATACTAATTATAATTGTAAATACTGTTTCTTTTCCACCTATACCACAAGAATTTGCTGTTTTTCACTTTATGTGTCCCCATTAACATTTTTGAGATATATATCTAATTATCTTTTTTATCTGTAACATATCATTTGAGCATATCCCAGGAAACACTGCATCACATGGCATAGCCTAGATATCATAACAAAAAAGCTTATTGACTCTTGGTTTAGATAGTTTGTGATAAATGTTAAAGTATACAAGTCCTACTTTAAATTTGATCACAGACTACTACTCTTCACAACCCAGTTTGTTCGTCATTCTAGTAAGGGATCTAACGATGGCATATATGTCATCAAACAACTCCAGGAAATTGCATACCTCTCTAATAGGAAATTGCATACCTCTCTAATAGGAAATTGCATACCTCTCTAATAGGAAATTGCATACCTACTATTTTGCCCTTACAGTTGTATATGAGCCCACCAATAGGGACTGCATTCTCTTATATCAGACATTGTTTGATTGGTTAGGAGTTATAATGATCGGTCAATCAGAGGACAGGAGGAAACTAGGATTGAACAGTTAGGCATTTTAGCAGTAAATGATTCAGATCTGAAATAATTTACTCCATCAACACTGTCTCTAGGAAATGCATCATGGAGGGGCTATATTGGACAAACTGACAATATGTAAAGGACTAATTAAAAGAATTCTTAGTTAGGTAAGCTGCCCCATCCTGTACCCATGATTTCATACTGTCACTACCACCATCACTACCATAACTGAGAAAAAGAACATTTACATAGCATTATAGAGTTTCTAAAAATAATCCAATTTACAAATGTTTGCCTATTAACAAATTGTGAGTTATTATTCCAGACCTTTACTGCAAAGACATGCTGTGCTACAGAGTCAAAACACCCTCATCTCCTCTGTGTTCTGAAGGGAAGAAGAAAGTTTCACTCAGTTTTTTTCCCAAAATCTGTCTCTTTGTGCAACAGACTCCCACGTGGGTGCTTTCCTGAACACTACAATCTTAACTCCTTCAAGTCATGGGTCAATTGTTATCTATTCTTCTTATCATCATACACACCTACACTTGCATTTGTATCATACACCCCATTCATATTTACTATTTTAACAGTTGTGTTCTAATTTGAGTTGCTCTCGAGCCTTTTACTGGGTAAATCTTGGTATTTCCTCCTTCTAATGAAACACTGGAATGGATAGAGCATAGGTTATCAACTATGAAATTCAAATTGTGTTTTTCTACTCTTAGACATTAGATAGATGTGTGGGTGGTGTAATCGCTAGTGGCTTGGAATGAGGAATTAGAGACCTGAATTCAAATTCTAGTCAAGTATGTTTCAATTACTTGTGCACAAGTACCCTTTGGAAATGAATCCTTCTCTTCACCCCCAGCTCTAAAAATGTGTGGCTGGTCATTTTACTTCAGGAATATATTGTTGGTCATTTTATTATAAAATGTATGATTGGTAATTATATTATAGAATGTATGGCTAGTAATGTATTGTTTGTAATTTTACTTTAAAAATGTATTCTTTGTAGTTTTACTTTAAAAATGTATTCTTTGTAATTTTACTATAAAAATGTATTGTTCGTAATCTTTTTTAATAAAAATATATTAATATATATTTTATTAATATATTGCTGGTAATTTTGCAACAAAAATGTATTGTTAGTAATATTTTTGTAAAAATATATTGGTGGTATTTTTATAATTTCCTAGTTTTTTGATTTTTGTTTTGGGGCTAACTATTTGCCCATAGGGAGGTAGGCACCCTGACAGGTGCCTACCTCCCCAGGTCAGGTTGTACCTGGGAACAACAGCTATTAAGTGGTAGTTCTATGCTCCTCGAAACCACCCAATCTATGGGTTAAATAGTAGGACATCTGGAAAAATTTTTCTTAATTCTTGTAATTTTTATCTTTTTCTCACACTCAGTAACTCCTTGTGTCTTAGTGATTTTATTGCCTTGCATAGAGTGAATTGATTAAACAAAAAAAAAATCATTATTTCCAAAAACTTGTTAATGCAATATTCATGTGTAAAAACAAAATTCTTTCAATCAAAATATATTCTTTGGCTTTAAATAACCCACAAAGGGTTGGTAAGCCATAAAAAACAATCAACAGCCATTAGACAGACAACATGTTATTCAACCAGATTTCCATTATTTTAAGTTTGCATGGTTCGCCATTTCATGACCTATCAAGTATTTAGAAAAATATTTAGAAGAGTATTTTGAGTGTTTAGACAATAGTTTATCATTTCATGACTATCAAGTGTTTAGAAAATGGTTCATCATTTCATGTTTATCAAGTGTTTAGAAAAAGGTTCATCATTTCATTACCTATCGAGTGTTTATCAAGTATTTAGAAAATGGTTTACCATTTTTTGACTATCAAGTGTTTGGAAAATGGTTCACAGTTTCATGACTATTGAGTGGTTATCAAGTGTTTAGAAGAGTGTTTCAGTGTTTATCAAGTGTTTAGAAGAGTGTTTCAGTGTTTATCAAGTGTTTATAAAAACAATGTTCATACCTTCCAGATTTTGTAATATTTAGAAAGGCAGGTTCCATCAGCTCAATTTCATTCTGAAATTCTCCCATCATTTTCTCTTGTTGTTGTTTGATTGAAAAAAATTTCATTTTCAAATCAGTCAGGGCCTTTTCCACTCCTTGGCAATGTTCAGCCACACGATTTGAATGTAAGAGAAGCTCGCCTGAAAATCAGAAAAAGAATTCCATTATCTATGCACAGACACACAAAAAAGATTCAAATGTCAATATAAGAAAAGTAAAAAAAACAAAACAAAGAATACTTTTGAAACAAGATTTTGTTGTACTTTGTAATTATTTCAAAATATTCTTTTCCTCTTGATTATTATAGACACAATATTTCAACCAATACTCTTTGATTTAAACTGATCCCATTACCATAATTACTGCATATTAATATAAATGGAAAATATATTTAATGACTCACATATGAAAACCTAATAACATTAACATACTTAACAAAATAGATATTAATATAAGATTCAACACTGGACATAAATTGGGGGATTGATTTTCTATTGTTATAAAGTAATAAATCAACCCCCAGTATTACTCCATATTAAATGATAATTGGAAAGCCATATTTAAAGACTCACATATACTGGGCATAAATTGGGGGATTGTTTTTCTGTTGTTATTAAGTAATAAACTGGTCCCCTTAACATAATTACCACATATTACAACTTTGGAAAACTTTATTTAATCCCTCACAGATGATATCTTTGTAATAATATTAACAATTTAATAAAATATATTGTCTTTTTTTATGGCAAAGTCTATATTGGACATAAAGTGGAGGATCATTTTTTGTTTTGTTTTTCTAATTGAAGTCATGCCAAGACACTAAGACACAAGGGGTTAATGAGTGTAGAAGACTTAGAAAACAGAAATCTTACTAAGGAGCCAAAACAATAGAAGAGTAATCAGGAAGACAGTAGATAGCAAGCAACATTGCATTTACATTTTTGAAGATTAAAGTTGACTAGAAAGCATGGAACGTGAGAAGTGCGAGAGAAGAAACTGTTGGCATAGAACTTACGGTTACATCTAGCCAGCTCGACTGTAAACTGATGAGACCTTGTCGCCAGACTAGTAGTGCGCTTAAATTCAAAAAGTCTTGGTACCATAGCAAGGAGCTCATTTGAGCAACTATCATGAAAATATTTATAGAGAAGGCACAGGGAGGCAACCTTAGGGCAGTGGGAAAGTGACTGAAGCTGAGATGCCAGATCAGGATCAATAATATTACTGAATCTTCTTTGGTTTTTACCAAAAATCACTGGACCTTATGTGGAAGCAATATTTTAAGCATGAGCAAATGGTAGACTTATAGTGTGATTAATAAACTGATTCCATCAAAATTTCTATATGTTAATATAATAATTGGTAAATATATTTAAAGTCTCATGTGAAAAGACTTAAATAATGATAAGAACTTAACAGAGTCTGTCTATATTTCTGAGATGAGGTATTATGTACATTATTTACATTACTCAGATTATTGTCTTCATCTTTGTCGCCATATTTATCACAATGTTTTGGCCGTTGTACGCTCTGGCCTTCTTCAGGTGGTTGAAATGTCGAACTGAACCCTTTATTTTGCTCACTGGGGCAGACTGTTCTAGTTCCACGTGCCATATTTGATGGATGTCAGCTATCAATTATCTCCTGTTAATTTTTCCCTCTGAAAGTTCCCCACTGCCTTAACTGGGTATTGAAATCACACTGGGTCTAACCAACACCTTTATCCACTGTGCCATGTGTCCTTGAGTGAAATAAAGGGTTCAGTTCGACATTCCAACCACCTGAAGAAGGCCGGAGCGTATAACGGCTGAAACGTTGTGATAAATATGGCGACAAAGATGAGGACAATAGTCCGAGTAATGTAAATAAAGAACTTAACAGATTATCAATTTTATATGCAATCATTTTTTGATACAATGGATAGACTATTAATATCTTCAATCATCTTCAATCAAGTCACACATACACTACAATCCAAACATTTGGTGGCCCCCTCTGGATTTAAAAATTAGTAAGTTTCATATTTTCTTTGGTTCAATTGACTCCTACTAAGCTAGGATGCTGAAACTATTGAACTTATCAGAATATGGCATCCAGTTTTTAGGTTACCTAAAATTTAAAATCTGACAACTCTTTGATTACAATTAACCAACAAGCAAGATTAGATAAAAGGAGATAAACTTTTAAGGAAACTTTAAACAGTAATGGGTTAATTTTATTATCATTATTGTTAATATTGAATATATGATAAAACCCTTCAGGACGTGAAAGTCTCTCAGGCCTTAAGTGAGCTAATAAATTAGTTTTGAAAAAGGCATGCAAATCTTCAATTTTTATGCAATTCTTTGAAATCCAGAATCCCCAAACTATTGCTCTTTAGTGTAATTGTGCTTGGAGAACTAAAGACAATAAATGTGACCATATGGTATAAACCGAAAATGAAATAAGGACATGTGGTTCACTGGAGAACCAGACGGCAAAAAGTTGTCCAGGTCATTATTGAATATTAGGAGACTAAATTATTATAGTGAACTGACAACTCAAAAGCCAGTAAATATAACCTGGGAAGATTAAAATGAATCATTTTCAACAGTATAGTTGCAGGATGGATACTTGAAATATGTACTACTATGGAAAAATAACAGGTCTTTCTTCAGATTTGCACAAGCAGAACAGAAACCTGTTCATTAATAAAGTCAGTTTTCTGCAGTAAGGTTCTGGCTTCAAGTTGTGAGAAGACAAGAGAGGATGTATGGAGGAGTAGTTTTCCATTTCTTTGTTTTTTTTTTCTAGAACTTTCACAAAACTAAGAAGAAGGTGGATGTGGTGGCAGTGATGATTATTATTAATCATTATGAAGTTTTCCAAGTCATTTGCCTCTAATTATTGCCAAAAAACAATTTCTAGGAAAAAAAAATTATAACAAGTCTGCTGCTAGGAAAGTTGGTTGACTGTATTGTCCAAGACAATTTTTCTCTCCAGAATCTATCTTACATATAAGTCTACCATTTGTCCATGCTTCGAATATTGCTGACACATATACTATATATTCAGAGATTCTTGATAAAATCCAAAGAAGAATTTGCAATGTTATTGGTCCTGACCTGGCATCCTGACTTCAGTCACTTTCCCACTGCCATAATGTAGCTTCCCTGTGCCTTTTCTATAAATACTTTCAAGGTAATTGTTCTAATGAACTTTCCTCTATGATACAAAGAATTTATTAATTTAAGTGCAGTACTAGATTGGCAGAAAGGTCTCATTCATTTTACAGTTGAATTGGTTAGATATAAACGAGTTCTATGCTAATAGTTTCTTTTCTCAAACTACTTGCCTGTAGAACTCTCTTCTGGCTTCTTGCTTTCTAGTCAACTTTGATTTTCAAAAATTTAAATGCAATACCAACCATCATCTTCTGTCTTTTTAATGTCTGTTATTTTATAGTGTTTGCTCCTTAATAATGTTTTTTCTTTTTCTTATTCTTTCACACTCAGTAATCCTCTTAGGCTTAGTGGCTTTATTGCCTTGCTTGGGGTAAAATGATTAAAAATAATAAATTATAATGTTAAATTTTTTTTTTTTTTTTTTTAAAAAGCCATTATTTGTTCAACACTTGAATGGTTTTAGAAATAAATGTCCAATTCAAAACGGTGTCTTATTAAATATAACCTTTTCATGCCCTTTGTTCAATTCATGGAACATATTTTAAGATGAGTTTTGTTTTTTAATACCAGATGAGTATTAATTTTGATTATTCTATTTTTATGAATAATATTCACGGAAAACATTAAAATACAATATGTGCTTTTTAAAGGTTTTTAAAAAATTTAAAAGTAAATTTAAACATTGGGTCTAAATTGGTTGGTTGATTTTGTTTAGCAGCATATTAAGCTCTCTGAGTGATTTAATGCTAAAATCGAAATATTTTGAACACAGTTTTATGGCTTCAACTACAGATAAAATGTATTGTTAGCCACTTTACAATAAAATGTATTGCAGGACATTTTACTTTAACATTGTATTCATGATAAATTTAATATAAATACGTATTGTTGGTATTTTTTTCATATAAATATGTATTGCTGGTATTTTGACTATAAAAATGTATTTTTATACTTTCATAGTGTCTTGCTTTTGTTTGAGGGTTAACTATTTACCCATAGCTGGGACCCTAAAAGGGTGCTACCACCTCGGGTTAGGGTAAACTTAGGAACAGCAATTAAGAAGTAGTTACATGCTCCTCAAAACTGCCAATCTCCCTATCAGAGGCTATGTTGATGGTTGTAGTTTATAGTCACACTGAGGACTATAAACATTATTCTAATTTTTAATTACATGCATATACAATTTATGACATATCAATTTACACTGATTTTCATCAAATTTCACAACCATGTCTGGGTACTAAATGGTTTTAAAAAAAGGAAAGCTCAGATTTCAACTCTTGTAGCAAAAGGAAAATATACTGGAGAACAATCTAGACATGTTTAAGTTACTGTATGTTGCATGCTGGGATATCTACCTGCTCTCACATTGTAGACATCATGTTCAATGCGTTTTGCTCTTGGTATATGCAGTTGTGTTCTCAAGTTGAATTCTGCGTCTAATTCTTCAATCTGTCAAAAATTAGAAAAAAAAATCAAAGAAACTTGAATACTGGTCATTAATTTGTAGTGGGTATCAAATAATAATAACTCCTTTTACCTAGGAATTAACCATTGAGCTTAGAAAACGAAAGAAAAGAAAATAGCAAGTCAATGTTGAAATCCTTTTCGATATAAAATAAGGAAAAAATTACATCAACAAAAGAGCATTCAACATCATGAGAAAAGTCTCATTTCTGTTCATGCTTCCAGAATTCAGATTTTCGCCAGAGTCAAATTACTCACCAGTTATATTATCAGCCTTAACGAAGCAGTTGGCACTTCAAATAACTTTATTTCAACAATCCAAGAAAGCTAAGTATTTCAAACTATCTCTCTTTGTCTATTTTTGAATGTATACAACTATACATCCCTTCTATGAACAATGACATCTTTTGTTTTAAACATTTTTGAATATTATTTTGTGTCAGATCATTTAATCTGTTGTATGAACATTACCTCTTTATGACAATTCATTGAAAATATGGACTTCAAAATTTGCTGATTTATTTTCATGAAACAAGCGACCTACAGAACTTCAAGCATGTAAATTCATAAATAAATACCTTATCTTGTTTTGTTAAAATTACCCAAGAGCTTCCTTGTTATCATTATCTGCATCCATTAACCATCTTGGTTATCAGATGTTCCAGGAGGATGCAGGTTTGAATCCTGCAGGGGAGTACATGTTTATCTTTAATGAGATTTCTTGAACATTAAGTCTTGTAGATGAAATCATTAAACTGTCTACTCAAATATAATTATATTTAAAGTGAATATATATATATATATATATATATATATATATATATATATACACACACACACACACACACACACATATATATATATATATACACACACACACACACACATATATATATATACACACACACACACATATACACATATATATATATATATATATATATATGTATATGGTGGTTGCTAACTTGTGTCTGTATATGGCCATTACTATATATCTTTTTCTTTTTGGAGAATATCTACAGATGTGCTGAACGAATGTGGCTTTTTAACCCATCAAGGGACCTACATACTCTGGTGCAAACAGAGCACTTAAGAGATGCAACAGTGAGTGCTATCTTATCATACAATTTAAAATGTCACATGAAACTGCTTTTGGACCCGCATGTCTTACCACAAATATCACATTTAATTTGCTGGACATCTATGGCTTTATAGTCAATTGCCACTCTCCATCGGTGTGCTTTCAAGTGACTACTTAGACCAGCCATCAACAAACACACTCTACCAAGATTTGTACATGTTAGATCAAGCTGTCTGCAGGTGTCTAAAGGAAGTTCAATGGGGATGCCTTTACACACATCTCTTTTAAGCCTTGCATGCCTCCTCCTCTCCTCCTCAAAGTGATACCTTCCACTCTGAGCAGCCTCATTCCAATTATTGCAATCAGATGCATATTCTTCCCAGTGCTCACAAGGAATGTAGCATTTCCTCAGTGCATCCTTGATGCAATTCTAAAAGCGCATCTTAGGTTTGGTGGCATTTCTCTTTTATGTTCGCAGCTCACCATTTGGAATACAGCTGTCATCCATTCAAACAAAGTGGCCCGTCCGCCTAAGTTGATGTTTTAGTATCAAGGACTCAATATAATCACAGCTGCTCCTTTCTAGCATGTCTACATCACTAACAAGCATTTGCCAGGTAATGCCAAGGATACGACATAAGCAGTAATGGGGGAATCTCTCAAGCCTTTTCATTTGTCTACAGTAAACCATCCATGTCTCACAAGCATAAAAAGAAGTGCTGTGAGCACACATGCACGAGAGACCTTTAGCTTTGTACTCAATGAAATTCCATGCTGAGAGCACAGACATTTATTCAGTTTTCCAAATGTGCTGCTAGCTTTTTGTATGCGGTTTGAAATTTCCACATCAAGATTACAGAATATGTTCAACATTCTCCCAAGATATACAAACACTCTTCAACTTTTTACCATAGACAAAGATGCTTAGTTCACAATATGGCTTCCTTAGAGCTGGTTGGTACATGACTACTGTCTTTTTTAAACTAATAATCAATCCCAGTGCAGTGCATGCATTAGAAAAAGCATCCATGAGATGCTGCATATCTCCTTCCAAGTGAGCCACAAGATCACAGTCAGCAGCATATACACACACACACACACACATATATATATATATGTATATATATACACACACACATATGTATATATTTATACAAACATACATAATATTTTAAAATTAATATATAAATATATATATGTATATATAAATTTATACATATATATAGATACATTTATACACATAAATACATACATATATTTATGCACACACATATTTTACACATATTTATATGCATATATATAACATTAGGTTTTGCACATTTACGCAAATGGCTTTTGAAGCCAACAAAAGATAGGCACAATTTTCCGCATATGTCACAATTAACGTCGTGAATTTGTGGAGCCCGTGCTGAACCCTATTCGCCTTTACGAATCAGACGTTTGTAGGCACTGTACTGCATACGGCTATTCTCAAAGGATTCAATGCCTTCGTGAATTAGTTTCCGCCACTTACTTCTATCCAAAGCCATTTTTTCCCATTGGTATGTGTGTCTCTGTGTATACATTTATACATATATGTTTTTTCTACGTATGTTTCTTGAGGTAAATATTGGGGACTGCGGATTCTTAATGCTCTCAGATAGAAACCTATAATAATTCCAAATTTAATTTTAGAAGAGTGGTTTGAGTAGAAACTGACCAGGTCATTTTTGTTTGTAGCTTTTCTATAAACATCAAAATTGTGTTTGTTATTGATTTTGTGTAACATTATATCTAGGAAGGGAAGAGTGTAGTTGGTTTCACTTTCAAATGTGATGTCTATTGTAAGTTCAACATTGCTAAGTTGGTTGATAAGATCTGTTAATTTGTATTTTGTGTATATATTAGTAGTGAGTCAGGTATGTATCTGAAATAGGAAGAGTTTGGAGGTAGAATGTTTTTGAATAGGTCACTTTCTAGAAACTCTAAAAATAGACAAGCAAGAATATTACTGAGAGGAAATCGCATTGGTAAACCAAATTTTTGTCTGTAAAGTTGATTATCAAAAGTAAAGAAACATTGCTTAGCATATTTTTATGATTTTATGTGTAGACAAAGGTAATTTAATTTTTGCTTTTGTTAGGTGTTTTTTAGTAGATTTAAGCATTTCTCTATAGGGAGACTTGCGTATAGAAATTTTATGTCTAAACTAGCCAGCTTTGTTTTTAATGTCTTTTTTTTTTAATTTGTCTAGGAGGTCACCTGAATTTTTTTTATGTGTAATGGGCTAATAGTGTAGAGGATTGGGGTTAAGATTTTGCTTAGTATACTGGCTAGTTAATGTGGGGTGCTGCCTATCCCTGATATGATAGGTCTCATTGGTATGTTCGCTTTATGTGTTTTTGGTAATCTGTATAATGTGGGTGTTTTTGGATGGTATTCAATAAGTTTTATCCAGGAGAAGTTTTCATTTTTTACTAGCTTTTTGATGTCGCTTGTGAATTTTTGTGTTTCTTTTATAGCTTTGTTTTCGTTTACTTTTTCACAGATGTTGTCATCATTAATGAGTTCTCTCATTTTCTGTTGGTAAATGTGTTTATCCATTTATTACAATTCCCCTGCCCTTATCAGAAGTAGATATATGGATTTTTTTTTTATTGTTAGCTAATTCTTTTAGGGCTTTTATATATCTTCAAGGAAGTGTGGTGTCAGTTGTTTTTGTGTATGTAGCTGTGATTAGGCCTTGGATATAGCCTTTTGTAAAATCAGAGTCAATGTGGTGGTGATTTTTAATTATGTAATCTGTGGTGTTCCAGTGGCAAATTTCTAGCCCAAACTGAGAGCTTCTAATTATGTATCTGATAGAATTTGGATAAGTTTGTTATTAGGTCTTTTCTGCCGATATTGGATCATTTGCTATTGTTAATGAGTATATTTGAGTTTGTTTTGCAAAACTCGGATATGCATTTTGTTATTATAGTTGATTAATCTTCTTATTTCATTCTGTTCGTGTTTATGTAGGCAAACATAGAAATTGCTATGCAATGATAACGGTTGTGGAATAACATAGAACTGCATCACAAATTTATGACCTGCATCAGCTATTCCACAACCATTATCATTGCATAGCAACTTCTATGTAAAACATAACAGGATATCATCTTTGATGGTGAATATCTTTATTGAAATGTCCATATAACCACTCTGATGATGACTCATGGGCTGAAAGCTTAGATTGATGAAGAACATAATAAAAAATATCCAAATGTTGGACAGTTTTTATCTTTATTTTCTCCTGAAACTAAAGCAACTATACGAAGCTTAGAATGGCTCATGATCAAACACAATAGACATTCATTGTCTGTTATATTTAACAGTATATGTTTGAATATATATATGTAAAAACAAAGAATAACCTTACATAAACAAAAATTCAAATCATCCACCTAATATGTATAAACATATATAAATGTTTTGTTTTGTTTGTTTGTTTGTTTCGTTTTGTTTTACGGCACATCAACCTCAATGGGTCATTTAATGCTGACAACATTTTTTTTTCCTGGTAATATTTTTGTTTTGTCAAAAATCTATTTCTCATAATATTTTTTCCTCAAAATTGTATAGCTGGTAATATTATTTTCCAAAACATATTGCTGGTAATAATTTTTTACAAAGTATTTCTGGTATTAAAACCTATTTTTACACTTTCGTAATGCTATTTACCTCAGTTTTGGGGTTAACTATTTGCCCATAGCTGGGACCCTAACAGGTGCTACCACCCGGGGTCAGGGTGGACCTGGGAACACCAGCAATTAAGAGGTGGTTCCACGCTCCTCAAAGCTGCCTGATCAGCGGCCTTTCTGTTGGACGTAGTTTATCGTCATACCCAGGACGCATATATAAATATCTATTGATAAAAGAATTGCTAATAATTTTAGCAATGCAAAAGTATTTGATGACAATAAAGAAAATATATGAACTGCCATTAAGAAAAAGTGGACTGATGACTAAATTAGAATACGTAACTACAAACAATATATACAAAAATAAAAGAAAAAGAAATATAATTTGGTTTAACCCACCTTATAACAATACAATAATTTTTTATCAGTATTATAATAGAAAAAATATAAAAGTAAAAAATAAAGTACATAAATAATATTCTTTTTGTGCAACCTCATTCTCAACAGCCGTTACACATGACATCTTACTACACCATTTCAAACGTCCATCTTCCTAAAGAATACCAGGATGTAGACAAATGAATCCCAACTAGAACACAGATACCACATTGGTTCTTTATAATGACTGTGAATGTCGAAAGTACTTGAATAAAAATAACAAAATACGAACTTTGGACAGTTTATCCACAACTTTGAGTGCAATACTCAAATATTGTCTGAAAAAAGGAAATATACAATAAAAATTAAAATGAACTGATCTTGTCAGTTCTTTTTAATCAAATTTGTTTGGATGAAGAATACTTGCTGCCTAAATATACCTAATATTCACATATAAATATATATGTAAATTATTTTCAGATAGAGTATATCCATGAAGGAACAAAATGAATAAAAAGAGATGAGGAAAAACTATTCTTAGCTGACTCGTTTCGTCCTCTGAGGGACTTTATTAAGTCCATGCATTTCTTTTACAGTGCTAAATATCTTAGAGTAAATCAAAAGTAGATCAATGTTTATAACTATCTATAAAAACTTTCTAAATTGTTTAAAATAAGAATATTTGGGCATTTGAAGATTGATTTATGTCATCAAATTGTCAGTAGTGCCAAAGAGCTTGTGAACACCAGGATTTTAAGCCTTTCTGAAGATTTTCAATACCTAATTTAAACATCAGTCTATTTTTGACTTACATTCATACATGTATAAATACACACACACACACACACATATATATATATATATATAATCTTCAAAAGCAGTAAACATGATATATGTGAGAAAATTGATAAGTAGGTAAATGATTTCTCATCCATTCCCATAACTGCCTATGCCATATTTATTACCCAATCAGTAAACAATGAGAATCTTTATAAGTATAAAGCACTTGGCAGATCATAAAGATTCTTATCAGAATAATAGCATACAATATGACATCAGGTAAATGTTAAGCAAAACTCTCATATATATATATATATATATATATATGAATAAAAACAAGAGGAAAACTTATCTTAGCCAACGCATTTTGTCCTCTGAAGGACTTCATGAAGGCAAATGTGAGGATTTTATTTTGTGGCAAGAGAAAAAATGTTATTCGTTTTTCAAAATTTTTAGCTATAGGAGTTCTTATGAATATTCATCAAGTTAATGGAAAAGTCAGGTTAGTTTATGGAAGACATAAGGTGATACAGTTAAAAGTCAAATAAACGAAAATGAATAAGTTACTTTAAAAAATATATATATATATATATATATATATATATATATATATATGTACAAGTAATGGTTAGCAATGTTGAGTGGGACACGTCTCTTTTATTTTCTGAGCTATATTCCCATTTGTTTCTTTGAGAGATGTTTGTATGGCCTTAAGTGGTAATAATTTAAGTAGTTTCATCAGTTTATCAATATTCTAGTTGTTTGTTTCACATAATTTAAACAAATATCACATCTCTTTGTAATGTAGGCAATCATAGCTCTCCACAGATTCCTTTTCTTTAATCTTTGTGTTCCTGGGAAGGATAGTATTGTGGTTTCATGTTGCCTTCTCTACAGTTTGGGAATTCAGAGTTTTCCTTCTCTTAGACTGGTTGCCAGCTAAGGCTATAGTCTACCCTGCTATTTAACCCATATTTGAGAGGTGAAGAGATGGATTTCTTTCTTTCCCAAGAGTATTTGTGCAAAAGTGAATGCAACAACATTGGTCAGAGTTTGAACTCAGCTCAATATTCCTACATTCTGTGCCAATAACCTTTACACTATGTGCACACCCACTTATTTCCTATATAGCATGTTATACATAAAATTATCATTTATAATATTTTTAAGCTTTTCAAAATATACTATTAAGAAATATCAATATTATCTACTTCTGTTTACTCCAAGCTGTGATCTAAATGCTAAGGTGGTTACTGATTTCAGAACAGAAAAATCCTTTTTTAAATAACTAAGCAATTTAAGTATAAAAGCCCCATTAACAAAACAATCATAATTGTCATCATTATCATCATCAGTGCTGGGTGTGTCTTAGGCAAGTTGACCTAGTGAAAGAGAAACCCTTTCCTCTTGATGTCAAACCATAGCCTATGTCTTGTAACTTGAAGGGTCACCTTGCTTACAGATACATGGCCAATGATTCCATTGGAGGGAACTCTGCACTCTGGCTTTTGATTTCAGTCTAGGAAGCCCTCCACCCAGTGATGCTGTATCATGGCCGCACTGGCTGTATACATAGCTATGGAACCTAGTCTAGCTTATTGTGCTTGATAGCCATAGATCCTATGTTCTTTATTTTTTTTAGCATGGAGGGCAGCTTTATACCTGTTTTATTTATTTATCCTTCTTGTCACTCTGCAATGCACAATGAAATTTGACAGCAATCCCCAGGTGAATGAATACATATAACATACCTGATGTACTCATCAGGTATGTTATAAGTGTTTGTGCACCTGGGGATTGTTATCCAATTTGTGTTGAATATGAAATTGAATGGATGGTGGAAAAGTAGAAACAATTGCAAAAAGCCACAACAGATAGTAAGTTTTGGAGACCCATGATCGCTCATATCCTGAAGGTTATGCAGCACTTAGAAGAAGAAGTGCCAGTGTTTAAGAAAACGTATGTCACTCACCCTTCCTTCCCCTACCCTGACTGGGGTGTGACATGTAGAAAGCAAGCAGACACAAAGGCTCTCTTATCTGAGGAGCTTAAGTGAAAAATAATAAAAAAAATCCTTTGAAGTTTAAGAGAAAAATCAGTCAATGAAAAAAAAAAAAATTTTCCTATTGAAACTAATAACACAGCATGATGCCAAGGAAGGAGAAAACAAAAAGAAAGAGAAGAACAAACAATGAAGGGGAGGGGGAGAAGAGAAATAGAAGGAGTGACATGACTGAGATAGGAAGTGTCATCTATTTTGCAGAGGGGAAGGAAAAAACGGGTACAAACTCAGAATTGTACTTACCAATTATACAATCAAAAATATAAAATAGACGAACAATAGCTTAGTGGATTAAACCATTGGTTTGTGAATTTGGTGACATAGTAATTGTGAGTTTAATCCCAGGGCTAGTCACTGTGTACTTGGACTTGGTGAAAATAGGGTGAGCAATAACCAGGCATTAATGGATATAAAAACTAGGCAAGAATTCACTAGACATGGGAAGTGGAATGAGAACAGTCTATCCTCATAGAATAATAAAGAGTTCTCTTTGAAATTCCTTGTAGGTTACCCAGATTGACATGCACCTGATGAAGAGCACAATGGCCGAAATGTTGTGATAACAACAATAAAGATGAGGACAATGGTCTGCATTGTCTGTCTATATTTTCTGAGATGAGGTATTGCAAATATTTTTACTATTTACATTGTTCGAACTGTTATCTTCATCTTATATTCACAACATGACCCAGTGGATAAAAGCGTTGGTTGAATAATTGAAAGAGTGACTTGACCCAGACAGTTGTGAGTTCAATACCTGGCCACAGCAGAGAGAATGAAAACTTGGAGAGTTGAGTTACTAAAGAAAATTAACTGAAACTGAGATATCCAGGAATGGAACAATATATCCCCATGGACTAAATAAAGGGTTCAGTTCGAAATTCCAATGTATATGACCTGAAGAAGTCTGAAGCATACAACAACCAAGATACCAGATTCAGACAGATATAATATTTTTTATCAGAAAGTTATATGCTGCAAAGAAAGTCATATCATTTATACAGTCATGAACATACTGTATGATATGTTTAGGGAATATCATTTCACAAATTTTTCGTACACAGATATTCCTAATATGGTATTCTACAGGCCAGAACATTATTCTTCCCAATAGCAATGTCTCCATCAACTGAAATGCTTGATTTATTTTTTAATGTAAATCATGGGAGATGATAAATAAATTTTTATATACCAGAACAATGTTAGGAAAATTAATGACGAAGTAGAAAAAATAAAAATGATCTCATAAATTTCTATTCTCACCAGAACATCAAAATAAAATCTGGAGTAATTATTGGGTTCTATTTAAGAACACTCAGAAATTGTAGCTCCCAATATTTATATAAAGAGGAGAAATACATTGAAGACATTTTTAGGATCCTCTAATATCCTAATTATTTTATATTTAATGCAAAACAAAAGGCTTGTAAAATGTTTCAAAATAGAAGAGTGGACTATTCTGACAAAGCCAAGAATCAAAATATGCTATTCTACCTTATCAACTACAATTAAATAGAGAATTTATCTAAGCTTAACATAATATTTGTTACAACTACTACTAAAACAATAAAAGACTTAATTAATACAAAACAAAATAATGAGCTAAAGCTGAGAGGGGGCAATTACTCTATCACCTGTAATGATTGCCACAAGTAATACATAGGAGAAACCGTGAGGAACTTAAAAATATTATATGAATGCAAAAGGGATTTTTTACAAAACAACACTTAATCCCTTCATTGCTCACTGAAATGAGTCTGATCATAATTTTAATTTAAAAAATGCTACTTTGATTAAAAGAGAAAGCAATTTAAGATGAAGATGAAAATGTATAGAACGCGCGTTAATCACTAAATCATCCACAATAAATTTGTATCCAGGTTCTTACAACATTTCACTTTTCTTGGCCAGTCTTCTATTATCACAATGTGAGAAAATTTAATAGCAAAAGTGATAATAAAAGTAAACAAAAGAAACAAAATAAAAAATAACTATGTATAATTATGTACCCAAAAACAGATTATAAAAGAAAAATGAAATTTACAAGTTTAAAATTTCAGCATTCATGCCCCCCCACCCCCCTTTGTGTGCATGTGTAGTTACATCAATGGAAGCTGCACTAATATGTAAATCATCAAAATATTTACTTGCAAAAAATGTTTTTGTCATAAAATACTATAAAAGTATATTTTTAAGACTGGTCAGTAATTTACAGATAAGAATTCAGGACTGATTTGTAAATTGCTATGCAATTTTTATTTTAATCATTTCACTCCAAGCAAGGTAATAAAGACAAAATTCAAGAATATGAAAAACAAAGAACAATAATCGAATAAGAATTAAGAAGACAGATTCTAACAATTGACATTACATTTAAATTTTTGAAGTTCAAAGTTGTCTGGAAAGCAAGAAGCCAGATGTAAGTTCCACAAATGAGAAGTGTGATAGAAGAAACTGTTAGCATAGAATGTCTGATTACATCTAGCGATTTCAATTGTAAAATGATGAGACCTTGCTGCCAATCTAGTACTGCACTTAAATACATAAAGTTTACGTATCATAGAGGAAAGTTCATCAGAACAATTTCCATGAAAATATTTATAGAAAAGGCACAGGGAAGCTATGTTACAATGGTGGGAAAATAACTGAAGCCCAGATGCCAGGACAGGAACAACAACATTGCAGATTCTTCCTTGTATTTTATCAAGAATCTTTAAATACATAGTAGAAGCTCCAGACCTGATGTGGTAGCAATATTCAATTCATGTAACAATGGTAAATGTGTAAGATAGATTCTGGTGAGAAAATTTGGCTAGCACAACAAATTCTGGCATACTCATAATCACACATAATCCTACAATTGACCAATTTGATAAATTGCAAAGAAAATCTCATTTGAACCCTATAGACGTGAGTATTTCTGATAAGATATATATTTTTATTTTATATATTTTCTATATAATACCAGTTATTTTATAATACCAGTCTGGCCTGCAAATTTTATGATACCAGTTTGGTCGGCAAAATTTATATCTGTCTGGCCAATAAATGTTAAAATACCAGTCTGGTCTACAAATGTTATAATACCTATCTCAGCTACTAATTTAATAATAAAAATTAAAATATCAAATTTTCAGGCTAGTCAAGTTTGCAAATATTATAATACCAGTTTGACTAGCAAATTTTATAATAGTGGTCTGGCCTGCAAATTTGATTATACCAGTTGCTACTACAAATTTAATAATGCCAAACTGGCCAGCAACTTTTATGCCAGTTTGACCTGCAAATATAATAATATCCACCTGGCCAGCAAATTTTATAATACCAGTCAGGCCAGCTAACCTTATATCTGTCTAATTTAATAGTACCTGTCTAACCTGCAAATCTGATAATACCAGTCAGGCTAGCAAATATTAAAATTCCAGTCTAACCTGTAAATATTATAATACAAGTTAAACCTGCAAATTTTATATCAGTCTGCAAATATTGTAATACCAGTTGGGCCAGTATATGTTATATATATGTTTAGCCTGCAAATTTTATAATACCAGTCTGTCCGGCAAATTTTATATCTGTTTAGCCTGCAAATTTTATATTTTGCACTGCAAATTTTGTAATACCAGTCTGGCCTGCAAATTTTAAAATGCCAGCCTAGCCCATAAATTTTATAATACTAGTCTGACATGAAAATTTGATAATATCAGTTAGGTCAGCAACTGTTATATCTAGACTATAAATTTTATTACACCAGTCTGGGCTGCAAATTTTACAATGCCAAGCAAGCCCGTAAATTTTATAATACCAGTCTGGCCAGTAAATCTGTCTAGCCAGCAAATTTTATAGTGGCAGTCTAGCCTGTAAATTTTATAATACCAGTTTGAACTGCAAATTTTATAATACCCATCAGGCCAGCAAATTTTATATCTGTCTAGCCTGTAAATTTTATAATACCACTCTGGCCTGCAAATTTTACAATATCAGTTTGGAAAGCAAATTTTATATATGTCTAGCCTTCAAATTTTATGATGACAGTCTGGCCTGTAGGTTTTATAATGTCAGTTTAACCTATAAATTTTATAATACCAGTCTGAACTGAAAATTTTATTCTACCAGTCAGGCCTGCAAATTTTATCGTACCAGTCTGGCCTGCAAATATTATAATATCATTCTGGTGTGCAAATTTTACAATAGCACTATGGCCTTCAAATTTTATAATACCTGTCTAGCCTGTAAATTTTATAATGTCAGTCGTCTATCCTGTAAATTTTATAATACCTGTCTGGCCTGCAAATTTTGTAATTACTAGTCTGGCTAGTAAATGTTATATCTGTCTGGCCTATAAATTTTGTAATACCAATCTGGTTTGCAAATTTTATAATGCAAGTCAGAACAGCAAATTTTATAATACTAGTCTGGTCTGCAAATTTTACAATGCCAGTCTAGTCTGTAAAGTTTATAATACCAGTCTTGACTGCAAATTTTATAATACCAGTCTGAATTCCAAATTTTATAATACCAGTCAGGCCAGCTAAATTTATATCTGTCTAGATTGTAAATTTTTTTAATACCAGTCTGTCCAGCAAGTTTTATAATACCAGTCTATATTGTACATTTTATAATACCTGTCAGGCCAGCTAATTTTATATCTGTCTAGGCTGCAAATTTTATAATACCTATACTGCCTGCAAATTTTACAATGCCAGTCTAGTCTGTAAATTTTATAATACCAGTCTGGCCAGCAAATTTTATAATATCAGTCTGATCTGCAAAATATCCAAGTTAGGTAATATACATGAAAAATGATGTTTTTGAATAAAATCTGTCAGGAGCAATTGGTTTTCCTTTTTAAACTATATATGACTTATATAATTCCTGGTCAGTATTTTACTGACCATAATGTTGGTCTGGTCCATAAAATATAACAGGGGTTTTGAATTTGTTTTTAAATCTTGTATTTTTGCTAGAAACTCATAAATCTAACTTCTCTGATAAATTTTATTTACTTGGTATACCTGAAAGTTAATTTTACATAGGAATCCTGTTTTTACAATCTTGACAATAAATTATCCCAAATATCTCAAAATACCAAAAGTAAATGAATGAGGACTTTTATATTCTGAAATAGGACACCATCATGGTAGCATTGAGACCAAAATACATTTGTCAACATTTAGTTACCGATTCCATTTTGTATTGCCTGAACTAGAAATTACTATTCTTTCATGATTTAATTTTGAGTGGGAAGTCTGTGAGATGTAAGACATCTGATCCTGTTACCTTCAGCAGTAAGTTGAGACGAGAATGCTGGGCTCTGAGATACATTGTGGTCAATAAAAACTTCAGATGACATACAAAAACATAATACAGACAATTTTGGACAGTGAAACAAACCTTCCAAGTTTTCTTTGTTGATACAAAACAACTCACTCATTGCTACTATAATTCTTCAAGGCTCTACACATTTACCACAAACAACATTCACTCAGCAACTCATCCAACAACAAATGCTACATCTACTACACTGACCTATTGACCCTGACAAGTCAGAGCATTAACAACATCTTGTAATCTTTGCTGTCATCTTCTACCAAAGACTTTTTAAACTTTAGCAACTAGTGTAATTCAACACTATGCCCTTATTTTTTTCATGCAAGTCATTGTAATTAAACAAATTCTTTCCATTTCAATTTCATACTGAGTGCAAAGACCTTTTTTATCATTTGCCTGAAGAGATAATCAACTGATATCATTTCTTTTTTAGTATATGAGAAAAATTTTCATGTATTTAGATATTTTTGTAATGGTTTGAACAATTTTGGATTAATTGTGGAGTTGTCCCATGAAAATCACACAGACACACATTTAAGTCAGTGCATTTACAAATATAGGGTGTTCCAATAATTTGGACCGATTTTCAATGGGAATTAAGTTTAAGCATCTAATGATTTTTTCTTTTTCTTTCAGATTTAACAACTTAAGTCTTTGGCAATTTCAACAATGGAAAGAATAACAATCAAACAATGTGTTAAAGTTATCAAAGTCTATTACGAAAATGGATGTTCAAATAGAAATGCATTTTGCACACTTTGCAATTTTTTGATCAACATAATTGAACAAATGAGAGTGCAATTGTAAAAATTTTTCATAAATTCAAACAAACTGGGTTGGTGGCAGATGTGAAAACACCACTGTGTGCTTGTTTATGCTGTTCAGCTGAAAATGCTGAAAATCCAGACCCCCTTTATTTGTCATTGCGCAGAGGAATTGAACCTCTCCACAACAATGTTACATTGAATCTTGACAAAAGATTTGTCACTAGACGCTTACAAAATGCATTTGACACAAAATCTGAAACCTGCTGACCATTCGGAGCAGCGTACATCAGTTGGGTGCATGAGCAAAGACAAGCTGATGAAGATTCTTCACAAAAATCCTCTTTAGTGATGAAGCCCATTTTCATCTTGGTGGATTCGTTAATAAACAGAATTATCACATTTGGGCTGATGAAAATCCAAGGAAGATTGTTGAAAAGCCACTGCATCCACAAAAAGTCACTGTTTGGTGTACATTTTTTTCCTTGCAGAATCATTGAGTTGTATATTTTAAATTTGAACATCCATTTTCTTAATACGCTTCAATAACTTTAACACATCGTTTGATTGTTGCAGATACTTATAAAGAAAATACCTTGGCTATTGTTGCATGATCACTGTTTTTCTTAGCCTCAACAAGCCATGTATCCAAGTGGTTCAGGAAGTTCATACGGATCCTGAAGATGAGACATAGCAAAAATTTAAAGAATTTCAAAATTGCTTAAACAAGAGCAGAATTATATTTGCATACATATGCACAATGCATGGAGAGCATGCATTTACGTTCAAACAACTATTACTGTAAAAAAAAAAATAGCATTTTATTAATAACTTTATTAGCTAAACGAAATGCTCATCCTACCATTGCAGGTGATTCCAGTTGTCAAACACTAGTGTGTTTTGAGTCTTGTTGTTGCTAAAGCAACATTAAAAAATAACTCAAATGAAAGGGAAAATAAAAGAGTTGAGAAGGATCTTGAAAAAGAATGCAGTAGAATGAGAACAAAAACTCTTGAATAATACAGAGTGCTAAATTTTAAACATTGTTACTACTAATCCAGGAGCTCCAGTACTACCTCACAATATCTCCAGATTGTAGTGATTTTTCTTCAATGTGAGAATGCAACTACTTAAGACACGTAGACACAAATTAAGTTAGTAATAAAGGCATGACATTATATTAATAACACAGCATGAGTTGCATGTATATATGAGGAAGGCAAATAGGCATGACTATCATTTACTAGACATGCTTAGGAAAGGCAGTTGGGATCTATCATCCATTTACTAACCTGTTTTTGTGTGTGTGAAACAGTTGAATTTGAGCAGGATGTTAATTTTGTCATTGTTGTTTAGGAAATTTAATAGCCACCATCAAGTCCTGATCTGAATCTGACTGAAACTCTATGGTCAATTGTGAAGATGAAATTATATAAAGGTGGCAAAGAATATAACAGCAAAGCAGACTTATGAGAAGCAATTAAAACTACTATGTCAGAAATTGAACCTGCTGAAGTAAAAAAATTAACAAAATCAATGGCTAATAGATTAGTGGCTGTTATTGAGAAGAAGGGTCACTGTATTAAAATGTAAATGATTCAAAGACTTATAATATGTGTTTGTTATTTGTTCTATTATTGGTGTTGATCAATTTTTTATGATTTCATTACTTTTTTATTGAAGTAAAATGTGATTATTTGATTTTGTCTAACAACTGCAGATGGTAGTTTGTTTTAGAATACCAAATAAAATTTCAATAAAATTTATGGATACTACCTAAAATTTTAACTCAAGCTTTGTTTTCACATCCAAATTGATTGCTTAAAATTTGACAATTTTTTTTTTCCAAATCAAATTTGAATGATTGAAGTTTATATGATTTGCTTAATAACTTTAGACAGATTATAGACAGGTGCTACAAGTGAAGTTTTACACTTATTGAGAAAAACAAAGTTCTCTTTCCTCAGATTTTGTTGAGAATTTCAAGAGCAGAAAGCTTATTGAACCATGGATGGTTAGTTCCATGCAGAGTGTAACATGCTAATTAATCTCTTAATGAATTTCAGGGGATTATATATAACAAAAAAAAGCACCTGAAAATTTAAACTGGTTGCAAGCAGGAAGCAAACTGTATTGTGAGACTGCTCAAAGCCAAAACTGCAACAACAAAGGCCAATGATGGTGATGTATAAAAAAAGTAAAATGAACATACTGTAATTTAATATCATGTACAAAAACATCTGCAATATACAAATGTTGGACACTTGGTTTTTCCAGCATTGATTCCTCACTGTTAACTGCTTTTTCATCACTTAAGTGACACAGATATCTGGTTCCTGAATCAGTCAACAAGTAGCAAGTTTCTTCATCAGGCTGGAAATATAAAACAAAACATATTTTCAGAATTAACAAAGTAACAGTTTTTGTGCCTCTACAAAAGGGTTAAATAAATGTAGATGTTTTTTTCTTTTACTGTTGAGACGTTAGATTTGATGAGAATAAACAAAAAACAAAAAAAAAGATGATTTCAAACATAAAATGAAAACTAATCTGATACCTTCTACAGTTTTAAGAGTTGTTGTCATTCCAAGAGTTATTTAGACACCTGAATTTGTGTTACTTTTGTTATAACTACATTTTGGCTGATCCATTCTAGAGCCTTCTTCAGGTGTACAATCATCCAGTTATTCTACATGAGTAAATTCTAAGCACAGCTGGGTTGACCAACTGTTTACATGTTGAGGCAGCCACTGACATTCTGTGAGGCACGAATTTGCACCTGGTGGTTATGAGGTTACCTTCCTTACCTTCCAGGTCAACCTACTAATGCATCTGGCTTCTCTGATCCATTGTCTAAGTACAAAGTCTATTTTAGTTTCATCAGTGAGTTAGTAAAATACCTTTAACCTCAAATTCTATTGGACATAAAATAGGGCATCATTTTTCTAATTGTTATTAAGGGATAAAATTCTCCCCATCCTGTAATTAATTAGTACATTATATATTTGGGCATTATATTCAAAGAATCATTTTTAAAAATAGTAAGGGCTTAACAAAATATTTTTCACAGCATAAGTAAACTACTTTTAATCTCAGATTCTGTCGGTCATTATATGATTGATTTTACATAGTCATTAAGTTATAAAATAGTTCACAAAAATTAGTACATATTAATATAGGTACTGCCAAAGATTTGCTAAAAAATGAGCATACATGATGAAAAAAATTCCCCAAATTTAATAAAAACAAATCTTTATGTTATTATTAAGAGGAAAGACCAAAGGATTTTTGATTATTAAATGATCTGTTTTATCCCTTTTAGATCATTCAAAATTTTGTTTTTCTTATGTCAGTGGGTGGCCATAAATTAGTATAGGAAATTTTAGCATTTTTTCCTAGTGAAAAATACAATGATTTGGAAATTCTTGTAAAAATCGAATAATTGTAGGATTTTATTAAAAACATTCAAGACTTATTCGCAAATGAATGAAATTATTTTAGAAACATTTCTTTTTTAGAAAATCTTAGTAAAATTATTACCCCCCCACCATGTCACTTGTTTAATTTCATGAAATTTCCAGAAATTCATTTATGTAGCACTTTATATTTATATTAGTTATAAGCACAAGTCCTTGGAGAATTTGGACCATGAATTTCTTTTTGTAAAACAGCCCCCCACTCATGTTACAGAAAATCTGCTCTGAATTGTATAATAAAAAATGCAATAAAACTAAGATGTTATTTAATTAGAAAAGCTTTTAATTACTTTTATGAACAAGATATATTATGGACACTATTGTCTAATCTTTTAAAATTCTAAACTTCCTGTCTTTTGTAGCTCTTAGCAAAGTTTGTCCTTTTGTTATATCTCCAAATCCCTGTTCTGCCAACCATTTCCACAAACTTGTTAGGTAAGTTATTTACTGATTTCCTCTGTTCCTCTTACCTTCAATATATCCTGTGAGTGTCAAATTTTCCAAGTCCTCTTTCTTCATTACATGCACAAGAAATTTCAACTAACTCTTTCTGATACTATGAATTAGTGTCCTTTCTGTTTCCATTTTCTCTAAAACTTTATTCTTTGCTCATGTGTTCAGTCCATGATATTCTTAACATCTTTCTACAGAACGACTAATTCTTCTATGATAATCCTAAGACCACTGCTGTTTCAAAATCATTCAAATGACCAGTATGATTGAAAGACTCTTGATAGTTTTGTTTACTAATACTTCTGTATTTTCAGTCATTATGGAACTGGCTTAATGAATAGAAGAAATATTTCAAATGTCTATTTAATCTTACACGATTTAGGCAAGATTCATCAGAAACAAAAACTTATTTGTGCCATGTTTTTATAGTTTTTACTGACATATCAATTTGAAAAGGATATAAAATTTTATTGCTATATAGCATCATTACTTTTTCATGGTAAACAGAGTGAATAATTTAAATGTAGCCTCTTTCCATCCTGGGAACAAAATTATATAATTTTGAAATTAGACACCCCATTTTTATTTATTAAAGAGTGTATATTATGCATATCAGCTCACACATTTGAAAAATTTTGTTCTCAAGCATGGATTAAACCTGTATTCCCCTTTGTAGGAAAAACCACTGTTTGACCTGAGGTGTTCTCCTGCTTGGCCTCAATGAATGTCATTGTAAGGTTTTATACTCCAACCACTATTTTTTAAGTAAAGTATGTCCTTTTCACTAATTTCTACGTTATCAATGAATTTAATTTTTAATTCAACATTGTATCTTATTTTTTATAAACAGTGTGAATTAAATATACTGGCATATGCATTGCAGCCCTTAATGAAGAAAATGCGCTCTCCAGCATGGTTTGAACCTGTGTCCCCCTTTATAGGGGAAGCCACCGTGGCTAAGTGGTCTAAAGCATGTGAGATCAGATGGTGTTTTGCCCTAGAAAGAGGGGATACATATTTGAACTGTCAGAGAGCACATTTCCTTTATTAAGTCTTTTGAATATACAGGTTGGTAAATGTAATTTACACTGTTTATATATATATATATATATATATATATATATATATATATTAGTCTATATTTTATTTTAGTGGATACCCATGTTTGAGTAGATGCCCCATTATATATATATATATATATATAGATAGATAGATAGATAGATAGATAGATAGATAAACAGTATAAATTATCACTACCATAAACAGACAAAAATTAGTTTTATTATTACCACTCATGATAATAAAAAGAAAAAATGGGTTAGCTAACCGGTTTCATACCATGCTCAACAGAGCTAAATCGAGGTAAATTATATAAAAAAGAATGGAGAAAGTGTATTGGTGGAAGAGGAAAAAAAAAAAAAAAAGAGACAAAAAAGTCATCAACGTAACAGAAATAAATGACACCAAGGCTGGATGTTAGAATAAAACTACACATTCCAGCGAAAATCCAAAACCTTAAGTACACTCCCTTGGACATTTTGGCCAATACATACAGTTCTTCCATCACAGAACACCTTATAAATAGCCATAATTGTGCTGTTAGTTTTAGTGGTGACGCTTTTACCATCCTTAGCTGGTCCAACTCAAATTACCACCTAAAAGTGTTGGAGGCCATCTATATTCTATCATGAAAGCCTTCTGTTTGTAAACAGAAGGACTTTCTATTAGGCCTCCAACTAATTACCATTTAAAATTTTTTTTTTCTTGTCCCTTAATACGCTTTGTCCATTCTTTTTTATATAATTTACTTTATTTACCTTGATTTAGTTCTGTTGAGCGAGGTACGAAATTGGTTAGCTAGCCTGTTTTTCATTTTTTCTTTTTATTATCATGAGTGGTAATAATAAAACTAATTTTTGTCTGTTTATGGCAGTGATAAAATTTTGTATTGCTAAACATATCTATCTATCTATATATATATATATATATATATATATGTGCATCTAAGAAGAGATGCTGAAAAGTTCTTGGCCCAACACATTTCCCAAAATCTGACCAAATGATAAGACATCAGAATTTATTTTGGAATTACTCCCTGATCAGGCAAAGAACTTTTCAGCACCTCCTCATATAACTGGTGAGATTTTGAGTGTTTGCTATAGATGGTCAAATTTTCATATTGAATCCTCAAATTTGGTATGCAGACTTATTGGACCCAAAAAGCAGTTTTTTGTTCATCATAAGGGAAAGGGCTACTCTATTGTGTTTCCATTAGGCAAAAATATATTTTATAGTAACAATTACCATTTGTAACCACTCAATGTAAGTTTGTAATTTCTCTATTATGATTAATGTTAGGCAAAAAAAATATTGGACAGTGTCTGAACATGTGATTTTGTTTCACTGATAGCTGAAATTTATATATATATATATATATATATATATTTATTCTGAAAGGTGAATGATATTTCAGTGCATCTTATTATTATACGATTTAGATGCAGATTGTGATTTTTTACATGTTTTTAGATTAAAAGTGAAAATGGATGAAAATGAGATGCATTTTTGTCATTTGATTCTCTTTTATTTCTAGAAAGGAGAAAAGGCAGCACAGACAGCAAAAAAGATATGCACTCTTTATGGACATGGTGCCATAGCTGAGATATATACTGTTTGTAAATGGTTCACTAGAGTCAGAAGTGAAAATTTTTCATTTAGAAGATCAGAGCAGTTTTGTCGGGCTTTCAGTATTTGATGATGACCAAATGAAAATGCTGATTAAAATAATCCAGGTCACATGACATGTGGGACATTGCAGAAAAGCTTCACACATTTCCTATGTGTGTTGTAAGGTGTACTTGAAAACACTTGGATGCTTGAATTGCTACAATGTTTGTCTGACTCAAAATTTAAGGGAAAAAATATAATGGATCACTTTTTCATATGCAATTATCTGCTCAAACGCAATAAAAATAACCCATCTTTTAAAACAGTGATCACAAGTGATAAAAAATGAATTCTTTACAACAATGTGGAACAAAAAATGCCCTAGAAAAAACAAAATGAAGCACAGTTAACCACTCCAAAATCCAGCTTGCATTACTCTTCAAGGCTTTCACACAGACTATTTATTAACCACTGTTTAATTATAAATATGGGTCTTGAAATTTGTAATGTGTTCATATTATTAAAAAATGAGATTATTAGATAATTTTTTCATATACCATTCAAAATGTAAGCAATCATTGCTTTCCACAGCTTCCTTTTCTCTATTAACTGTGAACTGCCGTGTCTTCTTGGGGAAAATTGTGGAGGTATTTCCAGTTACCATCTCCAGTTTTGAATTCGGTTGTTCTTCTCCTTGACTCATTTTTATCCAAGGCTAGAGAGCTTTGTCTACACTACAATTTAGTCCATAGCAGGTGGGAGAATAAAATGGATTCATGCCTTTTTCAAGTATGAAATTGAAAGCAGCTGACTGCTGATTCCATTTTCTGTGCTCATAGCTGTCATGCTACCCACACATTTATTAAAATCCTTCTTTGGTTCTGATATTTTTGTGCACAAGGAAAAAAAGTACACATCTAGATTTTTTTTTTCTGAAGCAATTGACAACATTTTTTAACAAGGGTTTTCTTTTATTTTCATTCTTTTTCTTTTGATTATAAAATTTCCTAAATTCAAAAATCATGTACTACTTGAAACTAACTATACTATTGTGTCTGAAAAAATTTTGCAATCACAAAAGTGCATGCCAGGGAAGAGCCACTTGGCTATATTTAGTAACTGGACATTTTTTTTTATTAGCTAACTTATATTAAATATCAAAGATTGACTAAGAGACCATCAGTACTTTAAGTCATTTTTTTTTTACAGTAAAGTTCACTCTGTACGAGGACTGGGAGCAATGAGATAGATGGTTACAGAGTGATAGGCACCATTTATGTGGGGAAGATAATGGTTAACCCTAGACTGGTTAATATTGTAGTGATCAGGAAAACATCCTCTTGATAGTTGGTTCCACAGAGCAGTAGTCCATGGAAGTAACGATAGATCAGTCAGGCGGATCTATTGCTACTTCCATAGACCACTGCTACTTCCATGGAAAGTGCTCAAATGAACTACATGCCTTAGTGTGTGATGTTTTGTCTGTGAGATAAGATTGGGGGGGGTGAAATAATTTGTTACCCACAAAGGTGCAGAGACACTCCTGGACTCTATCAAGACTGGGCAGCTCCTTCCCAAATATGACAGCAGTACTCCATTTTAGGCCTGATCTAACTCTTGTAAACATGAGGAGTCAGGTATTGATGGAATGTATGTACAAGCCCTACTTGAGGTCTGGGTTGAGTTTAAGGCCCAATAGTCACCCAAGGCATCGGGCCTCCCTGAGGGAACATCCATTCATCATGACTGAAGTGCCATATTGTATATGCTCTTGATCCTTCAGTTGAGCAGAATATATTGCAATTGTGATGAATTGAATTGAGATTCAAAAGAGGTTGAAAAAATCCCAGTGGCGGGATTGATTTAACTTCTTGGAACAAAAAACTGACACTCACTTATATGATTGTCTTTTCTTGGTCACAAAAGTTGTATTATTATGTTGTAATGAAATGTCCCACACTCCTTATCGCATATGTGGACTGACTATATCATTAGCTATATATAGTGAGCAAAGGATATACTTGGGAAGCTGCTTCAGGAATTACTAGCTTGCTAACTGATTCCCTGTCTTCCAGTAGTGTACTATCTTTTACAATAAACCTCTCTTTCTTTCATCTACACCCATGTTGCTGTTCCTTTCAACAGGTACCACCTTTGTCTGTTTGTAACCTTCTTTAAGGATACAACATATTATTATGTTGACATTGTCAATAGAAATTCTGATCTTGCGGTATAGTATCAAGAACTTTTCAATGAATCCACAGAGAGTAAATGGTGGTAGTTTTCCAGAGGTCTATAATCTTGTTTTTTTATTGTCCTCTTCATTTTTTTCACACAGTAACTGCTTGTTGGATTTTATTGGCTTGCTTGAGGTGAAATGACGAAAAAAAAATTCCAATTTTCACTAAACACTTTTTCAAATTTAAGAGGTGGTTTTCCAAGTACAGGAATTACTACAGGAATTTACTTCAGCAGTCATGTTCCATAGTTTCTTCAATTTCATAGATAGATCCTAGGATTTTTCAATCTTTTCACTTTCTTTGGAGTACACTCTTGTATTGTATGGAGCAGCAAAGTCAATCATCTGACAATTGCTACTTTCCTTATCTTTCACAATAAGGTTGGATCTTTGTGTTTTTTTCTTCTTCTTCTTATTATTATTATTCAAACAAACATAGAAAAAGAGAAATAGAAACTGAAAAAGGAATGACAAAATGTAAATCTAAAATGAATCTTACCTGGAAACAATAATGGAGGGAAAGGGTAAAGGAATTTCTGCCCTTAAATTAAAACAAATATTATCTTTTGTACATGTTTTAGGGTTGATAAATATATGAATGCCCTTTTTTACTGCTCATCAAACATGTACTTCCCATTACTGATATCAATCAATTCAGTAAAGTATATTAATTAATTTTTAATATTTATTATTATCTATATTATTTATGAGGTTTTGCCACCTCCTCCTCATTGTTGTTGTTATTATTATTATTATTATTATTATTCAAACAAATACCTCTAATATAGCTAGAGAAATAGAAATGAAAAAAGCAATAAGAAAACGTAAAGCTAAAATGAATCTTAACAAGAAAGCCATAATGAACGAAAAGGTCAACAGAATCCTCAACCCTTAAATAAAAAATAATTATTAATGATCATTTTTTTGCTACATGCCCAGGGGCTGATAAAGATTTTCATGAAGGGGTTGATGGTCTGAAAAGTTTGGGAACCACTAATAAAACATTTATGTCTGTAGGACATAGATGTATTATAAGCAGGAGGGGCTATTTTAATGAGGATTAAGAGGACGTACAGAAGGAGACGTAAACAATAGTGACATTAGGGCGGAGAGGCTGTAATATAAGTAGGTTAAAAAATAACAAAACAACAATAATAAAAAAGAAGACAAACAACAACTAAAAAATTTGAGATGATAATAAAGGTATGTTGTTCGAATTGAGGGTATACCTGGTGGCAATGTACTAAAAGGAAGTCTGTACTGAAATATATATGTCTTCATTAAAGGAGTGATGTCATTGCAATGGTAGCTTAGGGATTAAAGTATTAGACTAAAGATATGTGGTAGATGGCTCAAATGCTCCGAGAAAGTATAGAGAGCTCATCAAACATGAACTACCAATGTTGAAAATAATGATTGCATACATAGAAGAAAAATATATATATATATATATGTATATATAAATAAAAAGAAAGAACAGTAAGATATATAATCCGGTGTTCTTATAGATATTCGCTTGAGGATGAAATGGAACCAATGTCTTTAATTTAATTACAAAATTAAATTCAAAGCTTTTAGCTTCCATTTTTGAAACAGGGTTAGAACTGTGTAGCAAAAAAAAACCTATTTTAAATATATATATATATATATATATATATATATATATATATATGTATGTGTGTGTGTGTGTGTGTGTGTATTTTATTATAAATATTATTTTTAGTGGATACCCATATGTGAGTAGACACTTGATTTATTTATTAAACAGTATTTATTTTTGTTTACTGGCCTGAATATTAGAGAAATCTTATTAAGGAAAAATATGCACTGGTATTGCTGGTAATTTTTTTATTATGAAAATGTATTGTTGGTATTTTTACTATAAATTTTTTTATACTTTTATAATGTTTTGACCCCAGTTTCAGGGGTTAACTATTTGCCTATAGCTGGGACCATAACAGGTGCTACTACCCCAGGCCAGGTTGGACCTGAGAGCAACAGCAATTAAGAGGTGGTTTCACACTACTCAAAACCTGCTGATCAGAGGCCTTGCTGATAGATGTAGTTTATCGTCATACCCAGAATGGAGTAGTACACTTAAATTTATACAGTCATGTTATATACAAATTTGCTTTGAATTGAGATCATACGGGATAATGGCAAAAATATTAGATGTACTTACATTTTTCCTGTTGTTTTTTGATAAGAAACAGAGTTTTTCTAGTGTCTTTAATTTCCAAAATCAACATCAAAGAAACTTTTGTACACACAACACTAGTATCTTGACTTCAGTTATTTTCATATTCATTGGTGTTTAATTTTTAAATGTTGTTATAATTTATTTCCCACCCTTTACAGACAAACAGTACATTTGGGAACTAGTTAAGATTTTATAGAGACTTTGAGGTATTATGGTGACTGTAGTAAGAATGGTAAGTAAGAATGTGTTGTTTTGGTGTAAGAAATACTGTGATATGATTGTCGTTAGCTAAGTTTAAGATAAGACAGATTGAAGACCAGCCTTCCTCTATCTCCCTTTTGACCTTGTCCCACATTTTTGTATTTTCAAAATAAATATTACTTTCCTCTATGGTACCTAGACTATGAATTTAAGCAGTGGCTAGGTCTCATCATCTTACAGTTGAAATGACTAGATGTGACTATAAGTTCTATGCTAACAGTTTCTTCTCTTGCACTTCTCACTCGTGGAACTCACTTAAACCTGACCTGCCTGCTGATGAGTGCTGCTGCTTCTGCTGTTGAAGATCTGTCATTTGTCTTTTTTCTTTATTTGTGTTTCCCATATCATATTCATTTCTATGCTAGGCCTATTAAGGTGGTCCTCATAGCCTCATGTATGTGCTGATTCTTTCAGACATCTCTCTAATGTTATTCCATGTCCAGTATTTTCACTTCATCCTGCAGTGGCATTTCACTATTGTTTTTTCTTAACTATTGAAGAATCTGACTAGAATTTGTTTGACTAGAACCACTATTTGTTATTTTTTTCTTCTTCCTTTGAAAATCTTCCTATTTTATTTAATAAAGAATTCAAATAACAATAATGGGAGAGCTTGGAAGAAAAATTTATTCTCCCATTTGTGTCCCCCCCCCCATTATGAGCATTATTATATCCATGATATAATAACACTGTATTTCATGGAGGTAACAGAATAGCTGAAAGGAAGAGGAATGACAAATATACTTTGATCTCAGAGAGAGTTTTATGCCACTAAGACATACCCAAAATTATATTTACATATTTACACTTGTCCCACACACAGAAAAATATAACATAACACAGCAAGCAGAGTGAAAGGAGAAGGAAAAGATAGGGTCTTAGATATAATATGGAGATTCTTCTGTGTTTCTGGAGAAGCTATGTACAAGATCCAAGATTCAAGCAGGCTGAATTCATCTACTATATCACAAGTTAGGATATATTCCACAAACTGGAAGTGATGAGTCTTGAGTTTTCCCAAATTGAGGACTGCTAGCTAGAGATTTCTATACCTGGGGAAGATATATTCCCAAAGGGAGATGGTGCCATGCGCTTATAAGATGTTGTGGGAGGCAAATTTAGCCTCAGCTCATCACTTAAAGAGTGTGACATCTTTGTGACATTCAAACAAGTCATACTCAGTTTTCTATAGATATTTATCAAGTTGGTAAAACTGGGTATATTCACTGATGGGACTGGCCAAAATAACATGATAGGAATAATTGATGGATAATGATAATAATAAATCTTAAGACTATGTTTAGCTTTATTCAATGCTAAAAGCAGTTATATGTCTCTATTCACTTGAAATACAAATACTAAGCACTTATGTTCTTTAAACAAACCTTTTCAAATATTTGTCTGGATATCAAGTTTATTATCACACCACATTCTTATTTGATATAGAACAAATACTTAACCATTGCCAATTTCCTAATCTGTGTCTTTCAAAAACTCCCATCCTAACCAATATCTGGCATATTCAGTGATTACAGCAATCTGCCAAAACTTCTGAGGTTTTATTGTTAATGCTGGGCAGGTGAGACATATTTTGATCCATTAAATAAAAAGAAAATCTTTTCATTCAAAAGAAGACAAAGAGTTTTTCTTTCATATGTCTGCTGAATACTTGTAAGCAATCTTTGTTGGTAATTAAAAATTTATTTTCATAATTCATATGTGTCAACCTTTATTTTCACTGTTACTGGTGATGGATACAGAAGGTGTTTCTTTGTTTACAGTAACTGCAGAAAGATATATACAGCAATTAGTAGCCTAAAAGAAAAACAAAATAGACTCCATCTGTTTTTAGTAAATTTTGATTGAAAAAGTATTGTGAAAGGTGGAAAATTGATCTCTAAAACTGATTTTTCAAAGCACACAAATATTTTTCTTGTTTGGTCATTAATAATAAAAGAGCTATTATAGTCTTAAACCAAATGGTTACAAATGATAATTGTTACTATAAAATATCTTTCTGTATAACAGAAAGAGCATAGCAAGATGAGGGATTATTTTATATTACAATCTTCCCCTGGGTCAATTAAATTTGGATATTAAATTTAAGGCCTCTATATGAAATAGTTTAGATGTGTACAGTAGCAAGACAAATAAACTCTTACCATATATATATTGTACAAAATTTGCTATATTTATATATAAGAGTGCTCAATATCAGAAATAGAACAATTATAAACAGTATGGACATAGTAATCAACAGTGCATGGCAACTGACAGTTTCTTTCCTCAGTGTGATCTTCAAACCAAGTTCCACTACTTTAGCAGGTTGTATATATATATATAGGGGTGCCAAATGGAAGTGATCTCTCTCTCTCTCTCTCTCTCTCTATATATATATATATATATATATATATATATATATATATATATATATATAGCTGTTTCAAGTAATAGTGTCACTTAGTTTGAAGATTGCACTGAAACATGAAACTGACAGTCACCATGCAGTGTTAATTCCTATGTCTACACTGTATTTCTTTCTATCTATCTCTTTTTTTTTTTACTAAATAAAATGTACCCACCAGGAGGATTCAAACCTGTGTCCCCACTTTGTAAGAGGAGCCACCATCTGATCCAGTGTGCTTTGACCACACATCTACAGAGAACTTCCCAGACAAGCATGGTCCTATTTGCCTAAAAGTGGTTCCTCCAAAAAAAGGTGACACAAGTTCAAATCCAGCTGGATGGGAACATTTACTAAATTTTCTCTAAAGTACAATCTACCTGTCTATCTTATTCAGTAATGAATAAAAAATTATTTAATTAAGTTTGTTTTTAATTCTCTAGAAATATTATTAGGTCTGTCATTGAATTAAAAGACATATTCACAGGCAAAATTTATATATACACACAAATTGAATGAAATTCGAATGGAAATCTGTATCAGGATTGAAGTTCTCTTTCTGTTTAGGAACATCCATTACATAACAGGAAAAGAGTATAAGCCCATCATTTGAAGTCTTTTTTTATGATTTCTGTATTTAAATGGATATATTTTCTAATAAATGTAGCATTTTAAATAAGCAAAGAATTTAGGTTTGAAATTTGATCATTTTCTCAAGCAAAGAAACCAACAAGTACTATTGATTACAATAACGTTTTTCTTTTCATGAAATAAATCTAGAGTCAGGCATTCTTCTATACTACTGACACAATATAAGCTTTTGTATAGTTTAATAGAGGCCATGAAAGTACATCTGCTAGTCATTTTTTATTATAACTTTTGTATGCAAAATTCTGAAACTTCCATTAATCAGTCCATCCATCACACCCTCTAAATATAGCCATACATTGACTGACTGAAACAAATTTGGGGGAGAAGTGCAAACAGGTAAGGATACAAAAAGTACAGTTGGTTTTACTAGAGTGCATAGCTTAGTATAAACTTGTATTAATATTTTTTTAAATTTAAAGTTTAATTAACATATGAAATACTCCCACTATTTTAAAAATGATTTAATAATTAAAATGATAAATATTTAATTAATAAAAATTCAATATTGTTTCTTGCATATATTTTCTTTAAGTTTTTATATATGCAAGAATCCAGCTTCCAGTTTACTCTGTGTTTGTGAGAACTATAAACAAATCACAAGGCTAAATGCTTCAAATAGTTGAAATTTGACTCCAGAAAGAAATATTTACACATGGCCAATTGTGTTGTATGGTGCATGCTCAAGGGTAAGAAGTCCTAAGAATTTATTCTTCACTGTTAAAAAGGAAAAAAATAAATTTTCTTAAAAATATATTTTTTACCATGATGTCCTATAAAATTAAATTAAAGAAATCACAAGGACAAATGCTTTAAAAAGTTGGAATTTGGCTCCAGAAAGAAATATTTATGCATAACTAGTTGTATGTTGCATGCTTAAGAGTAAGAAATCCTAAGAATTTATTCTTCACTGCTAAAAAGGAAAAAAAAAATCAGCTTATTCAACAAATTTCATCAATTGGTTTGTGAAATTGAATGAAATGTAAAGTTTGTAAATCTCGACAAAAAATGTTAGTGATAATGTCAACAATGTAACAATACTAAATATTGTGAGGAAACTGAAAACTACACCAACATTGTCATTCAACTGATCTGATATATAGTACACTTATACAGATTGAGATCATCACATAGTTTAAGCATTTATCCTTTAATTAATTGCCAAATTTAAAATGTATATTATGTGCATCGCCAGGGCAACATATGGTCTTGAATTCAGAGTTGCCCTTCTAGACAAGTTGCCAACCACAGCTAGAAAGCCCAGAATACCATACTATTTAATGTAAACCTAGGCACTAGAAGTGATGTATTCAGATCATGGCTGGTAATAGTTCATGAGACCGCTCTGTTTGCAACAGAAATTCATAGTAAATGTTTATCATTGTAAATCGATTCTAAAAACTGTTTTCTAACAATGCTATGGTCACATAGTCAATATATTTCATCGTTAGGGAATACTAGTATCCCCTAAAACCCGACCTCATGTGAAGAAAGCCTTAAGAAAAGTGTTTTTTTTTAAGTTTGTGCCAAAATATAAACAAACAATGGAGATTGTATATGAAGATAGATTAAGTCGTAATAAATGTTTTCCAAGGTCACAAATTTGATATATTTCATAATTAGAGAATCCTAGCATTCAATACAACCCAGCTTTATATGAAGAAAGTCACAATTTGGAATTAAAATTTAAGTTAAGAGTTTATTGAACTTTTATTTTATTTATGACATTGGAACTTTGTTCACTTTTGGTATAAGAGGTTAGAATTTGTCCACTGGGTTTTGTAAGCTGTGCGCTAACCTTGCCCAGTTTTATTTGCTTTGAATTTCTTACTTGAATTCATTCAATAATTCCTCTATTTTAATCAAAGCTAATCTGTTCTGCCAATCATTTACACAAGTGTGTTCTTTTTTTATGTGTCATGTCCCTTCAGGACATGGGAAATTGTGGCTCTCCCCAACTTTCTGTCCTTTTTAGCTCCTAGTAAAATTAGTCTTTTTGCTGTCTCCTAATCCCTGTTCTGTCATCGATTTACTCAAGCTCACTAAGTATGTTATTCATTGTTTTCCTCTGTTCCTCTTTCCTTTAATCTGTTCTGTGAGTTACAAATTCTCCAAGCCCTCTTTCCTCATTATGTACCCTAGATATTTCAACTCTCTTTTTCTGATGTTAAGTATAAGTATCCATTTTGTTTTCATTTTCTCTAAAACTTTTCCTCAATTTTAATCAATGGAAATCTTTATTAATTATATTTTTGCAAGATATCATAAACTTTTTATGGTATCAAATCCTAAAATTATATTTTAATTCTTAAATTTTTTAATTAGCATCAGTAATTATCTAAATCCAGGATGGGCAAACTGTAGCGATTTTCATGATTAGATGTGCCACATTACACCCGAGTTATTTTGAACAATCAGTTTACAGTTGGCATTTATACACTGGGGAGTCATGATTAAAATAGTCATTGTGAATATTTTTTTTTTTTAAATGCTTGTCTTTTTTTTCTAATTCAGTTTTCCATGATGATGCAAAATAAAATGAGCAAAAAAAAGCAGCAAATAATCATAAACATAAATTCAATGAACAATGGGGAAAAATTAAAAGGAGACTCCATACTTTTATTTATAAATCCATTTCTACATCTTCTACATGCCATATCCCTTCAGGATGTGAGCAATCATGGCTCTCCACAACTTCCTGTTCTTTGTATCTAAGTTTTGTCTTCCTGCTATCCCTTCTAGTCCCTGTTCTACCACCCATTTACAGAAGTAACTCCAAAAGCAATACCCTTCAATTCTATTTCCCTGGATGCTAAAAGCCTATAATGTTCTTGGAGAGAGCAAAAGTTTTCAGTGACAAAACACTATTTTCTCCATGCAGACCCTACCACTGGTCAACAACAAAGAGCCTGCTTGACATATGCCTGTAAAGATGGATTGCCACGTACATCAATGGTGTCACTTCTGAAATGCATTATCCACTGCTTAACTGTGCACGCATGTACTCTTTGATCCCCATGAATGTTCAAAACATATCAGTGACTATTCGTAGGTGCAATCTTTTTCCTACATGAAGGAATTCAATGATACATCTCTACTTCAGATGCTATTTCATGCCAGATGACATTCTACCAGACTGCACTGTTATCTGTAATAAGGTGAAAGAAATTATAGATTATTGGTGGGAGTGTCCCCCCTCCCACATCTATTGCAATACCATCTGTTTTTGAGATAATGGCCATGTATAGTAAGATAGGAGGCATTATTTTTGGAGCCATTCACGTACACTAATAGATGCAGTAAATTAAGTCAATCTACAAGGTTGTGGGAGAGTTTTCTGATGGAGGAAGTTTCCATGTTAACAATTTTCCCAAGTAAAACCTACCAGAAAGAAGTTAAGAAATTTCATCCTTTTCTACTCTTTTGTCATCTGAGGAATTTTGTCTTTATCGCTTTAAGTGGAATTCAATTATATTCACTAAATAATAGAAAATAGTGTGAATAATAAACAGACAACTTACACAATAATCAAAACCTTTTCTTTTTAAATGAATATATTCAATTAAAATTTGTTTAATAAATTAAGACTCATCAAAATACAACAGACACAATACAATAAAAAGTACATTGTAGCTTATGAAATATGTACAATGTTTTATGATACAAACAAATGCATGTGTGTCTGCTAGCTTTATTTTCATACCCAAAAAGTAATTTTTAAATTGATGTTTTTTTAATCATTTCACCCCAAACCAAGCAATAAAGCCACTAAGATGCAAGAGGTTACTGAGTGTTAGAGAATATGAGAAAAAAAAAAAACACTATTAAGGAAAGAGAAAAATAAAAGAAGAGGAATTAAGACAGAAGATACCAATTGACATTGTATTTAAATTTTTGAAGATCAGACTTGACTGGAAAACAAGAAACCAGAAAAGAGTTCCAGAAGTGTGAGAGAAGAAACTGTTAGCATAAGAACTTATGGTTACATCTAGTGGCCATTTCAACTGTAAAATGATGGAGCCTTGTCGCCAATCTCGTGCTGCACTTAACCTCGTAGAGTTTAGGTACCATAAAGGAAAGTTCATCAAAACAATTACCATGAAAATATTTATAGAAAAGGCACAGGGAAGCTACATTATGGCAGTGGGAAAGTAACTGAAGCTGAGATGCCAGGTCAGGACCAATAAAATTGCAGATTCTTCTTTGAATTTTATCAAGAATCTCTAAATACATAGCAAAAGCACTAGACCAAATGTGGCAGCAATATTCAATACATGGAAGAATGGTAGACTTATAAATGTGTAAGATAGATTCTGGCGAGAAAAATTGTCTTGCACAAACTTTCTGAGCAGCAAACTTAGCAAGTGATTCAATATAATCTTTCCAAGTAGTTTCAATAATTCATTCTCCTGGAAGTTAGTATCAGTCATGCTGACGGAAGTCAAAAATGGTTCCCGAAGACAATTAAAAGAGAACAGTTTTGTTTAGGTGGCATTAAAATTCGCAAGCAATTTCTGGCATTATTATCGTGACAAATATTATTTTTAGTGGGTACACATGTTTGAGTTGACATCCTTGATTTTATTTTCTTAAACAATGAAATTAATATCAACTGGCATAGATCGCAAAATCCCACAAAAGAAAAATATGCCTCCCAACAGGAATCAAGCCTGTATCCCCTTTTTCAATCAGGGATTGATTGCTTGACTTGTTTTTTACAACTCATCAACCCTTTGTAGATTATTTAAGGCCAAAAACATACTTTGGGTTGTAGGTGGTGGTTCACAGTACATGGTGTTCACAAGTGGCCAACTATCTAAGTACTGACTGGGCTTGACATTGCTTAACTTTGCTGGTCAAATGAGAACTAGTATTTTCCATCAGGTAAGCTACTCCTACAGCCAAAGTGTCCTGTTATCAATTTGGCCTTGGGAGACAGTCATATTAAAAAAACTTACCCAATAAAAATAACGTTTACAGTTGGATAAAAAAACAAAAATCACTGTGCTTATGTTTTGGGTTCAAAAATGAAGCTAGCAGATACTGATTTAAGAAGCCCCAATGAAAGATGTGCATTGCTTATGCACATGACTGAGGCTTGCTTTATCATGATGATCTTTTGTGGCCAAACTGGTAGTGACATGTTTTTCATATGTGTGTGTGTGTGTGTGTATACACACACATACAGGCAGTGTGGGATAGGTAAATTTATATATATATATATATATATATATATATATATAAGAAAGAGGTTGTAGTGGTTCCAACGAGAGAAAAGTATGTATATTAAAAAGAAGAGAAGAGAGGTGCTGCAAACGTTTTTGGTTGTAATGTGGATTTATTTAGAAAAAAATATTATGCTTTGTTTTACATAATTTTACTACACATGTTTCTGGTCTCGTGACCGTCTTCAGGTAAAAGTGGAGATTTCCACATATTATTAAAAATAATTAATTTTTTCCTTATGTTTTTCAATGTTAAATATTCTTGATATGAGACATTTTCTGTTTTTGTGTTAGTAATCCGAATTTCTTTCTTGAATTGGCAATGAAGAGTTCTGTGCGAAGGGTCATAAAACAATTATGGTTGGTCCAAGAGAAATGATGAATTACTTATCGGCATTTTATCTTTTAATGTTTTACTGACCCCTATGTATTCTTGGATCTGTTTCCATTTTTGTGTGTTTCTGTCAGCATGCGTGTATATATGCATGCGTATATTCCCCCTCCATACATATACTGTCTTACTACGAGGAATTAGTAAACTCATTTGTACATATACACGCATACACACACATACGTACATACACACCATCCCACCACAAGGAATCAGTACATACACACACACGCACAAACACACATATACACACATACTTCCCAAGCTACATGGAACCAGTATACACATACACATATACACATACATACACACACATACGTACATACAGACACACATACTTCCTAAGTTGTGTGGGGTTTGGGTGCATGCTCGTGAGTAGTTCCCCTGGTTTGTCAACATGCGTCAAGAAAGAAATTTTTTTATAACCAAAAACGTTTGCGGCATCTCTCTTCTCTTCTTTTAATATATATATATATATATATATATATATATATATATATATATATATATATATACACACACACATACAGGCAGTGTGCAATGGGTAAAATGTCACCATTTTATATTTTTAATTTTGTGCATGTCCATTGCTTTTCATTTTGTTAACTGCACAGTATAGTAGGGCCAGTTGGGCACCGTCTTTGAGAAAAAGTGCACCATGACACAATTCATTCCTCCAGAAATTTGGAAATGGTATGCTGTACTGCTTGGTATTCACACTGGAAGCTCCAATACGAACATTTCAGACTGTTTGCGTGTCAATCTGAGGACAGTGTACAGGATTTGGAAAGAGTTGGATGAGCCTAATGGTGGTTACGAAGGTATGGCAGCTTGGAACACTCACTCTTATTGTTCTGATAAGAAAAGAACACCAGAATTTGTTGGCAAGGTCCTCAAACTCAACATGGGGACCTACATCAAGTGCCTTGAGGAGTTAGTGCTGTCATGAGTCAAAAGGGTGGCTGCTGGAAGACCCTATTCTAGCAACAGGACTCTGCACCATGCCACACAAGCAGGAGAACTCAATGATGGCTCTCAGATAATTTCTGTAACCGCATCACCCCTTACATCTGGCCAGCTAACTTCTCAGACTGCAACTCCCTTGATTATTACGTGTGGGTTGTAGTTGAGCAAGAGACCAACAAAACTCCGTGTAACAACAAAGACGAACTGAAGGCAAGGATTATGGTAGCATTCAAAAACTTAAACAAGGATATATATATATATATATATATATACACATATATATATATATATATATATATATATATATAGAGAGAGAGAGAGAGAGAGAAAGACTAAAATAAGACTAGCACCTAATATTTATAATAATATTTTTTTATAACATATGTATTTTTATGTTAGGCAGATAATGTAGATCGTCTTGAATGAACAAGGTAAACCTTAATACTTATATGGTCTCAATGGGTGTTGTGAACTTATATAGCAACATACCACAAAACTACGGAATAGAGGCCATTAAATACTGACTAGAAACATTTCCTCATGAGCTACCAAATCGTATCAATGGAAATTTCATCATAGAAAGCCTTGAATTCATCTTAAATAAACAACTATTTCATGTTCAACGAACCACCCTACCAACAAAAATCAGGAACAGACATGAGGACAACGGTTGCACCAACATATGCCAACCTAATCATGGGATACCATGAACGAAAAATTTATGAAATCTATGGAAATGACTTCATAAAAGAAAACTGGAAAAGAGATCTATACATATATTTTAAACCCACTGACTCTTGACAATATCTCTTTTTGACATCTTCCTGTCCAAAACACACTTGTACCAAAATACCACTCAACCTAACCAAATATGTACAATAGTCTAAAACACAACTACAAGAGATCACAGACTAGAAGAGATGAAAGAAATTTTCATCAAGAGAAAATACCCCCAAAGTTTGATCAATAATAATATTAAAAAAGCAAAATGAATTAACATCCACACACTCTGAGAAACAAAAGGAAAAACAGAATAAAATGTCATCCTTATATCTCAACTTTCAACCCAAAGAACATGAAAATCTACACACACATACAACAAAATCTAGCAATCCTACTTGTGAACAAAAAAAAAAAATGAAAAAGCCTATTACAAAAGAACCCAATCATAAAAAGCAAACAACAATCAAAATCCCTAAAAAAATACTGACGATTGTAAAGCTGAAAAGCACAATTAAAGACCCTCTGGAGAAAAACTGCAACCAACCCCTTTGTGGCGTATACAGTGCCATGAATTTCATTTCAAAGACAGATCAAAATTAAAAATTAAAAATGATTTCTTGTGTGACTCAAAGAATTTAATATGCATAATTA